>VZRR01003601.1:649155-841598 GCA_013398015.1 Oreocharis arfaki | reverse complement strand
ACAACAGAACAGCAGGATCCATGGTCCAGGTGAATCCTTTATTTGGATGGTGGTCCCTTTATTTTAAATTGATTTGTGTATGAATAGAGGAAGGTACTTACTGTTCCAGAGATGTTCTTGCTTTCAAATGGGGGGAAATGTCAGATCCATGAAGCAGTCTAAATCAG
This sequence comes from Oreocharis arfaki, assembly GCA_013398015.1. Classification (NCBI taxonomy): domain Eukaryota; kingdom Metazoa; phylum Chordata; class Aves; order Passeriformes; family Paramythiidae; genus Oreocharis; species Oreocharis arfaki. The sequence goes on along the minus strand of VZRR01003601.1, from coordinate 841,431 downwards.
CTGAATAGATGAGATCTACTAGAACATCTCATTTTCAGCATGCCAAGGATAACATCCAGTTAGGCCCTTATTACTGCAGTTTTCAGTATTAGTGTTTGCATTTTCCTTTTTCAGTAGAATTCCATTCTCTGTTGGAAGCTTGACTCTGACTCAAAAGAAGGAGGGATTTCCTTGGAAATATTTAATGTAGTTGATTGTAAAAATCCCAAAGGGAATTCATAGCTTGATTGATTGTTAGTTTATTGACAGTAGAAGTATTAAAATATTTGTAGCTTAAATGTTTCTGACTTCATATTTTTAGATACTTAGTAAATATTATGATCTAGAGATCAAGATAATGCATTTAGGGCTGCTTAGGTACTGTTAAAATATTGCTCATTAGATCTATGTAGAGACTAATTGTTCTGGGTCGAGTGAGGTTTGAAGGAGCTCTGTAGAGAAGCTCTGCTGCAGTGCAGTGCCGTGGGGGTCCTTCGCTGAGCAGCTGAGAGCTGTGCTTTGCCTTACGACCGGGTTATCGATGGGCATTTCCATCCTTGCTCTGCCTGGTGAAAATTACTTGAGAAAACATTGTTAAAGACTGGTTATTAATGGTGTACTGTCAAAATGGAAAGATATATCAAATGGACTTCTATAGGGATCTGTCTTTGGTCTAGCATTATTCAAAAATTCTATTAACCTCTTTGATGATGGAAATAAGGGAAAACTATAAAAATAGCAGATGGCACTACTCTAGAATAAATTTAGTCCAACCAGCTTTGAAAGAATTAGTCTAAAGCATAAAATGATTTCTTGAAGTCAGGAAAGTTGTTCTTAATTAGTATGGGAAAAAATAATAACAATGGGGAAGGCTATGTAATGGGCCATTTCAGAATGATGAATTGCTGTAACCGTCGCTCCCTCTAACAAGGCAATCATACAAATGTGTGGCTCTATACTGACGTGTTAGCTCATTATCAATGACTATTCAGAGTGCAGAAGTCAAACACAGAACTGAATGACTGAGGGTAGCATAAGGCACCACCTCCTGAAAAGTGTTGTGGACAAAACTGCAAAGATCACTGTAAAGAACCAATGAGTAAGGCATGTCCTTTTAAAGAGGACATATGACAGAAAGAACAAGCCAGGTCTGCCTAGTCTAGAAGAAGGTAGACAAGTGGGGGGAGATGACAGTCTTTGAGCATGAGGAATGGTAGTAACCATTTTTTCTTCATGTCTGAGTGATGATGACACAAGAAACTAAGGCTGTGGTTTAAAATTAGATGTTGGAAAAAAATGTTCTGTCAATATAAGTAGTTGTTACTGCTGAAGATACTAAAATTTTTGTCACTGGTGACTTTGCATAGTGCAAAGAAACAGGATGATTTTGTACCTTTAATCCTGACACTTTCTAAGAAATGGGAGTAGAACTTTTTTTCTTTTTAATATTCTGTACAAGTGGAACATGTGTCTGCTTTCTAACACAATATGTACTTTAAAATTATGAGGTGACCCAAGAAAAGGAAACAAATCCTGTGGCTTTTGTGACCAAGTTGTGTGATGTGCATTAGCAGTTGGGTGTGTAAGTCATCTTTAGCCAGATGTGTAACTGTGTCCCTTTGTTCTTCCTCACAGTCTCCAAACGTCCACAACTACCCAGATATGGATGCTGTACCCTTGTTACTAAACAACATGAAGGCAGACCCCACGGAGGATTCATTATCTACAGACCATTTCCAAACACAGACTGAACCAGTGGACTTGTCAATAAACAAAGCCAGGTCGTCCCCTACAGCAGCTTCATCTTCACCGGTTTCCATGACAGCATCAGCTTCCTCCCCTTCTTCTACTTCTACTTCTTCTTCTTCTAGTCGGCCAGCTTCCTCCCCCACAGTAATAACGTCAGTCTCCTCAGCAGCATCTGTACCGTCAGTATTAACTCCAGGTCCTCTTGTGGCCTCTGCATCTGGTGTTGGAGGCCAGCAGTTTTTGCACATTATCCATCCAGTACCACCTTCAAGTCCCATGAACTTGCAGTCCAACAAAATGAGTCACGTGCACCGTATCCCTGTGGTGGTACAGTCGGTACCTGTTGTCTATACAGCTGTGAGATCACCTGGGAATATGAACAACACTATAGTAGTACCACTGTTGGAGGATGGGAGAAGCCATGTCAAAGGTAAGGTGGAGCCAGTTCTATGCATCTGTGGCATCTCTGAAACTGGTCTTACATGAGAAAAACGTAACAACGATTATGAAGCTGTTAGTTTCCATACTTACTGTATGCTGAAAAGACATACAACTTACACGATTGGCAGGAACCTTTAAAAGTCTCATTCCAGATGATCTTTAGAGTAAGTAAGTATTTAAATGAAGACTGAGTTCAGCAGTGGTATTAGATGCCGGACAACTTGTGGCAGGTTTTGTCCTGAGCAAAATAAATCCTCCCCAGAAGCTGAAGAAGTAGGAAAATGGAAAAAATGTCAGTGTATGACATTTATGACAATATGTAAAACATCACAGATGAACATGGAAAACTCACCAGCTGTTTCAGATTTAGCAAGGGGAGAAATGGCAGAGAGATTGTTCCCCAGCAAGGAGAAAGCAATCATTGGGCTCTAGGAATGTGTGAAGGAAAGGCTTGTGGAGCAAAGAGCGTTAGCAGATGCAGAGAAGGAAGTTTTATTAAGCTCGAGGAGTGGCAGTGCAATACTTTGAATTAGATTTCTTCTTCCAGATTAAACAGCAGAAGGGAAGGAAGCCACACAGAATGTTTATGTTGGGAATGAGTTTTGCAGACACAGGACCCAAGAGGCATATGGAGGTGTGAAGGGAGGAAGAGGTACATGTCAGAAGGATGGATACATTCTTGGGGTGTCCAAAGAACACAGAAAGGGGAGCTGGAGAGCAAGAATAAGTGAGAAACCAACAGTTACTAAGGGAGCAAAAACTTGTTAGAGATAGTGAGATGGTGGGTGGAAGAAGAAAAGAAAAAGCAGATGTGCCCAGAAACTTTAAAAGCACAGCTTTTTAAAGGTGGCATTAGTGACAGAGATGGGACTATGAGGAAAGGAATGAGATACTAATTTCAAGGCTCATTGCATGTGAGTGAATAAAATACGGTAATTTTCCCCTGAAATGAGGTATTGCTTGAGGCAGAAAGGGAGGGTATTGACAGATAACCTTGCTTTGGGGCTTATGAGACTGCAGGACATTTAGTCTTATAACATCTCTTATGTTCCTAATTGCATAGTGAACAGGTCACAACAACTTGTATCTCACCTGTCATGTCGGGTTTTGATAAACTGGCAACTGTGTGTTGCTGTAGAGGACTACAGTTGATGGGTCATTCTGATGTTTAGGGGCATCCTGTTGTCTATTAGTCTGTGATTCTCCTACTGTTCCCTTGGTACCCAGGTGGAGACTGTGCCCTCTCAATAGGCTTGGACTTAGGAAATGAGCTCACTGTTGATCTGAGTTTAGTTTTAAGCCTAAAAATGATGGTTAAGTTTTATTACACTTCATCCAGTGATGTAATTTTAGCTTTTTGTGCCTTTATGTCAAGAAATTATGAATAAAACCAGAACTTTGCACCATGTAGTCTAGGAAAAAACAAACAAACAGCAAAACAGAAAAAGGAAAGTTTTAGTCTGTATTTTGATTTTGGAGCTTCGAGGTGTACCTGACCTTGAGCTCATCGAGAAATTTTCCTGTTTGTTTTCTTTTCAAGGGTTCTAGTTGGCTCTGGTAGTAGTCTCCTCTGTAGGAAGCAGATCCTGATCTCGTAAAACTGGAACTTTGCTACCCCAGTTTCATCAACAAAATTCCAGAATTTAGTGTTCTGAAAGGATTTCAGCCCATGAACTCCATGCCTTCTGAGCTGCCCTGACAATGTGGCCTTTGTGTTCTAATTGCCAGAGGTCATTAGCCATTAGCCCCTGCATCATCTATTAATGCACAGTTAAAGAAAAAGAAGGGATTAACAGTTCTTCAATTTATTAATGTTTTTCTTGTGAGTTGTACTCATTTTGTTGTCCTTAATTCTTTTGACTCAAAAGTTCTGGTTAATCTGAATAAATGCAATAAAAGAATAATGGGCAGCAATCCACTCTAGGTAGTCATCTTTTATCAGCTTTTGCTGGAGTGTTGTTCATTCTTTACTGCAAAACAATATAAATAATTAAATGCAGTGATATCACACAAATTAACCAATTAAATTAATTTTGTATGTGTGCAGACTAAATTCCCTTCAGTGATCAGCTCTTGTGTTGATAACAAAAAATAAATGTACACAGATCCTAACAGGACACTGTTGTCAAATTGCTTTAGTTCTTTATCCTCTACCAGCTGATGGACAAATGCAGGTTTGGAGTCATCTAGAGTCACAGCTTTCAACTTCTACATAAACACTGATAATTTTCAGAAACAGAAAAATATGCACACTGAAACAGATACCCAGAGAGCATTGGCAGCATAATCCCTGTGTTATTCCTGCTTTGGTGCTAATTCAGAGACCACGTTGATGATCCAGGAGTGCCAGTTGGGAAGCACTTAAAGTTATGTTTTATATTAACCTTTATCTAAGCCCTTTTCACACAGTTGAGACTTAGGCATTTGCCTGAACAGAGATATTTTTAATGCTAAAATTAATGAAAATAACATCGGACTTGAGTTCAGACCTCTTCTGTTTTTCTATGTTTCAGGTGCTGAGGGGAAAAAATAAAAGAAACAGGGCATACAGAAGAGCTTTTTCCTTGCTATTCCCAATTTTATTTTTCTTGTGCTGAATTTTCCTCTTCCTTCCAGTTTAGACTAGAATCATTTAATTTTTAGGTTTTTTGCAAGAACCTTCTCAAGTTGTCACCATCTCTCTAATACTGCCTCCGGGTGTTTTGCTCTGATGGCTTTCTGCTTCCCTTGATGCTTCCCACTCCTTTCCCTCTCTCTCTCTCTCTCCCCCTCTCTCAGACAAAACTGTCCTGGTGGCTGCTTTTTTAGGCAGTTCAAGCAAATAGTTCTTTATTCATGTTCTGTTTGAATTCTCTCTTCCCCCCAGCACAAGAAATGGCTATCTTGTCTTCTGTTTCCTCTTCTATTTTTCTGGTTTTTGTAGTCCTTCCCATCTTGCTGACGGCTCTTTGAGTGCCACTTTCAGCAGCTCTGCTTCATCTTCCCCTCCTTTTCTGTTAATATTTCTAACCTATACTGTCATTTCCTCCTCCGCGTCTGTGCATCCTTCTCCATGGTGTCATTCATCATGGCATTCTTCGTCTCATAGTCCTTCAGAAGAGTCTCAGATCTCCTTTTCTGCCTCCCACTTTGCTGTTTATTTCTGCTGTCTATCCTGCCTCCTCTCTCACTTTTTTTTTTTGCTTGCACGATTTCTTTATGTTTTGAAGACATGTAGCCCTTGTATATACAAGGCGCCAGCAGCATCCTGTCAGGTCCTGTGCCAGGTGCTACACCCCAGGGCGGGCAGTTGGGGACGGGGCTATCAACGCTGCAAAAGCACCCTTATGTCAGAGTGATGTGCTTTTGCAGGATAAAAACCTAGTCTAAATCAAAACCAGGAGTGGTGCATTTTTAGCAAGTTACTAACAATGCTTAATTAGTTACACCTACACTGTGTTCGGTGTAGGTAATACAGCACTTACCAGTTACAAATCTTACTAAATTCCTGCAAGTTCCTGACACTGTTCTCTAGCCCCACAACACTCACCTATGAGCACACACAGTTATGTGCAGACTCCCCTGCTGACCATGCACCTTCCTACCCTTATGGACCCATTGGGAAGGACACACTCAAGGGAGATCCCCAGAGCAGCAGGGTCTGTGTGCAGCCCCCACAGCACCAGCTCACGTGTGCACGTTGCTCCCGACAACCTTCTCCTCTCATTATTTCATACACACAGAGCAGAGTAGTGTGTTAAGGGCACAGAGGGGAAGGGAGCCAGGCACAAGTCCTTGTGGACACTGCGGGGCCAGGCTGTGTCCTCTGCCACCCCTACAACATGGCAGAGTGAAAGCTCACTTCCTTCAGGGGTCACTGCTCTTGTCACAGCCTTAAAAGTGCTTGGAGGTTTTTTTTCTGTGTGGATTAGGTAGTGGTGACTAGACATTATTGTACATTAAAATATTCCATGAAAGAGCATTATAGTCCCATGAAAAACTTTCCTTGCCTTTTTTTCCTCCCCATTTAGCAATGGTGAAGATTGCTAAAAGTTTAATTAGAGGCACAGCGGTTAGCAGCACCTGTAGATAAGACTGCCTGTTGATTTCTCTTAAACCCCTATCTTCAGTTGTTCCAAGTCTGTCTATATGTTAACCATTTAGACTAGCATTTCCCATACTGTATATCTGCCTCAAGCTACTTCTGCTTTTTTCTTTTTCTTCCTTTAAAAGGAAGTTTTCAAGGAAAAAAAAAAAAACAAACTATTCCACTCTTCCTGAGGCTGACCATAGAGGAAAAAAATGTAGCATTTTCTATGTTGAAAATTTGATTCCAGCTTTTCTTTCTTCTTCTTCTTTTTTTTTTTTTTTTTTTTTTTTTTTGGAAAGACCAAAATCCATGAATACTACTGGCAAGTCATGTCCCTCTAGCAGCAGGTTTTGCCAAATACAATATCCTTAAAATTTATTTTCTGTAATTCAGAGGAGTATTCATTGAAGAGCCTTTTAGAAGCTTCTTCCTGATAATGGTGCACTGAGGGCTGGTGCAACTTTGATATTTCTGAGGTTTTGGAATCAAATTTATGGATTCTCGTTCTTACGGGTTTTTAAGTTTTCAGAAGACACAATCACTGTTAAAATTCAGCAGTTAAACATTATACATTTAAATTTGCCAGCTGAACTTTTTCTGCTTCCCTTGTGCATAAACAGCTGTAATGACATGGGCTTGGACCATTTTTATATCTGTATATAGACCTGGCAAACATACACAGGTTTTGTCTTTCCACTGCGTGTGCCATATTCCTTGCTGTGGATATATTAATGAGTAGTAAATGCAGTATCTGTCGCTGCAGATTTTTTGTGACTTAAAACAGGGAGTACCATTAGATTATGTTATCCACTGCCGTTGTTGTTTCTTTTAAGTATAGCCTGTTATTTCTGCATACAGTAAAGTTTATTCCACAAAAGTAAAAGCAATTTGTAGTACGAAGATAGAAATTAGAACTGTTCCATATGTTTAAAGGTCAGATTATATGGTTTGTTTGTATAAATTATGCTATGGAAGAGACTTTTAATTAAAACCAGTACTGTTGCCTTTTTTGTGTCGTGTGGAGTGATTATCCTTTCTACGTTTTAGTAGGTGGCTATTTTGGATTTGAGTTGCGTTGACTCTGAGAGTTTTTACTTTAGCTACAATTATTTTGTTGTTATGGACAAATATCTTTTGTGGCTCTACATATCCCAGCCTGTCCACCTCCACCCTACTGCCCCCCACAATGCTGAATCTCTCTCCTCCTATTTGGTTGGTTCAGCTGGAAGAAATGCTAGTGGTTCTGGGAGAGCAGGAAGAGGTTGGCAGTGGCTGGTCAGGAAGAAAAGCAGGCAGAGGAGAGGCTTTTGTTCAGGGACCTGTGCTCCTGGAGACTGTGCACATTACTTATGAATTCGAGTAAAAAATGATTCTTGCCAGAATGGAGAGTTAAAACACAGGCTGTAAGATATGCTGTGGTGTTTGAAACTGAGGAGGTTGATTTAAGACAAAATGGATTAGGTTAACTATGGGGACTTCCCTAAACAGTCTTCTACTTAAATTTCCAGAAAAGCACTATTTCTAGTAATTTACTGGTGACATGCTTAGGTTTTTTCACTGTAGGAGCAAGTGCTCTTTTAAGATTCATCAACATGATTTGATATCATGTACGTTTTCAGCTAGGAGGGATTTGAGGAAGGGAATGAGGTAGATGCGTATTCCAACTTGATTTGCGAAGTCCAGCATAAGTGGGATGAGTAAATCTATTTTGACTTATACTGAGTCCCTGCACATTTTGGAAGCTGTTAGTTCTTTGTCTTCCATGCCAAGAATGCCTCTGGCCCTTCAGTTCTGTGTTCTCACCAGGGCTGAGCTTTGATCTTGTTGCTTTTATCCCACAAATTTGGATCCAGCAGAAACACATGCCTAAAACCTCTCATTTATTTTATCTCTGCCTTGGGTTTTATTGTGCCTTGGACCAACCTGCTGGAAACTTGCTGATGTCTAAAATATTTCTGGACTGTTGCAGTGTGTAAGTTGCAGTCTGCTACCATTGTGTAGTAGTTTTGCAGTATTTTATTTAATATTAAATATATTCTGTCCTTATTGTTTTTCTTGTTTATTTTTGGTGATAGTTGATTTGTATACTGGATGCTTACTTAGCAAGATATAAATCTTAGTAGTCTTAGTAGTTTCTGTTTTTCGTAGATGAGGTCTCCTGGCATTGAAATAGCTTAGAGAAAAGTCCTTTGTTTAAAGAATGGGTTTGTATGTTTATGTATACAACCCAATGACAGGGATGCTTAAATATGTGCATATATTAAATCCATGCAATCCCTCTCACCTCTGCATTTCTCCATATAGCTATTCTTTTACAGGTTTATGGCAAATTATGTGACTGTTAAAATGATTTTAAATATTGCCTTTGATTGGATCATAGCAATTAATATTCTCTGGTAGATTAGTTACACTGTGCATTCAGTGCCAGTTCCCATTCTCTGTGAACCATAACCATGCTAGGTGCAGTTAACTGCTCAAGCCATATAGTCCCATAAAATCTCAATAAAATCTGAAAACTGTGGAGTATGGGTAATCTTGCTATAAATTGTAATAAAAATTACCCCTGTAGACTCTATATTCTGACCATTACGTTCGTGGATACTGCTGCTTTGTACATAAAGTTTTATGAAATAAATCGACCAATTCTGCTACTTCTACCAGGCACCAAGCTGTTTTGATCAAAAATCTGATAGGTGCACTCAGAGCATTTTTCAGATGCATAAAGCATTTATAATGAACTTTAAATAGGAAGAAAAATGCCATATATGTGCTTCATATAGTACGAACCAGCTTAGGAGAAGGAAATTGTGAATACCATCATTCACATGCATTTGGTGGCTCTGTAAAGACAGGATTTTGTTTCCTAGAACACATTAAATAAACCTGAGTACAACACAGTCTCTGAGGTCATAATTTTAAGTAGCTCCTGTACCTCTGCATCTGGAAGTGTTGCTTCCACCATTAAAAATGCGTAGTGATGTCTGTTGCAATCTTTTTTGACACTCTCCTGCCGAGCAAGTCCATGCTGGTGTCCTGCTCTCTAAAAAAATTTCCAAGAAGGGGGATGTTCGTTTGTTTCAGACATCAGGCCATGGTGTGAGGCTGCACGTCTGCAGTTTTAAAGCCTATTTTCCAAGAGTAACCAAGAAGGATGGAGATGAGTTTTTCCCTCTGCTTGGTGTTTGATCCACCCAGATGCATTTATTATCAGAGACATTTGAGACAGTTTCAGTTTAGAAAAGAGCAGAAGACTTGCTCTTGGCCAGCAGCTTTCTTCTTGCAATATTTTAGGTACTGAACTATGCTGCATGCCAAAATTAAGAGTCCAAAGTTATGGTTTAGACACTGCAGTATTCATAACTGCAGTGTTTCTGATGCTGGCAGATTAGTAGCATATTGTGCTAAAACAGGAGTGCCATGCAGTTTTCTTAGCATGGCTAAGAAAGCATGGCTTTAAAGCATGGCTAAGCTAATATATTTTCCATTTCCTTCCTTCTAAGAGTTCGGCAGCAAATGTCAGTTTGTTACTTCAGTCCTTCATGCTCTGCAGACACAGGGACACACATGTAACAGCAGTACTAATGAGATTCTTGTAAATGTTAATTTTGGCATGTGGGGTAGTATTTGGTTTTCCATTCCTAATGGAACTAAGTGCAAAACAGCATTGCTTACAGCTGGAGATAATCTATAACCTGTTGTATGCCAGCATGGACTGAAAGTAACTGGAGAGGAGTTTAATGGAAATAGCAGATGTGACCCTTCCTGGCTTATTTGAGGCACCTCATGTTTCTGCTTCATTTAAACTTCCATCACAATAAAAATCTGTGGCTGTGTTTCCAAGACCAAACCCATCACCTAGGTGTGGATCAGGACTGGCAAGGCCAGAGGGACCTCCCCACCATCCAGGCTGATGTCTCAGCTAGCACAGGTCTTGGTGTCACTGCCCACTACAGAGCCCTGTAACCCTGCTTCTGACAGGCAGGTCCTTGTGGGTGAATGGCAGGACCACTTGGAAATCCCATAGTGAACGATCATTTTGATTAGCAGGTTGATAAGGCATCCTTCAGGGAAAGCAGGGTGGGAGTTTAAAACGTGAAACAAAAGCAAACAAACTCTGCATTTGGAAATCCTTTCAAAAAGCAGGAGCAGATTTTTAATTATTTTAAGAGAGTAACTAATGGTGATACAGTTTTTATTGTGGTGTGATGTATTGGCAGACCTACATGTGTGTAAGTTTACAAAGTTATTAGATGAGAAGTTAAGTTAATGCAGAAAAGTGGGGTTTTAAGCTGAAGTGAGACAGAGGCTTCAGTATTTCAGTATGCTGGAATTTTCTCTCTGCTTTCACACCAGCAAGCATCATCTCATAGAGTCGTTCTGACATCAGTTAATTACTATGTGGCTTAGCTATAAAGAAGAGGCAAAACTCCTAACGGTTACTTCGTTTTCTCCTGCTCTTAAGTATTTCATTCATCTTTAGCCCAAGGGGCTCATATTTGCCTTTAAATCAAAGATAGGATGCTGACATAAAATTACTTCTAGTGGATCTTCATGAGCCTACTGATGGGATGAGTTTTCATCCCTTTCACTCACAGGAAATTTGACTAGGGAAAGTAAATGAGGTTGCAGTAACTGAGAACTGCCAGTGGTGACAGGAGTGTGGTGGTGTATGGCCCTTTTCATGGCACCTGCAGGCATCCAGATGCAGGATTTCTGACAGCGCTTGGCTTTGTCTGACCAGATCAGAGCATTTGAGGTGTGTATCCCTGATTAATCACTGAAAAGAAGCAAAGATGTTAGGACATACCTGGCTGAAGCCCAAATGTGACAGACGGGGAGAAAATTTACCTACCATCTTGGTATCAGCAACACATGCGTGAGAAGTGGGAGGAGGTGTGCTGGGCTCTTGTCAGCCTGGAGCAATTTAAATCCACAGTCCCTTCCTTCCCAGGAGTTTCCAGAATGTGGGCAGGAGCACCAGTTTCGAGAGTGAAGTAAAAAAGTACCTTAATGGTATGGCTGTGTGCTCAGGTTTTTCCGCTGGGGAAGTGGAGCCTTGATCCTGTTCCTAGGGGTTCATCTGCCCTTAGCAACCAACAGGCTGGATCCTTCCCAGAGAGTGTGCTTCTGTGACATGGCTAATCCTGTACCATGTCAGAACCAAGGCAGCTATGTGCCAGAAAGCACAAATTCATGCAGTGCTCATTAAAAAGCTCCTATACAAGTTTAAATCTCTTCCAGCATTGTAGAACAGGCAATTTTGTCCTCAGAAGCAGGATCGAGTATTGTCTGACCCCACAGTCGGAATAAATTTTAAAGCCCCGAACTCTTCAGTTTGACAGAAATAGAAGCAAGCTTATATCTGATCCAGATCAGGCTTTTTCCTACTGGCAACTGGCAGCTGGCAGATACAATATTAATGATGATAGAGTTAAGTTGTGTAGTATTTACTGGCTGTTGTGTGCCTTTCGTGAGACCCATTTGCACATCTTCCCTTAAAACAAGTGCAGGAAGTGAATTCACTTGTAGTGCCCAGAGGGAAACTCCTTTTTGGTACAGTTTGGCAAAGGGGCATTGAGAAGTGATTGCATGTATTTATGCGCATCATGAGCAATTTTCTCTACTTTCTGTAGCAGAAAAAGATCATTGTTTCTTGAGGCTAACAAGGATGGGAAGCAACGTGGCTGCTTGCTGCCTTCAACACTTGCAGACGTTCTTAAATAACTCCCCTGGCTCACCAGTCTATTCAGCATGGAGAGCTAACAGCTTGCTTCTGTAGCTCCTGTGCACTCATTCAATGGCACCTTTGTCCCATGGAAACAGCAGCCTCTGACTGATCTCTTTTTTCTTGCCTCGCCTTAACCTCATTCACACTTCACAAAACCACCAGGTAGCTCCGTTGGACAAATCTTGCCTTTCAAGACGCGTAGCAAGGGCAAGAAAACCAGTTCAGGTTTAGGGCTTGAGCTTTATTAATTAATGTGTCTGCCTGTGTTTGGGAGGACTCGATTCAGTGACCCAGACAAGTCTCTTCTGGACCTATGGTCCTAAGTTCCAGTAAAAGCTTGGTTGTTAGAGCAAGGTACAGCATGAAGAGATGTTAAAATGCACTGGCATGTTTTATGGGCTTTCTTCCACCTTGCTTTCCAGTTGCATACTGTTACTCCCTTGTCCTCCTCCTTTGCTAAACTATCTCTTGCCTGCATCTCTTCATCCTCTCCCGTTTGATGTTCATTAGGCCAGTAATTACCTCTAATTCAGTGCTTATGAACTGAGGCTGGTATTTATAAACCTTGGTGCCAGAAGTTCGACAGTTGTTCTTAGATGTCCAAGAGAAAGTCAAAGCTGTTGACGTAAGTAGGAGTCATGAACTCTTAATGTATGACAGTCCTGTGCTGCAGTTTGCACCCTGCAGAGGATGGTGAGGAGGAGATATCTGTTAGGCTTTCGGCCAGCTGGTTATTCACATGGCTCATTTCAGGGAGGAGAACAGCTTTAAAGGCTGTTTTCCCCTAGCAGCTGCAGCCATGCTGATGAGAAAACAGGGCAGTTTATACCAGCTGGCAGCAGCAAAGCCCAGCCTCCTGGTCAGTCACCTCAGCTCCCCAGCGCCTCGGCCACCCAAGTCTGCAGGCTGGAAGGAAGTGACACATGAAGAGAGAGACAAAAAAGGGTGTGTATGTGGGCTGCCATAAAAAGTAAGGGAATAATCCCTAGAACATTGTTTTGTTTACTTACAGTCTTTAGTTAGGTTTACTGCAAATATATAATAGCTCATAAACTACCTGCCTTTGAATTTACCCACTGATACATTTCCATTCCTCACCTTTTGCCCTCTCTGTGCTCATGTGTGGCAGCACCTCATGATGTGCTCAAACATTGGTGTCTGATGGAACAAACTGTACCCAGTGGGCAAAATTGTCCCTGGGTGCGAAAGTACAACCCTATTAGCAACTTTGTGTTTGTGCTAGAAGTGTACAGAGTAGGACTTACCTCACCAAGCAGAAACAAGGGGAAGGTAATTGAGAGCTTTCATCCTAGCACATTCCTGTAGTAATCTGAAATCAATACCAAATGTCGTAGGAGACTCAATAATATCTTAAGAGCCAGCAATCTACACTAATAATGAAACAACATGTCATATAAAGAACAAAAGCATATAAAATTCTTCTTATACATTTATACCATCTCTTTTTATGTAGGTGTATTCATGCTTGAGTGATCAGAATTCGTGTATAAGAACTGTATTACAGACTAAGTTATATAGCAACTTTCGTCATTTCAAGTTAGGTTTCGTTTCTGAGCCAAGCTACTTAAAACCTCTGCTGTAGTGCAAGTCAGATTAAACGTCAGTTAACATACATAGTTTTTTGTTACAATTCTTAATTTTGTGGACAAATAATTAATTAGCTTTCACAAATGCATCACCTGTAGCACATTTAAATATTGGGCAGATACAAGCATAACTTTTTGTTATGAATGAGATTCACTTTAAGAAAAAAAAAAGCTTTTCTTAGAGGGTAGTAAGGCACTCAACTCAAGTAAGGTTGCCCAGAGAAGTTGTGGATACCCCATCCCTGGAACTGTTCAAGGTTAGGTTGGATGGGGCTCTGAGCAACCAAGCCTAGTGGCTGGCATCCCTGCTCGTGGCAGGGGGTCTGGAAATAGATGATCTTTAAGGTCCCTACAAACCTAAGCCTTTCTATGATTCTGTGAAAAAATTGAAGAATTAATGAAATACATAGTAATAACCTCATTCTTTTAGGAAGGAACATTAGGGAACAAGGCAGAAGTAGCTCTTCCTTCCAGATAGTTTTCTAAATCAGATGATTAGATGGTTCCGTTGATTTTAAATAAAATACTAGATTATCCCTAGTGCTCAGGTTGAGGTTGCACGTTGAATATCATCATGTGTAAGTTGTGATTTTAAGAAGCACAGTCAGAATGGTGCTCATTCTGCCTAAAACAATAAAATGTTTCGAACAATTTCTAAGTTGCTGTGTTTGTCTCATGTAAGTCATGGTTCACTGTCACCAGCCTTTGCTTTGATAAGCAAAAGGTGTTTACCATACATGAAGAAATAATAAGCAGTCCAAATGTAGCTGGCATTACTGAGGCACCAAACCTGTGCCTGTAGAAAGATAACAGAAGTAGTACTGTGCAACTCTAAGTGCACTGTGGTTCCAGAAGGGGTTGTTCCATCAGCTTACTGAACATGTTTTAACAATATTTTCCTTGTGAAATTCTGTAACACAAAAACCACAGCTGAAGGTTAGTTTATAATCAGTGTTCTTTTACTCACAGGTGGTTTGCAGCTAAGACATAAATTAAAATTTAAGACTAACTTTCCCTGGATTCATCATTCATTTGTGGAGTGCTTTCTTTTCAAGAGCCCAGCTATTCATCAGTGCTGCTGTTATGGCTGCGCAGCTCCTGAAGTATCTGCAGCCCTCCCATTTTTCACTGTAACTCAGTCCCTTTTCTAGAGTCAGTGAACACTGTAACATAAGAAAGACGGCATAATGGCAGAATTAACTATGACTTTTGGATCTGCTTCCTTGCTGTGGGCCCACTGAACCGTTCATGATCTCTAAAGGGAGCCTGTGATACCCATTGTCCAGGTCTGTGGTTAGCCAGAGTTTAGTAGGAATTAATACCTTTCTCAAAAATCATGTTACGAGACCAAAAGGAAGTGTCCTGTCTCTGGCACTGCAGCACAGGAGAGCACAAGCTAACAAACTGCAACAGTTAGCTCTTTGAATAAATAACCAGGAATTTGCCTATTTCGCCAGAGCAGACAAACACATTTTTACACAAATGTTTGCCTGTCTTTCCCCTTCCTATGCCTCCCTTGCAGGGTTAGGCATCTCTCCAGTTTTGCTCTGTTTTCCAGCTGCTTTCAGTGTCTCTCAGCACTTACTAATCCTATGTGGTATTTAATGAGTAAGGAGAAATGTCTCTTCCTCCACATCACCTCTGAAGTTCGCCTATAGGTCTGTCCCTTGGCACGAGCAACCCCCAGTTCCTCTCAGCACTATCCCAAGTCACACTTGTGCCCTATATTTCTCCTCTGTGCCCATCTCTTGGTTCCTTCCCCCTACCCTGCTAAGCTGTGCTTTCTTCCCTTTGGAGGGCAGCAGCCAGCATAAGAAGGAAGGCAGGTCACAGGCCTTTCTGTTCTCTCCTTTCCTGTCTCTTTTTGGCAGATGACCTAGCTCTGGTGGGTAGATCTTGGCCCTCTGCCGTCCAGGTGCACACCCAGCTGCTCTCACTCCTCCTGCTCTACAGAACAGGGGGAAAGATAAGGTGCAAGAGCTCAAGGGTCAAGTTAAAGTCAGGGAGATCACTTACCAATTACCTTTACAGGCAAATAGGACTCAGCGTGGGGAGAAGTAATTTTTTGCTAATTAAAAGTAGATCAGGATGGTGAGAGCCACCATCTCCAAACCTCTTTTCCAGACCTCAACGTTTCTCCTTGATTCTCAGCTCTTCTCCCTCCCTCATCCCAGGGGGATGAGGATTAGGGGCTGTGGTTAGTCCATAATGGTTCCTCTCTGCTGCTCTTTCTCCTCACACTTCCCTTGCTCCATTGTGGGTTCCCTGTAGATACTAGTTCCCATCAGGACAGTCTCCTCCAGGGACTGCCCCGTTATGAAGAACCTTCTCCCCTCAATCTCCTCGCACGTTGGTGTCTGCAGACATGTTTTGCAGGATCACAGAATTGTTGCTATTGGAAGGGACTTCTGGAGGTCAACCAGTCTAACACCCCTGACAAGCCTGGGCTCCTGGAGCAGATTACACAGGAACACATCCAGATGGGTTTAGAATGTCTCCAGAGAGGGAGGCTCCACAATCTCCCTGTGCAGCCTGTTCCCGTGCTCTGCCACCCTCAGTGTAAAGTGTTTCTCATACTTTGCTCACTCCTCTCTTGGCCAGTTGTTTTGCCTTTTCTTAAGCCTGTTTTCCCTGAGACACCCCCACCATCTGCAGGGCTCAGCTGTGCCCTGCAGTGGGTCGGCTGGAGTGAACGGAGCCGTCTGTGTCTGGCACGGGGCAGCCCTGGCTGCTCCTCATAGAAGTCCCTGCAGCTGTCCCTGCCAGCACCTGGGCACTTACTCCATTGCCGTGTAGTATGAATACTGTAAGCTGTGGACAGGTGAAACAATCCTGAAGTTTCTGATCTTCATGTTAGTAAGACCTGAAACTATGTGACTTTTCAAAAAAATTTGGTAGCCTTCCTGACACTGGTCACATCAGTGTTGGTTGCCTGTGTGAGGTTACGTGTAATGTGGAGTGAAGAATCCTTCAGAGAGTGACAATGGTGTTGAATTGTGTCTGAAATCAGATGACTGGGCTTTTAGATCCCTACATTTTAGTTGAGAGGAGTGACATGGGTTCCATCCTGATACCTCATGATGAACACTCTGAATCAGATTTCTCCTGAAATTTTGCTGTCACATGTACTCTTGAGTGTTCTGTGTTGTACAAAGTGGATGTAACCCTTTCCCTTCACTTTCTGAAGTCAGGCAGCATGAGTTACTTGAGGGTAATTTGGGTTTTTGTTGGATGTTGTATATGCAGTTGTATTTCAGTACTGCTGAGTGCGTTGGTGTAGCCTCTGTGAATTCACAGACCTGCATGCCCCTGGAAGTGCTCACATCCAGCTGTGGCACCACTGGGTGACTTTGCCCACTTATCAGCTGATTTGGGAAGCTCAGCACAAGTGGTGCTCTCCAGCCAGAGCAGGCTGATGTGTTGTGCGGCCTGATGTTGTTCTGGGACAAGATTAATTTCAGCATGCTCATATTAATCCATTATATGTCTCTTTCCAGCACAAATGGACCCCCGAGGCCTATCTCCCAGACAAATTAAAAGTGACAGTGATGATGACGACCTGCCAAATGTGACCTTAGATAGCGTAAATGAAACTGGATCTACAGCGCTCTCCATAGCCAGAGCAGTACAAGAGTAAGTATCACATTCCCAGAGCAAGATGAGTGTTGCTGAGGTGTTCCCAGGCTGACGGAGGTGCTGGTGCTGCAGGGGTGTCCTCCTGCCTGCGGGCTGCGTACCTGCTAGCACCTCTTCCATGGAGCTTGCTTCCCTTTAGGAAGAGACAACTGTGTCTCTCCTCTCTCTCTCTCATTTTCTTTTTCCTTCTTTCTCTCTGCCCTCATTATTAGGTTGCGTTTCAAACTGAAATTGTTTCTTCCCCTTTATTTATTTGGAAAGCTTGCAGCGGTTTTATATCCTCTCCAAAGGGAGACCAGGTTAGATTACCACTGAAAACCATGTATTTTTTTCTTGACTGAAGGCAGCATCAGGAAGTTGATTCTAGTTTCTGTCAGATTGGAACTAGAAATGTTTCTCCTGAAGGACAGTGTCATTGGAAGGAAATGACTGAGGGGCTTTGAGCAGTTTTTCCATTGCTGTTATTTTTCTGTGTACTTTTGCTAACTGGGTGGACAAATAATTTCTTAATCTAGTGTCTGCACTGCTTGTTTGAAAAGAAAGAAACAGTTTGTCATGAACATTAGCAATTCTCTAGATGCATGAGCTTGTTCAGTCACCGTAGCAGCTGGAAGGGAACCAACTGTGAGGTAAATAAGTATTAATATCCCCATTTCATAGGTGAGGAAAATGAGGTTATGCGTAAAGGTCACTCTGTAGGTCTGAAGCAGAGCTGGAAATAGAACTAGAGCCTCCAGGCACTGAAGCCTGTGCTAGACCCACAAAACATGTTACTTTATCTGAGAGGTTCAAAATATGGGCATTCTGGACATTATTAAATACAAATGGGTATAATAAAGGCCAATAGACATTGCTGTTGTATAAATTATTATAGATGCATTTTAAATGTCTTAATATGGTATCTAAAAATATTTTGCTTTGTTTTCCCAGCCATCAACAGCTAAAAGAGCTGACATTTCTAAACCATGTTTGTGGAAGGACTGCCTTTGGTTTTTTTGGGGTGGTTTTTTTTTACATTTTTACCACACATGTACTAACTCATTGTCTAGCCAAGCATAGTAATTGTGAACCTCAAACTGCTAATCTCTTTAAGTAGAGAGAGAGGTCTTTATGGGCAAGGCAAGGCAAGGTGTTGGTCCTGCAGGCTTCTTTTCTATTGTGATAAAGGAGGGGAAGGTTTCTTCACCAGTGAGGCTTGATGGACAGGTCCCATATGTATTTTCAATTTTCTAGTTACAACACCAGGCCCTGAAGTGCTAAGTATTTTTTTCTCAATTTATGGCACACATAATTAACCAGAAAAATAAAACAACACGTCATGATTTTGCACTAAATGGTTCTGTCTAATAACTGAAAAAAGGAACTATGGAGCACAAGCAAGTAATTCTAATATATGACTAGGCAGGCAGATACTGTTCTCTGTGATGGATATTGCTTGAGCACTTAGAGAATGGGTCAAACCATGGAAAGCTTTTTTAGCTTTTGTACAATACATTCCACAGTTTGTGAAGGTAAATATGTTGAGTATTACTTGGCTGGTTCTGGAGCTTAAGAATTAAATTAAGAAATTTAATAATATAACATCAACTCATTCTTGTTACAGGTTTTATTTAAACAGTGATCTGTTAGTTTATTTCAAAAGCCTCATTAGGAAAATCTAATTTGACTGTGATCTGCAATTTGTCATCTTTACTTCATTCTCGGTTACAGATGCCGCACATACAGCTGCTGAGTTGAAAAGGAATGTTGGCACTTTGTGCCAGCTTCACTCAATCTGTTTCTTACTTGGTCTGCAATATTGTGCCCTACAGGCAGGCTCTATTTTGATTTTAAGCATCTAATATGTACCTTAATATTAGATGTTTAGCAAAGGAGTCCACTGAAAAAGAACCTCTCATTCTACATACCCTTGTTGCAGAGAGGAAAGTGCCTCTCAAGCCTTCCAAAGGGAGATCCTCTGTGCTCAATTTCAGCATCTAAACTTAGCAGACAGGAATTTCCTCTGAGGACATGGAAAGGCACCTACTGTTCTGCTGAATAACCGGGCAGCATAGGGACATGCATAGAAAGACTACTTCAGTAGTCAGTGAAGCATAGGTCAAAGCTTAGCGCCTGAGGGAGACAGGCTGGCCCTTGAGTCTGGACGACTGTCCCACAGAGTGTGTTCTTTTCTAAGTGAGCTTGTAAGCTCATTCTGGTGAATAGTTGCCCAAAAAATAACTTCTTGCATAGAGTGGCTGCGAAGTACACCATGGTACTTCCAAAGCGATGGCAGCATCCTTTTCTTCAGTACCAGTGGGTGTTGTGCAGTCTTGTCTTTGTTAAACACAGTACCAGGCCAAGTTTGTAGATGCTTGGTAGCAGATGCAAGACAACATTGACCTTCTTCTGGTTGTTTTTCAGACATGTTCTAAATTATTCTGCATAAGGGTTGTAAGTATATATATATATATATATATTTGCCTACTGCCACCGATTCTCCAAGAGCAGTAAGGGGATTCAGACTCTGGGAATTTCAGTATCTGGTGGTGGGCATTTGCTTTGGGTTGATCCTATACAGCCCCTCACACAGTGTGTGGGGCTGTGAGGGATTGCCTCAGTGCCTTGCCTTTCCTTCCCTCCTGCCTTTCCCTGTGTGCTGTCTGTGGGGCTCAGGATTCATGTTGCTTGCGTGGGCATCTGTATCCAAGGCAGTTACCTCGCTCCCTGCACATGGGCCGGGTAGCACGTGGCACGTTCAGGCTGCAATCCTTCTGCACTATTCGAGCAGTCTAATTTAGGGACAGAGAGAAAGAGAGACTCCAGCCTGTGAGCTCCCGTTGCTCTCTGTTGCCCGCGGGCGGTGCAGACAGCTGCCTGGGACTCACGTCAGCACTGCAGATCCCTGGTGTGAGGCGAGGCTACGGCAATCCACAGCGCCTGACCAGGGAGCCACTGTGCCAGAAGCTGGGAGTGACAGGATCATGCTGAATGCTCCCATCTCAGTTTGCCAGGTGTTAACCACAACAGCTAATCAGCTAATCAGTTTTTGGGGAGAAACTGTTGTTTTAATACAACGATTTTTAAGCTTGTTGTTTTGGAAATGACACTTACATAGCTGGGTCACAGGACAGTTTGGAATGCCTATTTGAAAGCTTTGCTTTTCATGTCTTTTTAAACTGGATGGCATCCACTGCGTTGGTGCTTTGTTTCAGGTTCACTGTAGTCTTAAAAGAACAAAATTCTTAGGAGTAAAAATTGTGGCAATGAAACACTAAGAGCCACGTGTTTGGCATTAGTTCTTATTTACACAAACAGAATGTAATTTGCTTGCATATTTGTAAAGTGACCAAGTGTGACTATTTTTTCTCAGGGAAATTGCTTTCTTGCTGCAAGCTTTATGTTGGCTGAGGTTACAGACTTCTTTCTCAGTAGTTCTTTCATAGTCCTCCTTCAGTTCAACAAACCATATCAATAATATAAAGTTATAGATAAATAAAGTCATTATTTCAAGCAGAGTACTTTGGTGAAATTTCTTCCTGTGACAGTGCTGCTTTATGGCAGTTGTTCTGCCTTACAAAATATGGACTAAGAATAATTTATTAATCTCAGATAATATGCTCTGGCTGATAATAAATATTGCAGCATTATGTAGATTTCAGTGAGCTTTGCATTGTAAGCAGCATTTCATCCTTTCTGTGGCATGTTTTACAAATTCATTTTGACATGTAACATCTAACAAAGAGCAGATTTGCCTCTGTATGCCTTACACCGTGGATGCTTGTTACACAGCAACAATAGCATCATATATTCATGGCCAAATCTCAGACACACTCCAGAAATCTTTATGAAGCCAAGGGAGGAGAAGGCAATAGTCAACCCCTAGAAGACCAGTAAAACTTTCTTAGGGTCGCTCACAGAGGCAACATGCTGTTCCCTCAGCCTGGCAGCCTTTCCATCCCTAGGCAGAACAGATACAGCAGGCCTCAGGAGCCGTCTCTATAGTACATAGTAATGCAAACCCTGAACAGAGCATTCATCTCCTTATTTCCTGCACGCTTGTGTGGAAAAATACATTATTTTACAGCGTGCAGTTGAATAAGTGTAACTTAAGATCTCCTACTTGCAGAGACTGAGGGCAGAAGCAGGAGAGGCAGAGGGTGATTTTTAGCATGAACTTTTGACCAGTATGTTGGTAAAAATCCGAAGATGCATTAATTTGTCTTTCTCTCTAGACTTTTTTTCTCCTTAGGTGTTGTAGGTGGAGGAAACTCGTTTGATGGAACCATTTTTTCTTTCAAATGTCAAGGAAAAGAGGAACCGTGCATACAAACTGATGATGCTTCAGATAGTGTGCTGTTTTTCTGGAGTAAAAGAGAGGTAGAATTTTCAGAGAGGAAATCCTGTCTGGTTGCAGTTATAGCTGCAGTTAATTCAGAGGGAGATGGGATTTATTATTTGTATGTGACTGTTGCGACCTTTAACATGAACTCCTCTTTGTGCTGAGCTGGGTGCCTGGGAGTGCTTGTATGAAAATAAGATTAGGGACCCAACCTCTGTTCTCTTTGGCTGCTTTATGTGATTGATACATTGATGCTAATGTGATTATCTTACTTCATTTTTAAATTCTCTGGCATCTATTACTGCAGTACAGTAGGAGTTAGTTTTGGATACAGCACTAGCAAAAAAGAAATTCCACCACGGACAGACAGCATAGCCATCATACCAATGTACTCTCTTAAATTAGTACATGGTTTTCAAGTCTGATTTTTTTTTTCCATAGATCTCTTTTTTTCTCCCTCCTCTTCTTCAGTGTAAATTAGCTTCTGTGTTTTATTTTTATTTCTTCTGAAGTTTGTGTCTTTGTTTCCATCATCAGCCATTCATTTTCTACACTGGTATAGTTTTATTTTCCTGCTTCAGTTGCAATCATTACTACTATTGTGCTATTCATTATAAGGAACTTCCACTTCATTTTTTTCTTCCCCTTGCAGACAAAAATCTTTGTCCCAAGTCTCCAAGAAACATAAACAAGGGTGTTTCAGCAGTGCTTGTGTGTGAACTTTGCTTCCCTTTTCTCTGGTACATCTGCCCGCTGTGAACAAATGCTCATTTTAAAACTGGCGCGCAATTGGATGGTGATTTTACAGATGGAGAATTGGCTAGTGCTCATCCAGAATTCCTCAATAATCGATGTTTTTTTTTCACTGGAGAACACTAATTGGTTTAAAGTGAAATTGGGGGAATATATAACTTGCCTCATGAAGAATAACCATGTCTGGGATGCATTTTTGCATTGCAGCAGGACTTTAGAGAAGGTTGCATAGTTGCTGCAATTGGAGGCGAATTGGACCACACACTCAGAAACTGTCTATGGGCCTCTGACCTCCCCACAGGCTGTAACATGGTGAGGCTTCTCCTTGGCCTCCTCCAGAGTTGTTCTACAAACTGAACTGACTTGCTAAACATTGAGAGTCATTTATGCAGATACGTAAGCAAAAGGCACTGGTGACATAGAGCCCTGCAAGGCATCTGTATTATGGTTAGTGCCCCCACTGTGTCATTATTTCAGGGATGTGTCTGTTCTAGTTTTGTTTCATTTTTTGTCAGCAGTCTCAAATAAGTATCCTGTGTCAGAAAAGAAGAGGTTTCTGCAGTGAAAATGTTGCTGGTTTGGAAGTTGGCTACTGACCCAAGGGAACTGCTGAGCTGACAGAGTGCGCTGGGTCTCAGCTACCTTAGGCAGCCTCTGGGCAGTGCTGGACTGTCCAGTTTGGACATAACCTTGCAGTAAGGTTCATCTCTCACAATGCAAGCTATCTAAAAGTTAGGCTCAAATATTTTGGATTTCTTTAGTGGCAAAATACTTCTAGGTCCAGTCATCTTATCAGTTATGATCATCTACTTTTCAAAAGGTATCTGTCCTCCCCAGCAGCTGTAAAGAAATCTGGACAAGTGGTTTAGGGAGAGTGATAAAACTTAACATTGCTGAAGTTATATATGAGGAAACCCCCTCTGTGTTATTTTCTAAGGCCATGCTGGAGGTCTGTGACTTGAGAAGTTGAACTAGTACATCTAAACTTTGGCCTGCTGCAACTACTACAGGTGTGATTTCTCCTACCTGCGTGCACTCCCTACATGCAGTTCAGACAGCTTGCTGAAGAAGTACTGACTTGTTCTACAGTGTGTTTATATGGCATTTTATAAAGTTCTTGCTAGCAGAATCTGAATTCTCAGAAACATCTGTTTGTATATAAAAATGAATGGGCCTAAAGCTGTATTAAGGACTTCTACTTCAAGAGCTTGAAAGACCTATATACTTTTGGGAATTGCTCTTTAGGCACTAAGTTTGAACTTTGGATTTCAATAATCCAATAAACCCATATTATTCTAAAAAGGTTCTTTTTTTTTTTTTTTTAAATACATGATATTTGACAAAAGAAAAGTTCAATAGCTTGACAGTTGGGCAGTAAAATCAAAGGATGCCATCCTGTGCATGCACTAGGATTTTTGGTGTGAAATTTTTCTGCTATATGTCCCAGAGCCTTTTGCCGGGATAACAGATTTCCCATCAGCCAATAATCATTAGAAACAAGGGCTAGGTAAATGGCAACTGTAAATCAAAAACACCTTCTACAGAGAAATTAAAATCACTGCCTGCTTTGACAGGACTGTATTGCTTAAATGGAAGTGTATCACGAGATAGGAGTATTGTCAAATTGTTCCCTGAAGAGAGCCAGTTTGAAAATAAGAGTGCTTTTAGCTTGGTCTAAACTAAATCATGTCTTCCCGTCTCCTCTGTAAGAGTGAGTTTCCATGACTGTTGAGTAGGTGATTCTAGAGCTTTTACCACACCATTGCTAGGAGTAATATTTTCCTTTTGAGAGAAATATTTAAATTAAGTGCATAATAAGCTCAGAGAGTGAAGGAACCCTCGTTCTGTTAAAGTCCAAAGGAGTTTTGCCATTAACTTTATTTGGTCTAATGAGTAGTCTTGAAACTAACAGAAGTCTGGATGCTAAAAAAAAGAAAAGTAACTCAACCAGTAGGCTGTTTGGGGGACCAATATCTTGCAGTCAAAGAGTTACTTGTAACGTATTGGTTCATTGATACCTTCTGTATGTCTTTTTCACTTTCTTTATCTATCACACAGAAGCTTTCAAATATCTTGTTTCCCAGCTTCAGTTTAGTGTCCATATTGAATTCACATATAAATGTCTTCTTAAACGTAAGTTAAATTTGTTAATTAATTTAAATTTTAGTCTAAGAAGTTCTGATCATTTCAAGGTAGTTGTCAAACTTTGCCATTATTGGAATTTTACATTTCTAAACATGTTTGCACAAACGTGCTTTGGAGTAAAATGCCATGAAACAATAGCGTATGATTATCATTCATATAGCATTTTTTATATTTGGAGTGCTTTGCAAACATTAACTAATTAAATTGTACAGGTCCCCTGTGTGTTGAAATATTATAATTATCCACAGGTTAGTGACTTGCTCAAGGCCATGCAGCAAAGCAGAGGATGAGCTGGGATCAGGTACATCTGTCTCTTACTCCCGTGCTTAATCCACTAAAATGTGTTGCTCCAGAATGAAGCTTGAGTCATTAGTTGTTAGATATGTGAAATGTATTTCATGGATAGTGATGCAGGCATTCTGTAATTGCTTGAAGAGCATGACACCGAAGAATGAATTATAAATAACATTATGAATTACTGCTACCCAGTTAGCAGTTTGTACACCTGTTTGGCATCTCTTCCCCCAGTGATTCGTTATTCAGCTTTTTATGTTTTTTCTTTCTAAATCAGCACAGAAAGCAGGGGCAGAGCCATGTGCCTTAAGAAATTTAGAGCTATAGCAAATACTCGTAGATGTGGATTGGATAGCAGAACACTGCCAGAAAAAGCCACAGTAAAACTACCTCAGTGAACTGCTGCTTTGACTTACTGATAAGAAAAAGAAAGAGCATTGTCCTCTGCTGTCACTTGAGCCAAATTTACTTCTTGTTTCATTATCTAGATTAGATAAGTTTTTATCTTTCCTTTTCCATAAGGCAGCTCCTGTGATTTTGTGACAGACATACGTGCAGCACAGTCAGATCTTAATAGCAGTGCTTACACTGATTTATGGAAATATTGTCCTGAGTGTTCAGGTCAACGCATGCAAAAACACAAAAGTTGTGTAGGTCACGGGTTTGTAAACTGCATGTGAAGGAGGAAACTATTAAGAGGGGAACACTCTTTGGCAAGGCATAATTGAATGAGCATGTAAATACAGGGATAAAAAAAAAAACCTACTTTTTTTTCCTTTCCATTTTCCTTTCTCCTGCATAATGGGAAAAGACTGTGGTAGGTTTTCCCATCTGTTAGTTCAGCCTCTTTGACTAGTAGTGATTTCACCGCAACCTCATTTCTCCCAGCAAGTTCTTTTTAGGCTGGAGATAAAAGAGGAGTGAATGGAAGTTCTTGGATGATGGATATGAGGAGAGTTTTTTTGTGTTGAGCCTGTGTGTCAAGGAGGTGTCGCTGTCCATGTGTATGTGACTTAGAACATGAGTGTTGCTATTTCGAATACGTCACAGAAAAGGATACTTGCAGCTTACAGCCACCACACATAAGAAGTTACTCTAGTCAAAAAAAAGGAATTGAAGGCTGAAACAAGGAGTAAAGCAGCACAATGGCTGATATGACAGCATCTAATCCTGAAGTAATGACAGTCACAGGTTTCAGAGTCAAGCTCTGCACCTCCGTCATTAGAGCAGCGACAAAAGATGTGTCAAGCATGAGGTTCTGGGTCATATTTTTCTTTATTTATCCTTGAGAGATACATTGAGTTGCCGCAGGATAAAGTAGTGCAAGGAAATATGAAAGCTGAGGCAGGCAGAAAATAAGGAAGAGACCAGGGTGGATCAGAGGAGGCAGCAACAGTCAGAGCTCTCTGGTCTAGCCTGTGTTGCTAGCTTAGGGGGGCATGGAGCAGGCTGGCAGGCACTGGGGCCAGAGACTGCCCTAGAAAGTGCTCACCCTAAGGCCTGTATGCAGTATCTGCTGCTGGCTGAAAAGCCCAGCATTGCAAACAGAGCCTGAAAAATAAATTAACCTGGGGATGACCAGAAGCTGACATCAGGCAGGAAAAGAAATACTTTATGTACTCATTAAAAGTCAGCAGTCCCAGTCTTGTCAAAATAGGTCCCTGAATTATTTGCATGAAAAGTACAATATTTAGCATAGTGCTGGGATAATGCATGATAAATCAGGGACACACAGTGCTGTCAGATGTCTCGTGACATGTAAGTCACCATGGTGTTTCTCTTAAGAACTGATGACCACTGCTGTTTCTGGAATCAGTTGCTTGTCAGTGCTGAAGAGTCAAGCCATTTATAAATAAGTTCACAGAAGGAACTGGAATAATGACCAGAATCTCAGTCATAAAAGTTTGAAAAGCACAATAACAGGGTAATGTTGTATAATAAATTGTTTGCTGAAAATTATTTACCAAGCTGAACAGGTTGATTCCCTTTGCACTCAATTTTTCCACTTCAGAACTGCTTGATGCCTGTATCACCACATCATTTCTGAGATCCTTTGCCATTCCTAAAGCACAGACAGAATAATAGAATGTGGTTTTCATCTTGCTTGAGAGGAACTACAGTACATGCAGTTGTGTAACAGGTAATCCTTGTCAATATACTGCACGACATAGAGGTTGCACTGTCCCCAAATGCTTGCAACACACATGGAGTACTGCAGGTACCCAGGACCAAGATGAGCCACAACAGCACAGGCACTTGAGACAAGATGCAGATTTTCTGCTTTGGGGGAGGTCTGGTGGAGGTGTTGTGAGGTTCTGAAATAGGTGATTGGCTCCAGCAATTTGTCAGAGCCACCTGCACAAGGTATTAACACTCCCAGTATATAGTCAGCAAAGAGTTAAAGGCTTTGAAGTTCAATAGGCAGAGCAATAGCTTCCTAGAGCTGTCTCCATTTACATCCTGGTTGGGTACTTGGCTCTGAGTTGTCTCTGCTCTCTTTGGAGCTTGGGCTTCTGAACTGTAGTAGTTCATTAGAATAGTTTGGAAAACAAAGAAAGGTCATGTTCCCAATTTTCCATTGTGGAAATGAAGAGATCAAATTCTGAGCTTACCTATTTCTACGTCTCGTAACACCCAGAGCATGCTGTCCTCTTCCCACTGGCCATCTCTCTTTTTAAAAATGTGACAGCCAGCAGCAGCAGTGGTGCAGCCACTACCTATGGCATAAAAGCCCAGTGGTTAGAGCACTGACTCAGGAAGCCAGATACCTACATTTTTTATGCGAAAGATACCCAGGAGTGGTCCTTTTCGTCTTCTTTTTTCTGCACTTGTATTTTGGATTGGGAAGTGACTGTTACAGATCCCTTTTATGCCAATTGCATGGTCTGAGGTGTGTTTTAGCCATTTTCATAGCACAGATAAGCTTCAAGCTCCAGAGGCAAGGGTTAGGTATTTCTCTCCACGGTTTCTGGGTTGGAGAAGAGGCTGGGTGGGAGGCCACAGCCCCTTGGCTTTCACACCAAACAGAGAGTAGCACAGTAAGTTTTAGATGTCAGTGAAGTTGGTTGGATGATGCCTGGGTGTCTTTTGCTTCAGTGTCTGGATACTGTAGGTTCTTAACAGAGTTTTGGTTGTCTGCTAAATTTCCCACTGTAAAAAATTCAGCATGCAAATACTTAACCTCAACAACTGTATTTTGGTCTGCACTCTTGCTTAGTTGTTCAAAAAAGAACTTTATGAAAAGGAGTGTACAAAATTTAGAGTTATGACTTCTGGGTAATGTATTGCTGTTTATATCACTTGTGGGAATAAATGGGTTTCCAATAAGGCACAGAGATGATTGCAAATTAATTGACATGGAAGAGAACCATCGGTGTTAATGGTTTCCAGTAACCATTTTTCCAGTGCATATTGCTTTCAGTTGAGGGCTGATGGAGCAGGGGAGATTTTGTCCCAGTGCTCCTTGATTAGGCACTGACACAGCTGTAAAATAAAATCTGTACCTATTTGATAGCGTGGGACAAGTACCTGGTATATATTTCTGAGAAGAAAAAGACTCTACATGGAGAGTGAAAAAAGAGTGTGCAAAAAACCAAAACAGTGTCATGCAGTGATGGAGCTAATAGCCTAGACTTCAGAAATTCTTTACATCATTTTGTCATCTGCATAGCATATTTCTGTCACTGTCGGAAATTCAGTGTCTAACAAATGGCAAAAACAGTAAAGAAAGCCAGTATTTACTGTACACTTGAAGCAAGGAAGTGTGACAGGTTCAAAGTATGCAGTGCAAAATTTTGAGAGAAAATAGATTATTTGTAGGTTTCCAAGGCCCAATGGAAAATGCAATTATATAAATCAAGCAAAGTTGTTCTGAAAATTTCCTTTTCACTTCCAACAGTTACTATGCCAAACTGGCCATTTTAGTTGAGCATTATGAAAGATCCAAAACATTTTCGGTGCAAATGCATTCAACTGCTAGTGTGCTAGAACTTTTGTATGATTCGTGTTGTTATTCTAATATTTTTTGCTAGTTTCTTGGGCATTGGCCTCAGACTACTTTCCCAGTGCATTTGAGGTCTCAGCCACAGAGAGAAGGACAAAAGGGGGTTATTCATGTTCTTGGCTTTCTACGGGTTTTTCTTTTTTTTTCCCCTAACTTGGTGGAACTTTTTCCAAAAACCGTCTGTATGATGCTTCTTGTTTGAGCACATGCAGTAGATCAGAATTTGTCAGTGAAAAGGAACATTTCACGTAGTCCAAATCTCAACCAGCATAGGAGCTTATACAGCTATGGCACTGTGTATTTGTGTTGTTCATTATTCAAAATGAGTCCCAATTCTAAGTAAAAATGTTAAAGCCTAAGTTTTTCAGTGTTGTGTTGGGAATAATGTTACTTAGGCAGCAGAATTCTGGGAGCAGACATTCACTCCAGACACTGTTTCCTTTTCATGCAATGTCTGCCTGCTATAGATTCTCATTAGAGTTTACGTCTTTGTCGCTGATTATTTTTTAATAAGAAAATATGATCCATCATGATCCAGAATTACCACTGAGTGACATGTGGGCCCTTAAGCTTTGACTTTGCTCCCATGAAAATTAATCGCAGAGCTCCTAATGACTTACTTATCATTAGCTGGGACATCAACAGAGCAAATTCAGTTTGAGAAGAGTTTTGAGTGAATGGGAAAATCCTAAAGTGCCTTCCACACTGAGGCTATGTGCCTTACTTACTTTGCAGTAAGTGTTCCCCAAGCTTGTCTAAGTCCCCTTCGGTTATTTGGGGTAACTTAAAATTCCTAATTGTCTGTGTTCAATTTCCAGAGAGAGCATGTGGGGCTGTGCCAGGTCAGCTGTTAACCCTTTTCGTTTTTTCAACTCCAGGTATGAAGCATTTTATTGTGTATTATATAATGTTCTGTTTTATTGATTAAGTGTAGTAGCAGTGCTTTTCAGGTTTCTTTCCCTCTTTATGTCATGAGTGGGGGATATGTGGGGCTAGGCAAGATGTGAAGTTGAGTATTGCAATTGTTTTTTTTATTTTGGGGCTCAAAGAGGGGTGGGAAACCTGCTTTTTTTTTTTTTTTTTTTGACAAATCCTGATGTTTAAAATGTCAGAATAGAAAATATCTTGTATGATGTCTAATAATGTAGTTTAAACTGTCCAAAATAGTCTACTGAACTTGAGTAATGAAGTTAATGTGGATCAATGTAGCTCATGTTATAATGGGTCGTTGCCAGTTACCGTGAAGCAAAGCTGCAAATGTAGGAAGAGCTCTTTGCAAACATCTCCTTGCTTTTATTTCAAGGAGGGCAAAATTTGAAAGCCTTACTGTGGGATGTGCCTGGTAGATGCCCTGCCTTCAGGTGCAGGGTTTATATGCCAATCTGGTGCGGGGGTGACTGGGAGGCTGCAGCAAGTGTTGTGATGCCATGAAAGCCCTCAGGCTCACCCCACTTGCCTAGGTAGAAGTGATGTCAAATGACAGAAGGATGTACCAAAGCTGGTAGGGTTCCTGTTTTTGTGGGATTCATTGCTGTTGCCTTAGTGAGTTTTAAAACAGTGTGCAGTGATGTCCGCTCAGTGTGCTTGCCTGTCCTCCTCCCTTCTTTTGTTTGTTTTGTGAGCCCCTCAGCAGATTCCTTTGGAGTCATGTTTATTGTGGGACAAGTGTAAACCCATCAACTCACTGCTTTAGCTACTCTTAGTGACCTGTGTGCCCTCCATCTCTGGAGCACAGAAGAAAAAACAACTTCATACATTCAATATAAGCAAATAAGTTGCCGAATAAATCAAATTCTTCACATTTATAAGTACAGCTGAGCTTCATAATAAAATTAGGAAGAAGGCATGTTTTAAGAGCAATTACACTTTCCAATTGCTAATGAGTAGTCAAATACAGAAGTCATTCCTCAAGTCTACTCCTATCTCCAATTTGCAGTTAATTACACTGCAACTGGTGTATTTATATTAAAAATTTGCAGGATCTTATTACTCAAACATTTTCCAAGTAGCAGCAGGAGCAATTTCTCTGTTAGAGCTAATATAAAGCTTTTAAAGTTTCCTTGGCTATGAAATTGAAAACGATAGATTTATTTTTTTTAGTCCTTAGAATTTTCTTTGTTCTGATTGAATTATCAGTGCAACCTCAGAAATTATTCTGAAGAGCCTACTAGTCTCTCAAAATGTTGTGTTTATAAAATATATGCATATTTCAGATACAGTTTTTAATGCAGGCTTCTTTAGCCTGCATTAAATTAACTATAATATTCTGTGTATTGGCTTCTATTCTGCAGGAAGTATTTTCAAGAAAGCTTATGTTGTTCATTTTTTGCTTTTTTTAAATGTTGTCAATATTTTGCTTAAAAAGTCACTCATGCATTTACATGGAGAGTTTACACATACCATAGTAATGAATATGAGATCCTGCTAATGAGGCCCCCTGAAAAACATGCATGGTTAGATGGAGATGAAGATGGCATAAGTCATCTCATGCGGCAGTTCTAAACTGCTGAAAGTTAGTGTGCTCTGACTGGAGTGAGATGAGACTGAAATGTAATATTTGGCAAATCTGGAAGGGAGCTGTAGGGTTTTTATGGCTTTTTAAAATAAAGGACCAAATTGATTAGGAAGTCGCATCTGTATATTGACAGGTGGGAATGAGATCAATGAGATTAACATTAAAGCCAGTGCATTATTTGAAAGTATGAATTCTTATGGTACACTTAAAAGTGCTGACACTGCTAGGAGTCTTCCTCACTGCTGGTCCCGCTTCTTGGGGTGTGGCACTGTTGGAGTTTGGGAACAGTAACTGCTTGTCAAGTGAATTCTGCTTCAGTTAAATGCAGCTATATAAGTGGATATATTTCATTTGAATTAAATTTTATGCCTACCCAGGTCTGGGGTTTTTCAACTTCGTATTACTGAATCTGCCTTTTTCCACTAAATTGCAAGAAAGCTATCCTTCCATAAAATTACGCTCAAAATTATGGTATTCCATCTGAGAAAGTACAGAAGCATTCTTTGATACATCAATTTCTTTGTGATGATGGAGGAACAGGGTTGATCACAAAGTCTTGAAGAAACATTTTTTGTAGGTTTTTTTTCCTATTTTTTCTTATTGAGTTCATGGATCTACTGAAAGTTGTAAGTTTTGCTGAAAACCAATTCCACACAAATCTGCGTCTGCTGACCTCTGTGGATGGCCAGAGGCTGGGACTGTTGCTTCAGTTCATGCACACCTGACTGTTCATTTCCTCTAAAATGTGGAGCGTTTTGTCCATACTGCCTCCTGTGATCCACTGGGGACAAAGTGATAATGTGTGTGAGTTTCACGTGTTAGGGGCACAATGTGCATCTTCATCTTTGATGTCTTGCAAAGGGTACTGCTTTTGCTCTTGTATAATCTCCCCCGATCTTCTTTTTAACACCTTGTCCACAGGCTCAGCCAGATGGGAGATGTTTGGCAGCTGGAGGACCCAGATGCCAAATTCTGGAATACAGTTTTCTTGCATTGGCACGTGGGTTCACGACTGGCTTCTTGGCTTGCACCTCTGCTAACTTCTTGGCTACTGTCTAGTTGGCAGCTGTGGCACTGCCTCTGGGGCTCTGCTCAGGTCAAGCTGCTTTGGAGTTGGATGGCTTTCCTGATCTGAATTACTCTGCCAGACACCATTTTCACCTTAGTTCACTTTGACTCTCCACTATTCAAAAACAAACGTTTGCAGTGTTCTGTTGTATTCCTGTCATTTGTAAGACTAATTTGAAGCAGTCATTTGTCACCAGTTCAAAAAGAAAGTAAGCATTGCCGTGCAGAGTGGACTGCTTTACTTGTTAGCATTCCCATTAGTTAGTAAGAATGTTAAGGCCCAAGTCTGTGCTTGCAATTTGTCTCCAGGACCAAGTTGTTAACTACAGAGCACAGGCTTTAGAAGATATATTTCTTATGTCTTAACTTCGATTGCTTTCAGCCGAAAGTGAATCAGCATCTGTCAAACAGAAAAAACCCCCACACATTTGCAGAGGTAATCTGGATCATTTTTAAAGAACAGGATAAAGAATAATGATGATGATAGTAAATAGGAAGTTACTGGTAATAATTAAGAGCACTGCCAGCAGGAAATGCTTGATCTTCTCTTTGCCTGATTTGGAATGTCCTCATTTCACATTTTAGTTTAAACTCAGGTTTTTTATTGGGCTTTTTTTGTTCATTTGTTGTGGCTTTTTTTTTTTTTAATAAATTAGCTAATGAAAAATTAATGCATCTAGGATAGCCAAAGCATTTGAAACAATTCCATAATCTGCATATTTTCCTTCATGCAGCTCAGTGCATAAACATTACTTTCAGTCGGAAAAACTGCAAAATCGGGAGGTCACTTACATTCTTCATACTTAAAGTTCAGATTAGTCATACCTACTATGAAATTTTCATTCCCTCTCTCAGCTAGAGTGGGACTATGTTGTGCTACACTAGAGGTACCGGTATCTCTGCTACACACTCGTAAAACTTCAATGCTTGAGCAAGTAGCGCTTGTGCTTCACTGTGAGCAGAAACTTCCATGTGTATGTTAAGGTTAAGCTCTGCAGGTTGATCTGACCTCTGAGGAAAAGCACTTGAATTCCTCATTATAGTCACTAGAGGGAATTGTATATCCCCAGAACAACCGAAAAGGAGCCCTTACCCATGTGGTTTAGGTGTATGCTTTGCTGATGGCCTAGGGTACGCAAGTGCTTCTTTGGGAGTACAGTGCAGTTACATCAGATCATTATGGACTGTACAGGAACCAGTAGGAAATAAAATCATCATTTTCACTCAGAGATAGTCTCTGTAGCCCTTTCTGGATTATAATAGAGCAGAGATGAGTCTTTTGTCAAACAAGCTGGCAGCAGCAACAGCAATTTTGCCGCTTTTGCAGATGAGCTTTTTTAACTAGCTCGTCAGCAGAGTGCAAAACCTGAGGTGTAGGTTCTCATCACAAGCTGATCTCATTGGGGTCCTTGGTGCAGGCCTAATCAGACGAGATACAAAGGGAGCAGTGGAGTGTCTCATCTCCCTTCTTGCTGAGTATGGGCAGTTGTATGGACAGGAGCACAGAAGTTGCGGGATGGGGAAAGAGAGTGGGTAAGAAGCACCTGTATTCTTGCCTGAGCATGGACAGGACTGGGACTGTAGGCTCCATTCCATGGAGCAACACCAGGCCAGAAACAGCTGTGGGTAATGAAAGTTCAGGACATGGCTCTGCCTATAGGAGGAAAATGGGCAGCTGCCAGAATGAGTATATGTGAACATGTGCATGGTGGTTGGTACCCAAAGAAGCTCCAGCTTAACAGGAAGGACCTGACCTCATGGGTTTGGGGGAGGCTGCATAGGACTGTTCATGGGACAGTGGGTGGGAATGGAGTCATGGACCTAGGCAGGCTTTTGGGTGTCTGCCTCCTAAATCAGGGTTTCAGCAGCCCTGTTTCCACGCTTCACCACTTTCCAAACTGTATTTTCTTCTTTAAAATTAGCAAGCTTTAGTACTTTTTAATGTAGTAGAATTTAAGATGCTATTCCATTACCTAGACTATTCCTTTTCCTTGTTTACCTGTTTCTGCCCTTTTGCCAATCAAAGGATGGGTCTGATTATTCTTAATTTTTTCATCTCAGCCACAACTTTTTGCCCCATCAAAGAGATTCTTCTCACTTTCTGTGTCCTAGAGGCTTTGGAAATCATATTCATGTATATGGTTGAGCTAATTCTCTTTTTTCTTTTTTTTAAGCGCCTATGATTGTTGTCCCTTATGCATTCTGTTCAAGCAGAGAAACAATGTGTGCTGTTAAAAAGGGAAAATAAGCAACCACAAGGATGTTTTTCCCTTCTCTTGCACCTCCAGTACATTCTGTAACCCACTTACTGTAATTGTTTTTAAACTTTTTTTAAACATGCACATTGTCAAGAGATTGTGGTAAAACAAGTGTTTCTCATAAGGCCAGTGAGACTGGAAGGGATGAAAAAAGATGACAGAGCAAACAGAAAATCCCATGTTTTGTTTATCAACTTTTTTTTTTTTCCTAGTGGCAGATTCTTGGAGAAAGGATGTGTTTACTTCAGTGGAAGACTAGCTTAGGGTTTGCTGATTCCCAAGGCAAAAAGAAGGCATAGTTTCCAATTTGCAAGCTATTCAGTGTGTGTGATGAACTGAAGTCATTTGTGGATTTGTATGTTGCGTTTTGATGTGATTAAATGTTTTAAGTCTATTGATTTCATGCTGGGGATTAATGATGCTGAATGAAAGAGCATCAAAGAATAAAACCTGTTTACATGCTCGATTAAAATACCTTAAAAAAAAAAAAGCCAGAGTACCTATTATTGGATAGGAATGCGATAAGAGAAGCACAGGACCCATCACGCATCCTGCGTTGATAGGAAAATGCATTAACTTCTTTAGGCATAGAAAGAAGAAAAGCAAAAGATTTGATAAGGATTGACTGTACCTTTCTGAATGCTTAATACTCGTGTTTGGCTTGGTTTTTTCGGAAGAGGGGATTAAAGAGGTTTCATTATCAGTTACCACAGATCTGTTTTACTGAATCAATCAAAGCATGATGCTTAGCTGCTTGGGATTAATGAGACGATCTTTTAACTGGAGAACTTGTTGGTAACAACAGTGTTAATAAAGGACAAGACCTAAAGATACTCAGTGCAGCTGCGGACATGAGATACAGTAGAGATGGTGTTTGCTGCTTCGAATTTGCATAATACTTTCAGATCTGTTTGCCTTAGCATATTAGCTCAAAAACATATCATTATCTAAAATGTTCATAGTGCTAATTGGCTTGTATCTGCTCTCTGCAAATGTTCCTAATGGCTGTCTAGATTCATGGGTTGTATCTGGAATTGCAGTTAGGTGTCACATTCTGTTTACCAAGATAATAGTAGATGGAGGTGAAAAAGACCTATTTGCTTGTTAAATCCACCCTGTTGCGCTCACAATATAGGCTTTTTCAATAGTATTAAACTGTTAGCACCCCTTATGTCAGCCAGAATGCCAGGCAGAGACTTTATTTGTGGTGTATCTGTGGAGAAGGATGCCTTAATGATCAGGTTAGCATGTGAAATACTTGATGCAGGTGAAATACTCGCTACTGAGCTAGGGAGAAGTTTAAATGTGCAATTTAATGCAGCTGAGTAAATGTCTGACAAGACCAGCTCAAGCACTCATTCGCTGTTTCTCTCCTGATGCTCTGATCTGGATTAGCATATGTAAGATAAATTCAGCATCAGTCCGATACACCCTACAATTCATTTGTCTCAGCACAGGTCTGAATTATTATCCTGGGTTTGAGGCGGGGGGTGACTGACAACGTGTGGTTATTTTTTTTCTCCCATTTCTATTGCTTAATACAAGACCTGAAGTGCTTGGTTACAGAACAAAGTGTCTGAACAGTAACCAAGCTTGTGCAAACCCAAGAGAAGAGTAATGACTGTTCCTCGCAAGCTTCCTGCCTCAGTGCAGGTGCAGGAATCAGGAGGGCCTGAATAATTCATAAGGTGCAAATTAGCCCCAGCTTGCTCCCACTGCTCGAATTTAGCTTCTGCTTACCTACCTAGTTGCTAGAAAGAACAGAATAAAGAATGCTTGGGAAACTAGGGAGAGAAAGGCAAAGAGTGTTACACTTTAAAGGCCGGAGTCACAGAGACTGCTGAATACTGGGTGTGTTTGAAGGCTGGGTACTTGTTGAGGAATTGGATTGTACATTGATTAT
This sequence comes from Oreocharis arfaki, assembly GCA_013398015.1. Lineage (NCBI taxonomy): Eukaryota > Metazoa > Chordata > Aves > Passeriformes > Paramythiidae > Oreocharis > Oreocharis arfaki. The sequence goes on along the minus strand of VZRR01003601.1, from coordinate 804,962 downwards.
TCATGGAGTGTTTTCTCAGGAAGAAGGAAGCTCTGGGGACCCATTCCATTGCTCTTAGAGAGGAAAAGAACTTCCTTTTAAGAATTAGGTTTTTCCTGCTTTTATTGTTACAGTTTCTAAAAATTATTGGGTAAAAAAAATGTTAGAAGTTCATTTAAAGCCTGTTAAGGTATTGGAGAGAGTATGTATTTGTGGTGTCACTCAATTCAGGAGTTCAGAGAAATTTGATGAACGATTTTGGATGTTACGATGTTTACTGCTTTGAGTAAATACGGATTCCAAGGGCGTGTATGAAACTAGTTAAGTAGGGAAATGCAGTGTGCAATTAGCTTGTATTTTTATATTTTAAGAGACAGCATTCCTCTCTTTTAAGTAGTTAATGATGGTTACCTTTCTATTGGATGACTTATCTCCTTTTTCTGCCCAGAAGACCAAAAGGAGAGGCAAGTGGTGTTTAATCTTTCTGCTACACAACATTGCAACTCACTCAAACATCAAGTAAAACATTTTGCTGGGCACTGTTGTGGAAGAAGGGAATTCCTGACACAGCTCTTGGAACAGCTTGTGTGTCGCCGTGCAGTACAGAGAGGAGCCGGCCTGAAAAAGACAGGTTGTTTCTGCTGTGTACCTGAATATCCCTTTGGCATCTCTCGTGTGGGAGATGGAAACATCTGACATCTCCAGCAGAAGCAGGAACAAGGTAGCTAGTTTTCCCTGCTGGCAGGTGTTCAGATGGAGAAAAACTCTCCTAATGTTTTTGCTGTGCTGAACATGAAAAGAGAACAACAGCAGGAAAAAAGCTTCTTTTTAGTGGTTTTGGAGGTTTTCTGGTTTTTTAATTTGTTTTGGGGTTTTTGTCCAACATTCACCCCTTTTTTATCTATGCCCTCTGCCCCACCCCCTCTTGGCTCTCACGTGTGGCAGCTAGATCACGTTGCCATCATCTGTTTTTGTATTTCCCTCATTTGGGTTGCTGGAATAGGAGCTGGCTCTCATTTCTAGCTGATTCTGTCATTTCCGCTAGGCCCCAGCTTGGGCGAGTGCCAAGACCAACAGGTGATCCTTGTAGCTGCAAAGCAGCAGGAAGAAGGCTGTGCATGGAGGAGACAGTGCACCAGAGGGGCTGCCTGGCCCTGCTCCATCTTGCTGTATAATTAATGCCCCCCTCCCCAACCCCTCATACCGAGCAGAAAATCTGTGCAGAACAGCTCAGCTGTAGGGAAAATGGTTATAAAGAGTCTGGGAAGAATATAGGCTGTGTGAGTGCAGAGATGCGCTCCCTCTCGGGGAGAAACTGGGGTTGGTCCTTTGTGAGAAACAGGGACAAAATTGTATTAGCTGCTTTAAAGTAATATGCACTCCATCAACCTTTGCAAGAAAGTAAGCATTTCAATAAATTTTGGTGTTGTGCTCATGGGACTTCTTATTTGTGTAGGAACTAGTCTGGAATGAGGTGATAATTTGGTTAAGCTTTTCTCTACAAGAAGTAGCTTACGAAGTCACATGGAAGTTATTTGGGCAGAGAGTTAATTCTGGTTGGGAAGGACCACGTCAGACTGTAGGACTGGGGACAGCTGGAGCAGGAGTCACACAGGTTTCATTCTCTGGACATCACTGATGGGGAGGCGTGACTACGCAGGGCTTCACAGGGAAGATTTTTAGAACACATGAAAAAAATCCAGGAACCCTCAGGATGGCCTCCAAGAGCTGTTTTTTTCAGAAGAAACTCCTAAAGGACTTTTTTTTTTCTGTGAAAACAAAGCTATATTTAGTAGATGACAGTGGCTTAGCAAAACCAGTTTTAAAAAATATTTCCAAGGCTTAGGTTATCCCCTTGGCATATACCATGATGTGAGATAATGTGTCCCTGAAAACCGTAACTGCATGTTTGTATTTGTGAGGCAGGCTGATGTTTTGAGATAGACACATGTTAGTTTTAATCCTCTGAAAAACAGATGATACCTAAAATTCCTTCTCCTCGGTGTATGTAGAAGCAAAATTGCTTGTTCCACCTGTGGACTCACTGCAAGTAGTTTGAAAACTGAACGTTTCATATAGACAAGGTTTAAATTTTCTGCGTGCACTTCCATATGGAGCTGGGCTCTCTCAGTATGCCACAGCACATTCCCACAGAAAGGGGAGGCTGTGGGGAGGAGGGAACTGGGAAGCCTGAATCAGCTGTGCTGGTGAAACTGAAGTGCTGCAGCAGATCTGCACAGCAGATGCATCACCTTGACTGGCTGTTCCTGCTGTACACAAACCAGAAACACAAACAGCAGTGAGATCAAACTGTTACGAAACATCAACATATTTAGTAATGCTTCTAGCAGCTGTCTGTCTGCAATCCTTATGACTAAGCCAGCAGTGGTTTTTCTTTGTATTTTTCCTCAGTTTGTCAGCCATCTGATGGGGAGGAAGTGCGGGATACGTTGCATCTCAGGGATATGTTATGAGTATGCAAACCTAAGGGTGCTGCAAGACCTGAACTGGCAGCAGATGGTTCATGAATACACACTTCCCTTGGACATATCTCCCTGTGCTAAATGGTGCACCATTGCAATGGTGCAATGGACACTGGCATCTCAGTATTTTTTTCCCCTTGTGTCTCTTCCTTTCTCCATTCTGGTTTACTGCTTTTGCCCCCTTCCAAAACCTCTGATATATGAGGCTATTAGCAGGGAGTGAGGTGTTTCTGTCAACATTTTGTGAATTTTTCTCTTCTCTCCTGTGTCTTGGGAGACCATCCTAATCCCTGCATTTGCAGTGGGTCCTGGGCAAACCTCTGGCAGCCTCCATTGTTACTCTTACTTCCCCTTGGGTTACAGGACTAGGGGGAATGATTTCTTTCTCAGACATTCACCCCGACTCTAGTGACCTCTCAAAAGCTCCAGGAGCATGGCAGGATGTCATGGAACCTGAAGCTTTTAGCTGTAGGGTGGTGAGGGATCCCAGTGACTATTCCATCCGGAAGCAGCAGTTCCGGTTGGGGAGGCTGGAGAATGAGCAGGTATACTTCCCACATGTGTTTGGCTACCGTACGGCCTGGTTTGGGCAAAAGCCCTCCAAAGAGTGCTGCAGGCAGGAGAAAAGCATCCTCTGGAAAGTCAAGTTTTCCAGTGCCTTTGGCAGGCAGCCTGAAGCAGATCCATCCCGTATGCCAGCCCTGTGGAGCGCTACCCCTCGCGGTTCTGCCTCCTGCTGCAGCACATACCTTACTATTATTAATATTCTGGAGGCGCCAGCAGCATGCTTTGTTCTGGATGGAATGTGGTTGCCCAGAGTGCAGGGAACTGTGTGGCCATTGTTTTTGTGCTGGTAGATGGATTTGGTAATGAGCGCTGTAGTTTTTCCTGGTCATTTTCTTTTAATTCATCTTCCTCTCTTCTGCCTCCTCCCTGGGCTGGCCCCTGTGTGTTTAGCATGTGAAGGATGCTGTAAATCCCTCTGGCAGAAGAGAGGGAAGAGCTCTTGGGATACCAAGGTGCATGGTAGGGGCAGGCTCACAAAGCATCATAGCACTGTAGTGGGAATAGATCAACTACACCAAGTGGTCTGCGTGGTTCCCTAAACCGTGAGCCCTAGGAAGCAAGAGTGAAACAAGTCAGTAGCAAGCTGTTCTCGTGTGCACTCTGAGTGTGCAGAGCCGCTCACTGTTGTTCGTGCGCTGTATGGTGTGCAGGGAAAAGAGCTCTGCTCCTCCTGTGCATTTGGCCTACTGCATGTTGGCCCAAAGTCATGGACTTCATTGTGCCATCACTGTGAAATTAGTGAAAGCTTCAAAATCTGTGGCTCCTGCCGCTGAATCCTTAATAGGCATATTTACTTTGGAACTGACTAAACTTTTAAATATATCTGCTTTCAGGCTGCAAGACCTTCGTACAGGAAAAGATGCAGATTAGCATGCAAGCAAACAGCACTTTCGGAAAAAATCAGTGGATTTAAAAAGCACGCTAACAAAATGTCCAGTCACAGGGGTTCCTGTGAACTCAGTGTGGAATAAGAAGAGGCAGCGTGCACTGAACCTCATGTCCCCCAGATTAGTAACTGTTTAATGTTGTTCCTGTAACCAGTATACTTCCTCCTGTTACACCACCTCCTCCTATTTTTCCACCCTGTGTAGTTCTACTGTTTCGCTGAGTATTAGCCCGTTGTAGCACATAGTTTGTCTTTTTAACTACTTTGTGAAGTACCTAATGGTCTTTTGGGTGCCACAGAAGTGATGATAATAATAATAATGACAATAGTAATAATTTTCCAGGTGTACTATATCAAGTTGTGTTGTTTGTTGCGCAGACACGAAGTAAGGGTGACTGCTGAATGCTGATAACTCAGCTGTAAGGTAAGCCTCTAACACAGGAAGGGAAACGCTCTGGTTTATTTATGAGTACACTCAGAAGCAATGTCTGCCTTCCAGTATACCCGTGCTTTTTAGGATAGCACATTTTACTTGGTGCAGTATTGCCAGAGGTCAATAATAATCAGGGCTAAATTGCTTACAACGCAAAGGTAATGAAACACTCTCATTACACTCCAGTCCTCGTTTTCATTGTTAATTCAATGTTGTTCAACTTTTTGCTGGTGTCTCCCTTACAATTGTGGCAGTGAGACAGCCAGGCTGAGCCATCTGCTGCTAGTGCTTGAGAGGTGCAAAGAGGCACCACAAAGAAAATTGATTGACTGCAGTTGACTGTATTAGGGAGAGACCTTATTTGAACCGGCAGTAACTGGAGGGAAGTGTGAACTGGCTTTAATTCCCAAGCAGACCTCTGAATATTAAGGATGTACACAGCAGTTGGGAGGATACATTCAGAGTCCGGTCATGTTCGAGATCACATCCCCTTGGCTTTTTCATTGTCGCTGTGGTTGTTCACAGCTGAGGGGAATTCTCTAGCTTTTGGATTTAATGTTAGATATGTAATTGGGTGGAAAATTAATGTAAACTTAAAATAATTCGGTTTCACAGTCATTATACTCCTTAGTGTTAAATTATTAAGCTCTGTGTCTCTGGTATCTCCCAAAAGCCCTGCCATTACCGATCGCCTGACTGTCTTTATTAGCTTATATTTTTCCCTAAAAGCAAGGCCTCATGTACATTGTAATTATCCAGCAGTGCTGATTAATGGCATAATTCCCTTTTCTGTAAAACTGCTGTGTAAATTATTTTCATTTCATAGAAATACTTGTCAGGCAATTTTGTGGAGGGTTCTTGGTTTCTGATTTTTTTTTTTTTTTTAGGTTTTTATCCACCCTCTATCACTGTGTCACGGTAATATTATTAAGCACATGTCTTGTCTGAGCTTGGTACAAGCACTAAACCCTACAGTGATTTCAGTGGAGAAAATTAAAGTAGTTTCCATGGTATTGTTACTTCTACCACCAGACTTGAGCAAAAGTAGCTGAGGTACCCTGTTCTGAGAACAGGAGTGTTTTTGGAGGTACCTATCCTAGCAGTGGGATCAAACAGACTTGATGTGTTGAACCAGGTGTTGAAATCTCTGCCATGTCTCAACCTTTCAGATTGTCTATTGCCACTTAGGATATGGTTTCAGGAACCTCAGCAGCCTATATGTTCTTTTTTTTTTTGCTGCTGTCCTTTCCCCTTTTACCTTGGCAATGGCTCCTTACCCTTCCTCTAGCCTGTCGCAGTGAGACTGAGAAGCCCACTCACCACCTTCTTCACCATATTTCTTCATGCTCCCTACACCTGTTTCCTGGGCTAGATGATGTTGAGAAGATTTCTGCCATGTCCTTCTTGGCTATGAGATGTGTTTGAATAGGAAGTCGTACTATGCTCATCAGCTTGTCACCTGGCTTTGATGTGTACAAAACAATGGACAGTGTACGGTGAAGAGCCCTGCCTTGCTGGGCTGAAGGGCAGCCTGGGTGTTGCAAGTTGAACCTTCTCCTTTCTGATGAGCGTGTTCCTTTGGTCTGCTGTTTTCAAAGCTGTCATTTGTTACATGTGCCATGTATTTGTAAGCACTCCAAGTAATGTGGAGGTCCTCCTAGTCCTGTTGGCGTAAGAACTACCAACTCTTCTGATACAGGAGTCCTTCACTAAAGCTGGCATTCAAAAGCTGGTTTCAAAAGGGCATGTTTCACTAGATTGTATGTAGAAACAACTGACCAAAGTCTAAAATCCTTCCCACTGAGATCCAAGTGAACCCAGCAACCTGGCTAGTGTTTACCAAAAGAACAGAGAAACAGGTTGCGATTGAGCAATTTTTCCTCTGGAATACATGCGTCCCCTTCCTCCATCCACCTTTTACCTTACAGCATTAAAAAAAAAAAAAAAAAAATCAGTAGTTTTTGCCCCTCAGCCTCTGAGGCTGTTACTTGACCTTAATGTTTAATATCCATATATGGTCCTGCCCTTTGTGAACTTGTTTAATCCTCCTTTGAGCTCATCTATGTTCTTGGCTACTGCAGTATGCCGAGACAGTGAGCTCTAAGTGTGCGTTATGTGAAAAAAATAAAAAAGTTCTTCCCTCTGTTCAATTTAAGTCCCCAGTTGTTAGAAAAAATAGTGAATAATCACTTCTTATCATTACATTCTTAGCTGTGCAGAGCTCTGCTATCTCCCCTCAGTTATCTCACAAATTTGGCATTCACAGGGTAGCATGGTTGTGGGCCAGCTGTCAAGAGAGGTGGCTGAAATCATTTTCATGGGGAGCCTTTTCCACTCTGCACTCTCTTCTTGAGACCAAGTTAATTCTAGATCTGCCATCATTTGAATCTATTACCAAGAATAGGATAAATTAAGGAAAGATGCTTACCATGGACTGCTCTGTCACTCATTACATTCAGAACATCACTTCTTCTGGCACAAATAGTTGCAAAGCATAAAACTGCTGAAATAGTTTAAACTGCAGTCATTTAGCTGCTCTCACCATTTGCTTCTAAAGAGATGGTAGTTTGTTCAGCTCTCCTTCTTAGGTACAACAAAATTATGCTTGTTGCTCATTCAGCTGCTTGACCTGTTGGCATATCCCTATAGAGCTCCTCATTTCTGCAGTACCAGGAAGAACTAGGATTACTGTACCTATTGTTCTAATTATTTCCAAATATCTCTTTAGATTGTATTTCTGGAACTAATTTGTTGTCTTTTTGCATTGTTTTATGTCTTTTTTTGTTGTTGTTTAATCCCATGCACCTGTGCTTTTATTCATCCTCACTGATGCTCTCTTTGCTACTGTGAACTACAGCAATGAGCAGATGGAGTCAGATTAATCTTCTACGATTTAAAAAAGGTTTATTTAATGTGTTTAAAACCAAAAATGTGTATTTTGCATTGCATATTTTCCTGAGTTATAGGCTTCCACCACTTGTGTTAAAAATGATCCTGATATTTTTTTTTCCCTGGTTCTTCTAGTCTCAGTGACCTTAATGACTAGTATTTTTGTTGGCACATGGCTTGGCAAATAAAGGCTGAAATAGTAAATGGACTGTCCTCTCTGATGTGTTTCATAACTATTTTCCGTCAGGCATTTGCAATACTGATTTTAAACATTTAATTATGCTCAAAAGTCATTAGAAACCTATTACATATGTCTGACTTGGAAATAAGAGAAGTAACCCCTTCAATAAACTTATCCCCCTTGCCCCAATTCCCCCGTAACATTGTGACTGTTTATTTTATAGTCACTGTAACATGTGACTAATATTTTCTCATTATTAATTAGTTCTATAGAGATCATTGGTTTTAAATCTCCCTAAGCCTTCAGCTAAGGGTGGCTGTTGAGGACAGATGTTTGTAGGACATTAGGGAACTTTATCGTTCAGAGCAGCGCAAACCTTCTGTGTTTCAGTACACCTCCATACTGCAGAAGGGATTTGGATCAGGATGCGTACTAAACACTAGCTCTGCTTTAGCAGTCTTTTCCTTATAATTGGGGCAGAAAAAAAGAGGCAGAAATCTGTTGCTTTGCAGTAAGGCTCTTCTTAATTGTAACAGAGGTAGGGCTGTAAACCATGCTAAGTCATAAAGGTCACAGCTTCTGTGAGAAGTTTCTCTATTAATAGTCTATAAGTATTTTGTTTCTGCCAAGCTAGTGCTTAGAACCAAATTAGTCCCTCATTACAAGTCTGATACATTAAAGTCAAGGGTGTATCAGCATGCCCTGTGTTGCCTCCAGACACCTTCCGCGGTGCCTCACACAGACTGCATTTTCATAAATGCACACATATGTAAATATAAGTAGGCAAATGACTTAGCAATTTGTTGAGCAAGCAAACAACTTCTAAACCAAATAAGTATTCTTTTTTTTTCCATTCTGTTTTCTCTGTTCTTAACAATATTTTGCAAATCACCACCTTTTTTTATCAGCTATGTGGAAATAGCTGCCATGATTTCCCAGTGTCACCTGTTGCCTTCAGCATAGCAGCTAAAGATACTGCCATGGATAAAAAAATATTAGATGCTTCTCTAGGTGTGGCTCCTTTCATCAATAGAGTTCATTCTTCATTTACTGGAGGGCGGTGGACTTCTCCATCCAATTTGAAAACATTTATGTCTTAGATAAACAAGGTGAATTATCCCAAGAATTGTCAGTTTCTCCCTGGGTCTGTCTTTCCTTTGGCCATCAAAGGAGTCTAAGCAAACCACTTAACTAAGTTAGAACAGAAAAAAAGAATGAGTTTTCAAGAGAATGTAACAAATGGAGATGTTAAGATACCATCCTGGAGAAAAAAAGTCCCTCTTTGAAAATCATTATGTGAGTTCTAATCCTAAACTGAGCACCCAGTGGAGGCCAGAAAAATGGAGTTTGAAGGATGAGTTACCTTGAATCACATACACCTTTGCATTCAATAGGTGTATGGGACTGTGACTAAGGATTTTTTATCTGCCGAGTATCACCCTGGTTATCAAAGATTTCTTATGCCCTGATTTTTAAGGATGCCCCAATCCACCCATATTTTTCATTCCATTGTATGTTTCTATTCAATTTCTATTGTAAAAAAGAATGCAAAAAATGAGAGAAAAAGAAAGAAAAAAAAATTGGCAGTTAATTAGTCTGTGTGTCATTTCTTCTCTGAAAAATGGTAGTAACATTGTCCATCAGCCTCACTTGGGTATTGAGAGAATAAATTCATAAATCTGAACTCTGTTCAAATTTTATGTTGATTCTCATAGTAAAACCTATGAATTATAGATAAACCTGATAATAATTGAGAATAAAGGGAAGATGGAGGTTTACTGCTTTGTTTGCTCGCTTTTTGCTCTCTCTGGTAGCACAAAAATGAAGTGTTTATTACTGTAGTCCTAAGGGTGAGACCACTGGTGATTTCTGCTGCTCTCATAAATTGTGTTGGGCCCTTGAGATGCAGTTTTTAAAGTGGCCATGGTTCAGCTGCCATTTCTGAATTGTAATTGTGTTAGACCCAAAAGCAAAGATTTTGATCCCAGTGGTGCAAGTACACTCATGCAAGCAAGCCTTGCACCTTCAGAGAATGTCTTTCATTTTTGTGGGGTCTCACATTGACACAAGTTTGACCATTTGGATCCAGTTGCAGGATTTAATGTTTAGATCCACCAGTTTCCAGGGGTTTTTACCCACACACAACACAGAACTATGTATGTCAGTGTTGGGTAGCTGGGGCTTGCTCCTTGAAAAGCATTGAGATAGGTGAGCGTGGTCTTCTAGAAGACACTTTATGTCTGGGATGCTTCAGTTCTGATGTGACAAGGAAGTCAAGTTTTGGAATACATGTGAGTGGAAGTCTTCATTTGTTGATAGAATGTTTGAGCCCTTTAGCAGTGACATAACTTGGTGATGTTAGTTGCTTTTCCAAAAGTAGCAGGGATAACCTGGTTGCACAGATGAATGGACAAATCTAATGGGCAGAGTCCAGACCCCCTCCCTAGTCCTGGATATTTGCCGCTTGTCTTGTGTGGGTATCCAAGTTCAGCTGAGTTGTGGTGAGTTGTGCCACGGAGGGCACTGGCACATGTTAGCTCCCTAACCTGCTTCTCTGTAGGGTTAGAGGTGTCTGTGTCTTGGGGTGGAGAGGGTTAGAGTTAGAGTTAAGGTTAGGGTTTTGAAAATAGCCCAAACATAACATATTGGTGCTCTAGAGCACCACATTAAGGGCCTTCCATCTGTAACTATTCCAAAAGGCTGTTCCCTGAGTGCTTTCTGATGTCCCTGTCTGTCCCGACCATGGCCAACATGTATGTGGGAATCCTCAAAATGCTGATAGTGTCTGTGAACTTTAAGCCTAGTAGCTTGTTTTTTAAAACACATTTATGGGAAACTGCACAGAGGGGACTGATCCCACTGAACTGGGATTGTTTGTCCAAATAAAGTGTCTTGTATGCTCAAGGTCTCACAGAATCCGCTCCAATGGCAGCAGTTTACAGATGTTAAGGAATTATGCCTGCATAGACCTCTAGAAATCTCTGTTTAAGATATTTCTGTTTCAGTTTCATTCATGTGGATGTTGGAGTTGTGATCAAGCTGGAGGGCATGTGAGAAATACTAACTGGAGGAGGTACAGTATCCAGCTTCAGACCAGTTGGGGGGAAGATGCTAGCAACAGGATGGGGCAAGGACATACTTGCCAAGACGGGTGGCTGAGTGCCAAAGCTAAAGGTAAATATTAGGAGAAGAGAAAAGGAGAGTCATTCAGACAAGGTGTTTTTCCTTGAGTAGCTTTCTTTATGTATTAAGTTTTATGATACATAAAGTAGCCTCAGCTCATCTAATAGACTCCATCAGGATAGTGTCAGTATACTGTGTCCAAAGAGAGATTTGTAAAATTGTTCAGTGCTTTAAAGCCATATTGTTCAGGTAGACTTTTTTCCCAGTTTAAATTCATTATGAAATGGCACCTTTTTGTTCCATTTCATCCATGTCTTTTCTTTTTTCTCTGTTCTTTGGCCCTTCCTTTCTGAGGGGCTGTTGTTAGCTGAAAAAAAGCACTATTATCCAATATTTCTTCAAGTGACTGGTAGAGAAAGGGGGAGGGGAAAATATCTTCCTTTCTTTTTTCCCTCTTCAGGCCTCAATTATTCTGTGTGCTTTGAAGAACCTTGTAGCTTAACTGCAGGAATGGCCTGATTTCTTTTATTAAAAATGCCTTCCAGTCATCTTCCCCAAAGTGTGCAGCTTGGAGTAAATACTGAAGTATTTATTTTGGAGGAAGAGAAGGAAGTATAGGATTGTTTGGAGGGTTGAGGAACAAAGACCAGGACACTAAGGAAAGAGAAAACCAAAATCTAAAGGAGGCTGCTGCCATCTAGAGTCCAGACCTGATTCTGTTTGCCTTTTCAGGAGTGTCATTCAAGTAATGTACATGAGAAAACAATACTAGAGGAAAATCCCTCAGAGCAACGGAACTGCTTTCTTTGCTTTTCATTTCAGCAGTAATAATAGGCACTTCTAAGAGTATTTTTTATTTTTAGTAAGTGCTTTTTTTTTTTACATGTAGTCGAAATAGATTAATTTGGATTAAAATTTTCTCATCACATGTGAAAATTGAGGCTTAACAGTGCTAAGAGGAAGACAATACTCTTACGATACGAATACAGTTTATACTAAGTAAACGATTAGAGGAGTTATCAAAACATCTCAACTAAGCTGGGTACAGATAACTGAGACTGAAAACATTCCCTTCAATGTTGTATTCAAGATGATGTAGTTTTCATTCATGTGTATGATATTGTTATGATATGCTGCTAAGCAGAAAACCTAAGTTTCACCTTTTTAATTTTTAAAATTTCTGATTTTATAATTCCAAACTTCACCTGATGGCTAAGTTGAGTTGTAGAGGTGTTTTGAGTTTTCTTTAAATTTTAGTTTGGAGCACAAACTGTGTAACATGACAGTAGACCTGGAACTATGCATGTAGCAGGTAACCTAGGTGGTTGGAAGATAAGCTTCTAAGCTGGCATGGCCTCTTTCTGGCCAACTTAACATTTGACCTGAATTTTAAACCCTTCTGTGTCTGTATTCCTGTAAGTAGTAGCACTGAAAGCAAATTATATTCAGAAGAGTACATGTAAAGATTCTGTCAGAATTGTGGTCTGCATTAGGACTTGTTAACTAACAAGTGTCTTTTTGCTTGTCCTTGCTTGATTGAAAAAGTCTGCTCAGTATTTTCCAAGCTGATGACGTTCTTTGCAAGGGCTTGCAGAGTATCCTGGGAGTATGGATGGAAAGGCAACCTGTGTGTAAAAGGATCTGTACAGAGGGGCTGTTCCCACTGAAGTGTTGCAGGGCTTTTCTCATCTCCCTCATGCCCTCTCCCTCAGATTTTTCTCCAGCTCCAGCTGCTTCAGTCTTTTGTGTAACACCATACTGGGAAGTTAGCACATGTAACAGGAGGCAGCTAAAAGGGGGAGACAGAGCAGTGCAGGTGCTCAAAAAAGAGCCAGTGTGGTGTTGATTGGAGTAAGGCTGTGGCTTTTGACTTAAAAATAAAAAAAAGAACTGCTCGTTTAGTTGTCTTACACTTTTCCCCCTCATAATTGCACTTAGAATTAATGACCTTCATCTGCACGACTTGAAGACTTGCACTTCAAACTGGGACAATGGCAGACACATTCTGTTCTGTGTCAGGTTTTATGCCTTCACTTGTCTTTGTCTCCTTTGCTGCTTCCTCTGCTCCTTGTTGTCCACAAGACAGCCCCAAGAGAAGATCCAGTGATGGATCGTTCTGGGGAGAGAACCTCTCTTGCACAAGGCCAGTCTCTCCCATCAAGGCAGCACCCTGCCCAAGTCTGAGCTTGCAGGAACAAGCAAACACTGTTGATGAGACTGGGTACCTGTGCTCTCCTGCTATGGGGCTAGTGGAAGCTCATATTCTCATGAGGACTGGGAAGCAAGCTGCCTCATAGCACAGCCATTGCATAAAGCAGCATATCCCATCCAGTTCCTGAAGTGATGGATCCCATTGCATGCTCGTAGAAGTACGGCATTTCAAGCAGACTGTCCTGACTTGCACGTATGAGAATGTCCCATCCCTAATGTATGGCTTGCAGGGTGGAGGAATGGCCTCATTCTCCTTGGTGGGTTGTAGATGGGGCTAGGGGAAAGATGGCAAACATCAGGTAGAGCGGAGCAGGGCTGGGCTCAGCACAGCATGCACAGGCTTGAAATACTGTACCCTAATCCTTGGTTCTGTGTCTGCTTTCGGAAGAGATGCCTGTTAGCATTACAGGATCCTTATGTCTTTTCATCTCTGATGCATCCTACTTGCAGAGCCTTGATGTAACTGTTAAATAGAAAAAGCATTTTGAGTAAGTTTGCATATTTTCTATTCTCTATATATTTCAATTAGCCTCCTTTTCAATTGTGTCATTGAATACTATTTTAATTTTCAGCTATTCAGACTTTGACCTCTTGGTTTTAGTCAATTAAATGTGTAAACACACTCTGTGCTCGGGGACCACATTTTAGCTAGATATATAGAAGCAGTTGTGTCTATACGTACAGCACTCCCTAATTTAAGATCAGAAAGTGGTCTTTGTCCTTTCCTTTGGCTCTGGCAGCTTTTCTTTGACCTGCGAACAGACAGGAGTATGATTCTGTTTTCATGGAAGTTCAGCTTAGGATCAAGCATTTCACATACTTTGATAAATCTGCTCAGCCACTTTTCTAAAAGAGGGCTGTCAAAAATCGCTTTATAGTTCTACTCTTCCTTTTTGTTCTCTGTTCTTTGAATTATCCTATTCTGAGTCTTGAAAATAACTTCACATTTGTTAGTAGTTTTGTCTTTTTCCATTTTCCCCCAGTATGCTCTTGTCTTGTTATGGCAGCATAGACACAGCTATTAAGAAGTTAGATTCACAAAGAACATGGAGTCTCTTTCCTTTCATGTCCTTTGAACTACTTGATCCTCTGTATTTAGTTCTGAAGTCTAAAATGAAACCCTAGCATTGTATCTTTCTCTACGTTGCTCAATTCTCCACAGCTCTGAAAGGAGAATTAGACATATAATACATTAGTCATATTATTTTTCTTTGTAGTTGCTGCAATTAAAAAGATTCACCAAAAACTTTTCAAGGGTTTTGGGGGGATTAAAATTTTCTCCTTGCTGGCCTAACATGATTACTGCCTTCAATCTCCTTTTCCTACTTCTGGTTTAATACACTAACACAAGATTTCTGTTTACTTTCTTCTTTGGGCATAGACATCTCAGAATTTATGAGCAGGACCTTGGTTTAAAAAAAAATAGGTAAATTAGTTTGTCTGTATTCTCTGTCAGATTGAACATTTAGGCATTAATAAATTCATTTCATTCTTTGTAGTAAGAGCTTACAAGGCAAAAAATATGGAGGGGAAGAATACTTCACAGGAGGTACTTACCTGGATTTTAGGTTTCTGCATAGTTGCTTCATTCTTTACGCTGGCCACCCATCCTCATTTACAGTGGCTCTTCCTACATGTCATCCACACAATGTAATATCATTAGATTACACATACAGCCTGTGGGTCTCATCCTGCAGATGCTCCTGTCTTGCATTCACTGAGAACGTGGCATTATTTCAGGGAAGGGTGCTGCATTCAGTACACGCACAAATCTGAACAAAATCTGAGAGGAGCAGCAAACTGCTTAGATTGCTGGAGGGTACAGCTGCAAGGGTAGAGTAAGAGTTAAATACATTTGGCTTGACTAAACAGCAGTTCAGGGCAGCCTCATGTCTTGGAAATGGAAAGAAGATGGGACAAGAAGGAATCAATTAAGACTACAGCAAAGTGTTAGGTGAAAGTAGCGACAGCAGATTAATTTAGTCAATTTAGCCCTCAATTTAAAAGCTTTCTGTCAGCACCTTACTTTTACATCACAACATATGGTGAAGAAAACTCTTTTACATTATTTAAATTAAACAAGATTACAAGGATCTTTTGTGAGTGGTAAGTGGGAAAGAAGAAAGTATGACAGTGAGCTCTTAATTTGTTAGATGTTAAATTTGAGGGAATCTCCTAGTCCTATTGTAAAGAGTAGCACGTGTGCCTGCTGTTTCTGGAATGGTTTATATTACATCCCCTTTCTTCTGTCATGTTCTGTAGGACATTTTTATTATAGATGATGTCCCTATGCAGCTGCCTTCAGGAGAGAGGATGAGGTGTCAGGTGAAGCATATGTGGTTCGAAGTTCTGCTACCTTGCAATGTCTTGTCTGTGCAGGGAAAAAGAGCATGACCCATACTGTGTGCTTGGCTTCCTGTACTCCTGTCGTGTTAATCCCTATTTCTGTATCAGTGGTCATGCTGATAGTCCCGGCAGTTTTAGTTGTAGGCCTAAACCCAGGCAGAGCTGCAAAGGGAGTGGAGAGGGATGGCTGAAATGATGCCTCCATGGCAATCAGTAGGAGGTTGTTAGCCTGTGTGACCACAATTTTTCCCCAAGATAATGATGTGTTAGTAGAGTTACCTTCTTGTAAGTGGACTCTTTTTGAGTAATTAGAGATTTTACTATTTTTATTTCTTTTTTTCTTCTGATATTCAGTGAACAGCTCTTCATCAAGATGCCTTGTTTGATTTTGGCGAGCTCAAGTGAAAAAAAAAATTATATTTCTGTGTCTCCATTTAAATGGGCACTACTGTCCTTGAAATGTCAACTAAAATACGACGTGTCAATTACTGTATGTCAAGCACATGATGTATTTTCAGCCACTCTTGATTTAGATGGGTTTTGATATGTGCTTGACGTATTCTAATGGTGCTTCTTCAGTTCAGTGAATGTCTTGAAAACAGCACTGAATGGCACATAAATCACAGCACAACCTTTTTCAGGGACTTCTGCCAAAACATGAAGTAGCAGCTTTGAGTTCCTGTGAATATTTGGTCTATAACGGGTCTCCTGTCCCAGAGTTGGGAGCCTGTAGTTTCTAGCAGGTTTGGCAGCAGAGCAGAAGCAGTCTGATCACACACAACTGTTCAATCATTACTTTAGAAAGTAATGATTAAAAAAAAAAATAAAACATTTTCTTAAGAGATCTTCTAGAATCCCGTGCAAATACTTGGCTCGCATTTTGTCTGGTGATGTGTATGTGGTAGAAAAGCATGAAGTAGCACCACAGGCCTCATCACCATATACTGTCAGTAAGGATTTTGCCTAACCATGTTCACCTAAAATGTGTACCTACATGAAGAATGGAACACTCACTTCTATCATTGCAAAAAGTAAGTAGTGTTTCTGACTTACAGCCCATTCAGAAATGAGGACAGGTTACTTTCTGATCTTTTCTACAACATACTTCCAGCGTTTGCTGGTTGTGTTTAGCGCTAACATTTACTTTTCTGCCTGGAATGCGTGCATTCGTACAGCCATGTAATTCAGTCAGGTCCCAAAAAGATGATGCACTTTGATGCTATGGTGGCAGGAGGAAGAGTGAGAGGAGGAAGGGGTAGTATGCCCACAATTGCCCCCACAGAAATAATGTGGAGCAGGGCTAAGAATACACGGGAAATCATTTGCAGTGCTCTGGGGCTCCAAGCCATGTTTTCCTCCTTTCCGTATCTTCACTCTATTAAAATATAATACATTGCTTTAATGAGAAGCTGTGCATTTAATTTGTCTATACTTTCAAAGGGTATTGTTGAGTAATGTGGGCTTTGAAATAATGTGAAACTTCATAGCAGAGTTGTCCTTCAGAATGGCTTTTAAATGCAGTGCTTTCATATGGTTAGAGTTAGGCTTCAGCCCTTCAGAAATACCAGCTCATCCATGGCACATCGGTGTAAACCACGTCTCTGCTCTTTGAACCCTAGAGGCTGAAATAAAAGCTCCCTGTCACAAAACCAGATGAATACTGGACAAATTTTTGTTATTGCTCAATTTTTTGTCACAGAAATGAGACAGTAGGATTTACCATCCTGGTGTGAAACAGAGAGCAGTGCGGTATGCACCACTCGTTTAACTGATGTTCTGTAATTTTACGTACCATCTCCCTGCCTGCTTTTTCCAGAAGACGTTTGTCAGACTCCTAGTATGAAAAGATGCAAGAGGTCCACCTGTCAGGCCACCAGCCACTGAAAAGGTTAAAGATGTTTTGAAAATGACTGTAATTTACTGAACATAAAACACATTGAAATTCAGACAGCTTGTTTTTGTGGGAAAGACCCTAATAAGAGCAAGAAATAGCTGGCCAGGGAACACAGCTGTTTAACACTACCTGGAGCAAATACATTGGCAGAACTGCTACAGCTTCAATCTGTGCCTTCTGTGGAGTGCATGTCAGGAGAGGGACTTTACCATGCCACAAGATGCTTCTAGGTCACACTTAATTAACATTATTACTATTTAAAAATAATTTCTATCAGTATTAAAGACTTCTTTTCCTACATGTGTGTAACTCATATGGTTGCATTTTAGTGTCCAAGCGTGAGATGTAAATGAGAAATGGATTTTGTGGTTGCTGTTACAGCTAATATGAAACTCACTGCAGACTTCCACTTACCTACCAAGGCAAAGGGGGAGAAGGTGGCCTTGGAAATGAGAGCTTCCAGAGAGGATTCAGAGATGTAATTGAAGTGAATGGCTTCCCAAAAACAATATTTCTGAAAAAAATGCTTAGCACATCAAGTCATGTGTCCAAATTGTGGTCTTGTGTCAAAATCTACTTCAGTCTGCAACAACAGTCCTCCTCGCTCCATCCCTTCTGTATAGGATGAAAGTACGTAACAGAGGCAAAGAAATGAGAACTTTGGTAGAAAGGAGGAGCCCTGCTCTCTCTTCCCCCTGAAATGTGTTTTTTCACCTCCGAGTAGGTGTCGAAGGTGCCTTGAGCAGGTGAGATGTCTGGCTTGTCTTACTGAGGCAGTTGCTTGCGATGGCCATTGTTGTCTCATCTGACCCTGTGCTGAATGCCACTGTGATGCCTCCCTCCATCTGCCTAACACTTTCTCTTATTTACTGCAGTTACAGCAATACCATTCTGTTATGCTGGGAGTTTTGGATTTGGATTTGGTTGTTTTTTCCTGTGCCTCTTCCAAATGAACAATTGTGACAGCAAAATGCTCTGATAATTATCCCTTTTTACTGCATGCAAAGGCTCCAAATGTTTTAGGAAATTATGGGTGTTTTTTGATCTTTAAAGTTCTGGTATGTTCCATCCCATTTAACAAAACAAAGCAAAACAACATATGTGCAGGGTTGGGTTTTGCTAGATTTTAACAGACTCTGATTTCTTCAGTAAAAGCTTGAGTGTAAGCATGCTGGTTGTTCTTAATTACTATATTGGCAGTACTAGCTGATGCTTTATTTAGTGACTGATACTGTTTGTAAAATCTCACACAGTAAACAGGCAGAGATTTTAACAGATTAGAAAGGGGGAGATGACTGGAAGTGAGTGTGGGGATTTTCTAGGGGGTTTTTTCCTCCTAAATGGAAATTTAAAAAGTAGAACAGAAGAGGTCCTGATGTGTATTTAAGTTATCAAGCCAAAAGTCCTGTTGGTGAAGATTTGGGAGAATAAATGCTTTCAAGGAAGTAACAGGAATTCCAGAGATGAATGAATTGGATCTTGGGTCAGCACGACTGGCTTTGGGCTAATATATGCAGGAAAACTGTGGCAAACCGAGGGACCACTGGGTCCTAGACCAGTGCTGCTGACTGCACAGCTAAGATACTTGAAATTCAGAGCACTGTCTTTCAGCCACTCAGCTCTGTTGACCTGCGCTAATGAGCAACATGCATAAATTAGCAAGGTGAATGGAGTGGCCCATTGTTACCACCCCTTGATTCTCAGCATTGTAGGAGATGCAGTTAGGAGGGATATGCCAGCTTCTGAGAGAGCAGCTAGGCAGATTCCCTTTGCTTCTTTACAAGGTTTCCTTTGTAATGTGAGTGTCCTTCCAAGTGTGAAAATAAATCATAATGATGGTAGTGTAAAAAATAAATACATCAAGTATTGATAACAAGGGCATAGAAACATTATGTAGAACTAAATAGGACAAGGAGCGTCGTGTGGATGAAGGATGTCTGATCTCCATTTCTAAGGTGTCTGCAAGAAATTCTGCTGGTGACAGGATGATTTTTCTGTATAGATGGAAACTTGGTTCCTTTCCTCATCCCTGAGACAATTTCAAATCAAGGGAAAAAGTTTGCTAACCTGAAAAAGGGTGGCCGTTTAACCCCCTGTTAAAAAATGTTCATTCAACTACTGTACTATATGACTATGAATTCTTTTTCTTTTGTTGGGCAGCACTGTTTCCAAATGATTAACCTAACTAATTCTTGTGGGATGAAGCAAAATAAAATTGATTTCATAAAGCCTGCAAACATGGAATTTTTTCCCTGTGGCTGGTGTGTAGGGAAGGGCCAGGTCAAAAATCTGATAGTTGCAAAGCTTGTTCAACTTTGTATGTTTTTATCCTTTCCTGAACAGAATGTGAAATGTCTGTTCGAAATAGCAGATTAATTTCCCTCAAATAATTGAATACCTGACATCCCAAAGGAAGACATACGCCCTTTTACCAGTGGGAAAACATTCCTTGCCAGCAGACTGCATTGTATTACATTTCAAGAAACCTGAAGAGGCAACTTCATTTAAATCTTACCCAATTTAAATCCCTGCAGAAATTCGCATACAAAGTAATAATGAATATAAACACCCAAGTCCTCAGTTCAGTTTTTGCTTTAGCAGAGCTGGAGCATGCGTAGGGTGAAATCTTGACCTTTATTTTGATGGCAAAAAGCCATCAGGATTTTGTTCTTGCCATTCTAGAGAAGATTATTGTCATCCTAAAGATGTCTGTAGTTTTTCCTGACCAGGGAATAGCCACAGTGTAGGACCATGAGAGCAAGCCTGTGAAGCCACCTTGACCCAGTGAAGCCCAGAGGAGTGGAGTTGCTTGGCTACCAGCCTAATCAAGGCTCTTGGAAAAGTGTTACAGTGTATTTATCAGGAAGAATAGACTTTGTGCTCTGAGTGCAACTGGAACAATTTCTGTGACAAGCAGATGTGTTAAAGATGTATTTCCTAGTACGAAATGTACCCTATGGCCACATGCAGTCTGCTTACAGAAGAAATTTTGCTCTTAATCGAACCTTGCCTTGCCCATGAGCACTTGAGATTCTAAATGCAGTTCTGCCTTGGTGAGAAAGTGTTTAAGAGGACCTGTTCATGAAAACAATACTCTGCTTTCCTCCTTCTGTTGGGAAATCTATGTTTGACTCCTGTGAAGACAAAGGGAGCTTTGCCAGACTTTATGAGGCCTGTGTCCAAGCTGGATATCTTTGTGGCTGCTGAGCTGGTGTAATGATAAACAAGGAATTGTTGAAATTTGGCTTTTTGCTATGTGTGAAAAGTATATAAGTGCTCTGCTGCATAATTGGTTACAAGTGGAAAGACTCTACTCACCACAGACTGAGTATTCGCTGGGTGGAAATCAGGTTGATTTTAATAATGGAGAGAAGAAAAGGAATGTTGCCCACATGATGCAACAGATCTGTGCAAAGCCAGTAAAAAGATGCAGTAACTCTTCCAGCTCATAGATGGTCATCGTGAGTTCCTCTGTCTTGGAAGTTGTGTGTCTGAGTGGTTTCTGCAGCTTTCAGGGACACTTTCCATCCCAGGATGCAGATGAAGCTGCTAGAAATCTTCCAAATGCTAGCAAATACAGTGAAACTACACCTGTGTAAATCTCTACCTCTGTAAACTATGACATGCAGTGACAAAACATGGCCCTGTGATTCTATAGAGAGACAGTTCCCAGCTGGAGAATTGGCAGCAGGTCTGGGGGAAGAGGTGAGAATTTAAAGGGAAGGAAGAGAAAAGAAGTGGCTGTCCTTGAGAAAGGACTATGAGAAGCTGGGCCTGGTGAAGCCCAGACCATTGCTTCAGGTGACACTATTACTATAAATAGGTGTGGAAAACCACAGATGCAAGGAGAGATAGTGGTTTTTCTTCATATTGCAGTAGTGTATTAGTACTCTGTTCATGTACTGGGACCTCACTGTACTTACTTTGTTTTGCAAACACAAAACAGCCATAAAGATGTGGCAAGGATCTCGTAATATAAATGAAGGAGTACATTATTGATATGCATGGCTGTAAAGCCGAGTACAAGATAGCATATTGAACAGAAAAGCTGATTTCTTGTGTAAAATAAATACATCAGGATTCGTCGTTGTTAACAAAAATGCTTAGTAACACAATCTCTATGGTCTCTGAGGTGTACGATTTTGATTTATAAGATGTTTTTCTTGTGTTCTTTTATAAACAATTCCTTTCAATAGAATAGGGTGCTCTGAAAGGACAAAATAAGCAGAACTATAAATCTCCAAATTTATGGATTAGAAAGTGTGTTAGCAAAAGAAACCCAAATCCCTGAAGTATGATCTTGCACTCCATAACTTTTTTGTCCCCCAAATGAACTAAATTATTTAGTCCCTTTTTTCCTAGACAGATCAAATAGGTATGATACTTATATTATCTCTGCAATAGATGAGTACTTCACAATATATACTCTCACACAGTATCTTGTAGAGGGCTCTGGGGCATAAAAAACTGGTCTTCTGAGATGGCTTTCTGTTGAGGGTGGCAGGCTGTCTTTACAGATATATATAAACACCAAAATGTGCACTTCAGTGTGGTCAACCATTTAGTAGTTAACAAAATCTGCTTGATGACACAGAGAATGACAGATGACCACCCATAATTGCTTTACACATAGGTATCTAGGGTAATCAAATATTTAACTTATCAATAATAACCCTTCTGAACAGGAAGAAATTAAAGGTCATTCACATGAGCTTCAGTCCCAGTGGAAGCAATGTCCTCATTTAATATCACTGACTTGGCAAGATGTTAGTGGCAATTTTGTCAGCTAAGGATACAGAACAGAGAATTTTTAATCACCACTGTGGTGATCAGTTCCACATTTGTTAGTCTGACCAACAAGAGGAGGTGGATGCACAGGCAGGAGTTATCATTGTACAGTCACTGGGACTGACTGCTGTGTTGTACAGTATGAAAAATCAGAGTTAGAGATAGGAGAAGAAAGTGAAATCTGGAGAGCAAGGTAGGACGTTCAGGGAGTCCTGCACTAGAAAGTGGAGCGTCTGTGCTCTTTGAACAAATAACCAAAACAAAGATGAAAGACATGAATGTAGGTACGTACTCATCTTATTTCCATGATGGAAATTTCAGCCCAGCCCATGTCTGCAACAGACATTTCCCTTTTGAAATGTTTTTCTGCTGAGATTACCAGTATTGACAAGGCTTGTTTGGATTATGTGTTGCCAGAAAAGTGTGAAGAAAAAGTATGAATCATAAACAGGAGAGGTAAAAAGCAGGGCCCTGTGATCTCAGAGCTGAGTTGTAGGTGCTTGGTTACCCAATTTTCTGCTCTGTTTAGAAGGAAACAAAAAAGAAAGAACAGACTTGGCATTGATGCAGCCTCCGTCTGGAGGGAGAGTTAGTGTGGCTGGTGCTGGAGATCCTGTGAATGATCACTGCTGTTCTCCCAGCTCTGAAAGGAAGGGATGAAATAAGATGCTTTTTCTCTGCTAGACCAGGTTCAGCTCCCAGGCATGAACTAGCATGCATCAAATGTGTGGCATACAGGATTTCAGGAATTATTCCTGCTTTCAGGAAGATACACAATGCTTTGTGTTCAGATCCAAAGAATGGACCCTTGCCCATGCACTTTATTCCACCTACAAGTTCATTGTGAATATATGTTTCCCCAGTGCTTGGGGTTTCCTTTTTTTCATGATTTTTCACTCCAGCTCAGAAAAACATCAGGCTAAAGGAAAGTAAGCTAATTTTGGAGGTTTTTTAAAGAAAAATGAAGGTTTATGTTAGCTTATGGTCACTTAGTAATCTTTCATTATAATGTGTAGATATATGTATTTATGAATACAAACATTTTGTAGGAACTGTTTAGAAAAAAACAAGCATCCATTAGTAATTCCCTTTAGAATATGAGTATGGCTGAGCACTGGATCTCATTGCCCAGATAAATACTTTTTTTTTCTTTTTCTGTCTTCAAACATTTTCAGGCTTAAACAGGACAAGACTACAAACAACCTGGTCTAGCTCTGAAGAACCTTGCTGAGCAGAAAATTTATAGTTCCTTCCACAGATGAGTTGTTCTGTTACTCTTTATTCTATGATGATAGGCCATGTTACAAGAAGAGGTGTTAACATGGGCTTCGACAGCCAGAGCAGTCGTTGCACTGTGTTCAGCCATCCTGATGAGCTAGAAGGCTCAATATTGCAGCTGTGCATCCTCGGTAACATGCACATCTTAAAAAAAATACTTCCTGAACATATATAAACTGCTGTCATGTGTCACCTTAGAATCTCGGACAAAATCCTAGGCCAAGTGTCTCAATAGGAGTCCATCTGTCCAAACCAAGGGAAAGGCAGAGCAGTGAAACAGAATTACATTTAATATTACTGAAAATGTTAAGTCTGTGTGTAAAAGGTGATAGCCTTCCTGTCAAATGTTTCTAAAACTTTATGGGTAGAAACAAGCTCTGTATGCCCTGGCATGTTAGGAGAAACATGAAATTCATTCTTTTTGAGGAGCATCTCAGTAATTCAGTAGGGCTGATCTGGGAGTTGCAGTTACCCATTTTTGGCTGCTGCTGGATGTAATAGTGCAAGTTGTCGTATAGCCACAAACTTTCTCAAAACCAGGAAGAAATATTTTAATAATGTCGGCAATGCCTAGGTGCAAGGTAGTTAGCATGTAATTCCTTTGCTTTTTTGCACAATAGTTCTCCAGGGTAATACTTTCTCCTTTAATAAGGGTAAGATAGATGGAAAGTTTTTGGTGAGGCTTTTCTCCTATGACATTTCAGAGTTCATCATAGATTTGATTCATGGGTTTTCTCTGTCAGAAGTGCTTTACAGTCCTCCAGTCAGATGTCAGGGCATGCTGGTGTGTGTCATAGATTCTTACTGGCCCAGCCTCCTTTCCGGAGGAACCTGGAACAGAGGAGCAGCATGAAAGAGGAGAATAGCATGTGTATTTGGGTCTCAGCCCACTGTGGAGCTGGGATACACCTCAGAACACCACACTCTGAGAGCTGGAAAGTGCTCCTGGATCCCACAGCACAAGTATAGATCAGGAGGATCAAACAAATGTCTCGTGTCTCAGCTTAACGCAGCTGATAACAGAGGTGTTGAATAATTTTAGTAAGATGTGCCATGGTTTACATTAGTGCTTTTCTTAGTAGGCCCCAAAGTTCTTTCCCTGTGCCAGAAGTTTGTTCCATGTATAGTTGTGCTTCCACTTCCACCCCAGGCAGAGCGATGCTGTGACATACTCGAGATTTGCAAGGCAGCTTAGCAAACTTAGCAGTTCAAGTACCTTTATCTGGTCTCAACAGTAAATGCTGCAGATGAAGTCAAGGTCAAAGATGTGCAGGGTGTTTTATTTGCTGACTGCCCAGGTCAGGGATATAACAGCATGGGAATGGCCATGTGGAGCTGGAACAGAACATCCTCTTTGCTGAGGCACTGCCTCTGGCAGCAGCCAGCAGTGGACCCGTAGGACAGAACATAACAGGAGAAACTTCCTGTGCTCCCACTCCCATCTGCCCATCTGCTCCTAGTGCAATTTCACTCCAGCTCGAGCACTTTCTGAACCAAATATATTCAAATCATCTTTTATCTGTCTTGTTTATCCATTTAATTTTCCCATTTAATATGTGTGCTGTTTGTGTATGCTTCCGAATTCTTCTTTTCTTTCTTGACAAAAAGTATAATTTCCAGTATAGCATCACCTTAAAGTACAGTGATTGAAGTAACTGCTGCTAAGAAAAGAGTAACACATATTTTCCTTTTATGATCACCTTAAGTACTGCTTGATACGTTTTAATGTCTAACATTCCTGAGGCAGCTGTTTGCCTTTCATGAAACATTAATTAGAATCTAAGAATCAAAGAGGAGAAAAAATACATATGTATATACGCATGTGCATCTGTTTATGAACAGGAGACAGTAGCAACTTTGTATTAAAAAAAAAAAGTAAAAATTTGAGTGAAGATTTTTATCAGGAGATGACACTGATATTAAAGCATTTTATAGCAAAAAACCTACTATGTTTTTATGTAGTAGGATTTTGGCATCTGACTACTAGGAGGAGTTTTATAAACTGTAAAGAGAAATAATTCATGTCATATTTCTTCGTGGTGTAGTGTGTAGTGTTTATAAGGATACTTTTACCACTATCCTGAGTGGGATGGTACCATTACATGACCTACCAGAAAATGATTTTATATTATGTGAAAAGATGCTACAAAAGAAAGTAATTGAGAGCTGGAATGTGGGAAATGTGATTCAAAGCCCTTTTTCAGAAAGGCGCAGGGTACCCACATCTGTTAGTGTGTGAAACTTAAGGTCTTAACTAATAGAAGTCTTGAGTGACGTTAGCTCTATGAGTGAGTGGTAGGCTGCTGTAGATGTGTTTATTCCATTCAGAAAAGTGCTGGAGCAGCCAGGCAAAGGTGTTGGGACTGTTGTCATCCCTGCCTCTGAGGGTCCTTGGTGGGGAGCTGTTCTGAGAACCAGAGGGGAACTGACAGCTGCCATGAGGGTGTGTGAGCATGCTGCTCAGTGTGCTCAGGGGGTGCCATCCCACACTGAATCCAAAGGCTAGGATTTAAAAAAAGTGTGTCTATAGTTAGTCCCTTAACAGATCTAGTTTCTATAAATGTTAAGCAGCCAAAACCCATGATGCTTCCTTCTGCAGCCCTGGTTCCCTTTGAATGCTGAGCAAAAGCTAGAGATCCCAGGATTTTCTTCAGCTGCTCATTACCATGTTAATGCAGGCGTGTTGTGCTCTAGTTTTCTGCCTTTATTTAATTTGCCTGCACTTTTAGTTACCATGACTTACAGGCTGACCCAGAAGCTTTGCATGTCTCATAAAGATTCACATTGCTAAATTTATACAGTATTTGTATATTTGAGTCTTGTATCGTTACATATTTTTCCTTTTGAAAACATAAAACCTGTAAATATCTGAATGTCCAAAATTGTTCTGAGGGTGGAATGAGTGGTTCTATTGCCAAAGCACGTTGTCAGCTCATGAGTATTTTACATGGTCATATCTCCCAAGTTTTGTTTTCAGCCTATCTATTTATGTGGTTGGTTTTTTTGCGTGTTTTATACTCCTGTATTACAAGAAGAAACTTCTCCGTGCAGCAAAAGGTGGATTTTCCAGTTGTTTCTGGTGTTGGTTGCTTATGTCCATGTTCTCGATTTCTTCACACATATTCTAAATTCACATGGAAGCTGTGGTAATCACAGCTGGTTGCCACTAAAAGAGTTGATGACACTCCCCTAACCCATGGCCACAGGCTCCCATCCTCTGCCATATGTCAGTGCAGGTACTTGGCAGATTCTCCTACTTAAGGAGTCGAGCTACCAAAAGCTTCTCAGATTTTTTTTGGCAGAATTTTCTTTTCGTCGTTGTGGGTCCTGCACTGGCTTGCTGCAGAATCAGGCCAGTGCCGGTGCCAACACAGCAAAAAGCAGCTGGAGTGGGACTGTCCTGGTGACCATCTCAGCCAAATCCTGTACTCCACCACCCGGGGGCTGAGAAGCACAAGAGGACCACAAGTCGTGTTACACAGTCTGGCCTGCTGAGCCGCTCATCCACGCTGACCAGGTGCTGCACAGTCCTGAGCCACATCTGGTTTTTCTTCCCATGGTAGCCACAGTGGAGGGAACATAGCTGATAAATCCTGGGTCTCACCTAAAAGGGAAGAGAGCATCTGTTTCTAGCAGCCATGGACTGTTATTAGAGTGCAGCCACAAGTCTCTGAATTAACTGCAGGGCCAACTAGGGAGGAAGGTAATGCAGCCTGACTGCTGTAGAGGAGACACTTAGGTAAGGTGACAGGGATGTTGGGCACAAACTGGTGTGACCTGTTAGCCCTGGATCAATGTGTTTTTCCTGAGGTCTTTGGAGGCAGGTAGAATGTGTAGCCAAAGAGTTTGAGCTCATAGTGGAGAGGCCAAGGAGGAGTAAAGGTGGTAATCACAAGGATGAAGATGCAGCACTGGGACACTGGGTTTGTAGAGCAAAGAGCAAAGCATGGCTCACTGCATGTCCCTGGCTCCTTGCTGGCTGTGTCAGCCAGCCCTTGGCCAGCTCACTGGGATGCCTGCAGCACCCAGGAGCTTGTGCTTGGGTGGCCAAAGGTAACCCTGGGTGTTTGCCTCAGGGTGAGCGCACTTGAGCACGCTGTGAGTGGGGAGCAGCCAGCGTGCAGGGACTTGTGGTGTGTCACGGGACTGAACACAGTTCAAGGCTTTAATAAAGTGCTCCCCAGGCAGCTCTGCTCTGCACATTGCTCGGTATAAAAACACCTCTTACATGTGGTTTTTAACAGTGTTACTGCCTATGCCAAGGGCTGTGCACAGTCTGCGTAGAACAGAGGCAAAACTCCTAGGAGGTCATGGGCAGCGTTCGTAGACAGGAAAAATAATCCTGCAACTGGGGTTGTTATAATCCACATCTCACGCGGCACGGATCACGTTCAGCAGAACTTCATGGCCATCTAGTGGTGACGCTCCAGTCGGTGTTAGGTTTTGCAGACTTCTTTGTATGAGACAGACAAGAGCTTGGCCATGTGTGACTTGCAAAGATACATATTTTCACTTGTAGCTGAAAGTAACATGGCCAAATTTTTTATAAATCACTCTAAATGCTCTCATTGGTTTTACTCATTTCAGCCTACCAACCATACTGATTACAGGTGTTGCAGCTGCTCATGGAGGCAGCCAGCAGTCTCCCAGGATTCCCCTTAGGTGTAACAATTTCTACACTTATGTAGATATTACACTGGTTTTAGAAACAACGAGCTGCAAATAAATAAACATCAAGCTGACCAGTCAGAACTCAGTTTTCTTCTTTGTTAATTTACCTTTCAAACTTCATATTTCAGCAGTAATTTAATGCATCCTGCTGAGCTGTTATGTGTGGCATCAGTCCTACTGTGAAAGCCCACCTTGAGCCTTAAAGGCTGCCTGAGATCATGGCCATTAACGGGAGAATTGGCAGCTCCTCCTCAGGGCACCCTGGTAGCTCTTGGCTGATGACAGTTTTTCAAGTCTTCCCTCTGTGCAGTCTCCAGGGGATGTTTAAATTTGAGAGAGAGGCTATGGTTTGGTTGGGAGAGGGGGGACACTGTCGTCTTTTTTTGTGGTGTTTTTTCGTTATTTATTTTATAGAATTTTAAAATGCATTTTAAACAAAAAGTAAGTCAGTTGGAAAAACAAAATGCCTGTGAATTCCCTAACACATCCATTTCAAAGTCTTTGTCCGCCATAGTGCCATCACACAGTTTTGGGAACCCTGTGGTGGCTAGAGACGCCTGGCAGAGCCCCTGTGGCCTTTAAAAGGCACAGAAAGTGATTTTGAGGACTTCCCTTCTGTCTGGTCAGCAAAGGCATTTTGTAGAAATTGCTTGAGAAAGAAGAATGTGTCCCTTTACTGCTTGCATGGCAAAGGGAAAGAACATCAGCAAATCATCTGGAAGTTATTTTGAGAGGGGCTAACCTGAGGAAGCTCAAAAAAGCACTTTGTGCTTTTTTTAGGGTCTTTGGTGATATCTCCATTTAAAGTCATGCAACTTTTGCAAGGCTAAAACAAAGCTGGTGGTGTCAGGTAGATTCTGGTTCCTTTTCCACAAGTGAACCTGTCTGCGCTGGGGGTCCTGTGCCACAGGAGTTGAAGTGGCAGACGAAAACCACCTCAGACATATGCTCTCACTTGCCGCATGAGTCTCCTCTACTGGTTGGTTTGTCATTTATCTGGCACGGCTGCAAAAGGAAGGCATGAGGTGACATTTGCTGGTTCTAGCTGACAGCAGCTTTTCTTCTTGCTATGCTGAGCAATCGATGACTGTGAAGCTCTCAGGGGATGGTGACAATACTCATCACCTTCTGTGGCTTACTCAGTTATTTTCCATCCTATGGGGTAAGTAGGGTCCTACACTTTTTAGAAAGAGGGAGCAATCCAGTTGACAAGCAGCAGCACTGATCGTGTGCCACCTTCGTGGCACTACTCTGTTCCACCCTCTTCTGTATAAATATCCGGGAAAGCACAGAGCAGTTCCCAGCAGTGAGATCACTTTCTTGTATGTGACAAATAGCTTTTATGAGGTGCTGACTCTTCTCAAAGTTCATTTTGTCTTGGGGCTGGACATTGCAGGAGCATTTTAAGCTTGATCCTCCTCCCATTTCAATGAGCTATGCTATCCAGGATCTGAATGCTCTGTTACAAAATAGGGTTTTAAGACAGGTCGTAAGTTACATGAAGCAAAAATGATGCACAAATACTTATCTTTAAAGATCAGAATTTTCTGGTCTTGAGCACTGGATTTTGTATGTTCAGTATTGAGCTTTAACATTTGATTTACATGTTTGCTTTTATTTCACCTGATGGGATGTTAAAAAAAAAAAACAACTGTAGTAGTGAAACTGTTCTCGGTGAATCGTCTAACTCAAAACTTTTATTTGTTCTGAGATGCAGATGCTTAAATGGAATTCCTAAGCCATTTCTGTGAGGCTAGACATATCTGTATTCCAGTCATACAGTTAAAGTGCTAATGTTTCCTACTCTCTTGGGGACAACTTTTTGCTAGCTGATGTTGTTACTATGGCTCTCTGTCCACTTCTTTCTCCATTTCAGGAATTCTCTGCACATCTGTTTACATGCATCATATTATAGGCAAAATTAATTAATCTGGAGAATCTCTTGCCTGAAGGTGAAATATGAATATATGTTAAAAGAGTACTGCTCAGAAAGAAAGTACTTTCTTTTTTCCCGTTACTGCTTTAAATTAGGATTGTACTGTGAAAACATTTAAACAAAAATAAAAATGCATAATTCTGACTACCGCTAATTCAAGGCTTAGAGATTTGTGTGCAGAGAATTAGAACATCAGTGAAATCACGTGCTAATGGTGTGAGATGCTTTATGCAAATTTTTAACCCCATACAAATAGTCCTCAGCAAGGTCTGGAAAGCTCTAGGAGTTCCGTGTATGCCGTAACAGCTGCAGCTGTACAGGAGCTCCTGTAACAAGAGGTTGCAGGTCTGTGTTAACGGAGGCTCTTCCCAGCAGATGCATCAACATCAGTGCTCCTTTCAAATGCCTGTCCTAGTACTGTGGCTTCCCCAAAGATGCATGCTTTCCGTTCAGATTGATCTCAAGAGCCTAAATGAGCAGGCTAATGAATCTGTAGCCCATTTACCTTGAATTCCAATAAACCTGGGAAACCCCAGAAACCTGATGAAGGCCGGAGTGGTTCCAGTACTTAGCCAAACAGGCTGGTGTGGCTGTGGGTGAACGTGATTGCTGTGCGATAAAATCGTAGTGAGGTTGATAAGACGATCAGTTAATAATGATTTACGGCTGGGTAATATAATTACTGGCAGTCAATGAGGGTTTGGATGTTGGCCTTCCAACTGGATAATAATTTATCTAACCAAGCCAAATGCATTGCTGTAGCAAGGCTTTCCTCAAGTATTAGATTCAGCACACACTGTACTTAGAAACTCACGCAGCATGACCTCAGTGTTGCATTTTTAATTGCTTAAAATTTGGATAACTGATAGGCCGTAGGACATTGCTGTAAATGGAGTACCTTTGATAAGCATTTGTGTGTTTCTGTGGGGATTGTTCTCTGGCCTTGTTCTAATAAACTTCATTTATCAGTGGTCTGAAAGGAAGTAAAATTCATTGGCTTGCTAGTGACAGATTGAGAATTGTTAAATGAGAAAATGAAAAATCCGTGCTGCAGGGTGATCTGGATCTGTTAGCAGTCTGTATTCAAGCAAACAACAGGTGTTTGGCCTAATGCAAGGATCCGTAGTTCAGATCTGGGTACTGGAAACACTTTTTCATAAAAGGTTTCAGGTTTTTTATCTATTTAAACTTGTCAAAGAGAAGTTATAGAGGCTATATATAAACTTGTTTAGTAGACAGTTCAGTGAGCTTATACCTGGACACATGTCATATAGAAACAGAGCTCAGATAAAGTCAGGCTGCTTCATTATTGGAGCAGTATTTCAAGAATCGTGGTGGTTTTTTTGGGCAATAAGCACTTCTAAATCAAGACTTCAATTATTTCATACTGCAAAATATGCTCTAGTTCAAGCACTAATAGTGTCAAAATGTAGAAAGGGAAATAGTTAATTCATTGTTTATGTCACTTCTGGCACAGTCACTTCTGTTACAGCTGATTTTTTGGGGCCTGGGATATACACCACTCTCCTGCTTCATTTTTTTGCTTCTATTCTGTTTTTCAGTTCCATTTCACCATTCAGTATTGAGAGCACAAGGCGTCAGAGGAGGTCTGAGTCTCCAGACTCCAGGAAGCGGCGCATCCATCGGTGCGACTTTGAGGGATGCAACAAAGTATACACAAAAAGTTCCCACCTGAAGGCTCACCGGAGAACGCACACAGGTAGGATTTGCTGGCGCTGTGGTTAAGGCAAGCAGGTTCCTTTGTGCCCAGTTTAGGGCATAATGAGGTAGCTTGTCATCCTACACTAAGAGCCAAAGGCCTGTACCTGAATAACAGAGATGTCTGTGAGTGCATTGGCATTCTGGTGCACATCAGGAGTGTGCTCTTGAATGGAAGTTCCCTGTCATCCTCTTCTGGCAGCACAAGACTGGTGTCAGCACTAACCAGACTCTTCTCAGATGAAACTAACCAGAAAAGTGGCCTCTAGGGACGTGCTTGCTGTGCTTCAACAAGCAAAGGGTGTTCATTGCTTGGGACCAACCAGAGCTCGTCCAGAGAAAACCCTCAAGAAGAACATACAGTGTGGTAATGAATCTTCGACAGCATTTTTTCCACTTTACAGACCTCTTTCTTTTGAAACTACTTGCTTTTACGGATGTAGCCTTTGGATGCCAGGAGCGCCTGAAATCCTTCAGTCAATTTAAGTGTAAACTCAAGGCCTCGGTATGTCTTTCTGGAGGCTTTCAGAGGCACTTACCCCATACTGGAGAGGGAAGTCATCACTCAATGAGAATCAGTTGCAGTAGATCCCTACAGAAGAGATGCAAGAGAAGTGCCTGAAGGCGCTGAGTCCTATTCAGGGGTGACCATACTTAACACTTAATTGATACCTGGTGTCCTTATTAGCTTTATGGGCTGTTACTGGTCTGTATGACAGGCATGTAAGGGTAGCTGAAGCAGTGATATGTAATAGTTGTAATTTTATTGCTGATAAACTCAGGAGCAGCAATTTGAAGTTATCAAGAACAAGTTTGAAAGGGAGTTGATTGGATATCTAGAAAGGTAGTGGACAGAACACTCTGAGCCTCAATGCTATTCCTTACTCTGATGCTGATTTGCTTAAATTAAATTTATTGATCTCTCTTCTCTTAATGGACTTCAACATTCTTGTAGCTCCTTGGAGGAAAGATGGTGTTTATCCAGCATGTTGGACAATGTTGTTCTTTGCTGAGAATCTGCTGGCACTTTCTGTGATCTGATGTACTCTAAAGAGTATGAGATACTGTTTTTAAAAATTGAGCAAAGGCTTCTCCATTTCAATTGAAGCCGCATCTCCGTCACTCTTTCCAGTATGTCTTTTGGCTGGTAGGACTTTTGTTTTGTTTCCTTGTTCAGAGACGGATTCTGAACAAGGCTCCATCCTAATATCCCCTACTAAAACAGTTTCTGTAAGGTTCTGCTTCTAAACAGCAGAAATGTTTGGGTGATCTGGAAATTTCATTACATTTGCCGCCAACCCAATTTTTCTGCTTTCTTCACATCTTCCCATTAAGATGAGCCTTCTGCTCTCTCATTTGTCATGTCTTGTCTTAATTCTTTTTTCTTCTTCCCTGTTCTTTCCCACTTTAAATGTGGTCTTTCACCCCTACCCTTCTAATATCTTTTATATACCCTTACCCCTTCACCTTTTTCTGTCATTCTTGTTTTGCTTCTTTTGTCCCCAGTCTAACCCTGCTCTGTCCCTTTCCTTCTCCCTGCCTGGATTTCTGCATTGTTTCTTTTCTTGCCTGTATCGCCCTTTGAGCATTATATGGCTGTAGCAGATTCAAACATAGAGAGCCCAACACAGAATAACCATAGACTGTTTGGTTTGAAACAAAAATACCATTTATCTGCTTGCACCACAGGGAAGTCACTCTTCTCTATCCTGCCAGACTGGCAGCCAGCCCAGGAGTGTAAGCAATCATCGTGTGAGTTACCAGACTAGATGTGAACAACCTCAGAAATGTCCCACCCAAGTTAGCCCAGAAACAGAGGAGGCTCTTTTCTGCTGTAACATTTTAAAACACTGAGAATTACATTTGTCAGACATCTGTAATTCTTCAGTGATCTCATGGAGCAGATCAGCGCTTGGGTAGTGCACCCAAATCAGTGTTAGATAGTCAATACCACTGAATCTCAGGCTGTGCACGTAGGGTGCTCGGAAGTAGGCACTGAAGGCTTTAGAGGATGTAGTTAATCCCAACTTAAGATCTAACTCTCAGCCAGCACAAAAGGAGCTTGTCTGCCTGCTGTAATCATAGGATCCATCTCCCCAGCCATGGTTCCCTGGCAGCTGGGTGTCAAGGCTATGCTATCTGTCTGGGATCTCTGGGTAGTCAGAGAAGAGGGATTGGCACCTCTGGGGCATGTTATTCCCTCTTCAGGTATACCCAAGGATTGGCTTGCAAAGGTGCTTCTCTTTCACTGCTGAGTACAGAGGAAGCCCAGATACCTGCCAGGCTGTAAGCTGGCTGAATGAATTCCCATGCCAAAAGACAGCTGCCTGAGCTGTTTTTTAGTCATGCTGGAAGTTGGTTTATTACTTCAGGGAAAAAGAAAAATAACATCAAATCAAAAACCTTCATGAAACGGTCGGCTGATAACTGCTTTATATTGACATTGCAGCAGGCATGATGAAAGAAGTGTAGTCTAGACAAATGATCAGTGCTGAATTTAGCCAGTGGATCCAGTGAGAAAATTTGTGTCACGCTGTTAAAATTAAATGTGTTTTACGGGACACTTCTGAGGTCTTGATAAGAAATTGGTGTATTCAGACTTACATGTAGCATTGGCCATGAGCGTACTCCATGTACTAATCTCATCTTGCATTTTTTATCTTGGCCTCTACTTTTGCTTCAGGCAAAAGAAGTTAATTATTCACATATGACCCACTGTAATTAGTGCAGTTTTGGATAAGTATAAATGAAGTATGACAGCTATGCACGCAAGGGTGAGCAAGTTTCAGTAGGAAACTTTCTGAGAAAAGATCACAGAAACTCGGCATTGCATAATGTGTACCTTATTTTTTTTTAAGCAGGCTGATCTTACTGACAGTTGTTTACCTAAGCAGTATGTGTTTGAGAACTTTTTTATTTTTTCATTTACTCGATGATTTTATAGATCTTTTCCAGCCTAAATTTTCTTTGCATAGCCACTGAAACATTCACAGTAGTTTGGATACAGGAGGAAAAACAATGTGGTATTTTGGCAGGATGAACAGATTTGTTAGTTGGAAGGTATACTTCTTTTCATCCTAATGAAGAATGGAAACAGAATATTGTAGATGGTAACAGTTAAATTTAATTCTCTTGGAGTAACTCCTAGGTTTTTTGAATGTGCTATCATCTAGCTCTTCAATACTTGCCACCTGTGTCCTCAAAGTTTAGCATGCTGGTGTGGGCATGAAGTCCACTGGGGGGCAGACTTGAATTACATATTGCCTCTGACAGGAAAACTGCATGAGAAACCTCGGATAGATAGAGCATTGCATGAATCGCAAGTGCTGGTATTATATTTCTCTTTCTAGTATCAGCTTCTTGTTGTTGTTTTGCCAGGTCGTCAAATAAAGCTATCAGGAGGTATCAGGTGTGATGGAGAGCCTTCAGGGCTTGCAGGCAATCTCGCAGCTCAGGTTTATCAACTCTTTCGGCAAGCAGAAACTGTGAGAAATTGGCTCACTGGACTTGTATTGAGTTAGTTTCTGCTTCAGTGAACCTAAAGAAAATTACTAATGTGTGACTTCACAAAGGAATAATCTTTAAAAATGGGAAAACCAGCAGCCATGGGTTGCATTCCCAGTTTGTGTTCTTCTGTGTTGCACTTGGCACATGTGCTGGTGTTGGCCCCAGGAATGGGGAGAGCGTGACTGCTGTTTCCAAGAGGGCTGCAGGTACGCACCTGGTGGGTTTCACCTTCTTCATTTTGCTGCTTTTACTTTGAAGATGGAGAGGGAAATAGTCAGAATGCTATTTTATGACCTGTAGTGGCTATTTCAGGCCTTTTAGGCAGTACTAAAGTTGCCATTGACACTTCCAGTAGGACAGCTGAGTCCCGCAGACTGAGTAATACTGCTTCTTTTCTCTGTGTGAACATCTAAACATCTGAAGTTGCTCATGGTTAAATCCAATTCTAGCTTATCGTGGCTACCCCCTTGCCATATGGAGAAGCCTGAGGAGTTTAAAACATTGTGTGAATCATCCCGAAGAAGTCAACAAAGAAAGAAGAAGCCTGCTTCGAGGTTATGTGGGACATAATTTTACAGTGTCTGAAACACAAAAGATTTGTTCCCTGTCTCTCACCTCCACAGGATTTTCATTTACTGTAGTAGTAATCAGCATTCTATATTTCTGTGCAACCTCATTTCAGTTGTTAATTAAAAATTTCTGGAGGAACATGACAGTGCGGCTTTCTGGGGTCGATAGCTGCAAAAGCCTGAGACTTTCCAGGTGGCGTGAAGTGGGAATGAATTTAATCCATGGGTGTAGGCACCATATATCCACAGGCATGGCTTTTCTCCTGTCTTGGAGGAGTGGAGGAGGCCGAGGTCTGTAACCAGAGCACTTTTGTGGGACTCAGATACTGGGCTGCAACTGCTGCTCTTCATCCGTGAGCCCCAGTTGGCAGTGGGTCTGAATCACCCTTCTCAGTGCTGCTCCTGCAGTAGAGGGGCTGCTCTGTCAGGCCCTTACAGAGCCAGGCTGAATATAGCC
Organism: Oreocharis arfaki; assembly: GCA_013398015.1. Classification (NCBI taxonomy): domain Eukaryota; kingdom Metazoa; phylum Chordata; class Aves; order Passeriformes; family Paramythiidae; genus Oreocharis; species Oreocharis arfaki. The sequence goes on along the minus strand of VZRR01003601.1, from coordinate 769,045 downwards.
CCCTGGCCAAGTGAATTTTTTAGTGTTTGGTGCTTTGTCCTTGATCAACGCCTATATCATTCCTGAGAGATGAGAGCAAATACCTTTGCCACAGACGTAATGAAGCCTATTTGTCAGTGTCAAAGGGTCTTGAGCAGTGTTACATGGAGACAGTAAACATCTCAGAAGTACAGATTTGTACCTGAGAAAATGACAGCATTCCCTCCCCAAGATGTTCCTTTGTAGCTGGGTTGAGACACCACCCCAGAAGAGAGAGGGCTAGTGAGTACATGGGTGTTTTATTTAGTCTGTGCTTTTTCAAACATTGCATTCCTCTCACTCACTGTTGCTCCATATATTATTTTAATATGAAAGGGCCCCTGTCATTAGTCTTTGTTCACATTTTCCTTTGAGCACTTTCAGAGTGGACTTAAAAAGTCAGAGGCACCAAAAAAGTTATTTTTGTTCTGTAGGTTTTAAAACTCCATTCATTACCTGTTGTTTTCTTAAGGTCTGTTTAATGCCTTTTGCTAACTATAAGTTCCAGAGAGATATTTAGGGGTTTGTAATCCCTTCTTTAGACAAAGATTGGGAAGAAGCAACATTTTTTAAATAATCCGTCTGGATTTTACTTGTACTGTGTCGATTTTTGGTCTATTACACCTCTTTGTCACCTACCTGCCAGGCTCATTCTTCAAAACCCCAGCTTTTCTTTTTCATGTCCTATGTTCTCCTTATCCCTGAGCTAGTCCTCCACCATGAAAATCTGTCAGGTGAAAAAACCTCCAACAGCACGTTCATATGCTGTTCCAGAAACTGGGACTTTAAACAAAGCCAATTTAAAAATTATTTTGCTTTAAGTAAAATAGGAGGTTCTATTTGTGTTGGGTGATGCTTTTATTTTTTAAGAAATACTTGCTTTTAGTGTTTAAAATTTACTGCCAGTTTCAATAAACAGTAGAGCTTTCCAATGTGAAAATGAGTATATTTCACAGAAGTTTTCTTTTCTAGCTTTTCTGCTCTTCTTCATGCAGTTTCTCTTTAGAAGATAAACAGATTATTTAATAAATGAAACCTCAGCCTATTCCCATTGATGTGGTGGGGTTCACATTTCAGGACAGAAATATATTTAAAAGCAGATGTCTGCTGGGGCAGTATGTACCAGGGTGTAAGGGCAGGCTCACCAAAGCCACCTCAGCCTGGAAAGGTGATGTAGAAGTGGAAACCTCTGGACGTAGTGAGATAGTTGTCTGAGTCCAGCTAGTTACAGGCAGGTGTCCATACCAGAAGGAGCTTGTACATCCAGTCCTCTTCCAATAGTCGCTCTGTGGAAAGTTAAATGATTTCATTTCTGGCACATTTTACAAGCTCTGAATTCACCTTACACACGGGGAGTCATTCCTCTGCATTGTAGGTCTGATGCTGTGCCGATATGGAAGAGTGCCCATGTGGTTATTCCAAGGCACTTTGATGAGAAAGCAAGTCTAATTGCGTCTGTGATTACTTTCAGTCTCAAAGTTATGAAAAATATTTGCAACAGTGCCCCTTGACTCTGTAAATATGGGGTGCATATGTGTTTTGTCTGTGTGTGGCACGAGGGAATAATGATAATTTCATTATGCAGAATAAGATTTTCTCTAAGCCAGCCATTTAGTACTTAATGCTCTACCTCCAAAGAGCTGCAGTTCATCTAAGGTCTCTGGCGTGATTGTGGTCTACCATGTGTAGCCCTGAAGTGCCATGAAGGCAAGATGTCTTTACTCCCACTACTTCCAAAACACTTTCCCAGATGTTGCACCCAGACCTGGAGGAATAAATACACAGGACAGGGTTTCCAACTCTTGCAGCCCACTCAGTCCCCAGCAGAGGGAACAGCAATGCATTACTGGTGATGCCCTGTGTCTTTTGGGAAGTGTGTCTGAAGTTGCTTGTGCCCATCCTGTCCTTGTCAGGGCAACCTTTGGTTGGAAGCACAGTCTTTGAGAGTGCAGCATGCTCAAAACTACAAGTAAGCTTCACAATAGCCTTTTACAAAATGTTTTATTCAGGTTTTCTTCTTTCCTGCTTTCTTTTTTTTCATGCATAAAAGGAAACAAGAGGTAGAACCTGAAAATTACTGTTTTCAGTCTTCACTTTTTTGCAAATAAGTGGTTAGAAACCTGGGCAAACTCTACAAAAACTTCTTGTTTCATGGGAAAGTAAAAAGATCTGATGACACCTGTGTAGGATGAGGAGGTTTTTTCTGCACTTCCATGTTTTCTCCACATAGGATATGAAATAGTGGTATTTTGGTCACATTAATGAGCTTTCCCTTTGTCCCTTATCATGCATATTTTTGTGTTAATATTTTTCTTTATTATGACATACATGTAGTGTGATTTTTATTGGGATAAAAGTTGGTGTATCTTCTTTTGGATAATTTAATTCCATTTCCAGCTCACTTAAATGGTAGGTGGGTTTTTTAATGCTGTGTTTCTATACACAGCTCAGCACACCAGTGCCCATCCTCTGCTTGAGCCTGACTTCTAGCACAGTGCAAACAACAAATAATCACTTCTGCAAAAGTGAGTGAGACAGAGCTCATCCCTTGGAGCCTTTTTGTTGGTTTGGTTTTTTTTTTGAGGGTGGGGGTATTACTTCTTTGGCAGGTTTTTGTTGTTGTTTTGGTTTGTTTGTTTTGGGGTTTTTTTCAAAAAACAAAAGGAAGGTTTAAGTTTTATACTGAGAAACATGAGTATTTCTCTTGATGAACGTGGTGGAGCAATGCCTGGAGCATCCAGGAGGAGTGACAGTACCAGTATTGAAGGCAGATGGGTAGGGAAGTGTGGCTTGTTCTGTTTCTCCCTTGCAGTTGCAGACCACAGTGAAGGAAAGTTGTTTTATTTGGGGAAGGCCAGACTAAAACCCAAGCTTGCAGCACCCCAGTTAAGGAGAGTGAGTGTGCAGGTGTGCTGTCACCCTCCATACATTTGGCTGCTGATGGCAGTATGAATCTGCTGCATCAACTTTCCCAAATACTTTAGTAGGTGAAGGCTGCTATAAGAAGCAAAACCTCAATCTTTTCCCACAGCACTGGAAATTCAGCAGTCCCATATATTTGCTGTGGCTGTTGTGAAGAAGAAAACTTCATACCATCTTCCACTACAGATATATGTATAATATGTATATATATGTATGTTAAGTGTATATGTATATGCACTTAAAATACACTTAAAAACTTACATATATACACCATGTCATACAGGAAGCATATTTCAGGAAGGTCAATAAAATGATATTTTTCATGAACTGTTGGGATTTGGTCTGGCTTCTGGATTCAGGTGCACAGGAAGAGGCCTTTTACGTTTTCAAATGTTTCACTTTTTCTGTTTTTATAGGAGTTAAAATTTATCATTCTGCATCAGCAGCGCCCTTGGTAATGTACGTAACTAACCCTTGTCCCAGAGCATTAATTCATTCATATGTCACACAGTACTTGGTAGGGTCCATTGTGGGGCAAAGTCTCTGCAGGAGCCCCAGAAAGAGAAAATGTGGAATTTGCTTGGATTCCCCCTCTTTCTTTCTTTTTTGTGCATGTGGTTACAGAACAGGCCAGAGACTGATATAATGGATTTGCCTTCTTAAATTACAGAGAATTGAATTTTGTGATTTTAGTCCCAAAGGCTTTTTTGCTGGGATTTGTGTTTAAATAGTGTCAGACCGGGGCAGCTGTATACCTAGACTGGCATGTGGGACAACAGTAGTAGAAGGAAAGAAGTAGAGTTGCTGAACTAGTACTGGTTTTGCAGAGGGAGTGAGAAGGGCGGCCAGGATGGCAGACAGGACCCAAGCTCATCAGTGCAGTGAAATGAAAAGGTATTTGTGTGTTTTGATGTGAGAAAAAGACTCCCATCTGAATTATCACAAGTGGAGTTTGTAAATAATGAGTTCAAGGGCTGCCGAAGTATAATGAAGTTCTGTCTCTTCTTCTAGAGTGGAGGTTGTCACTGTATATTTGAACTGAAGAAATTGTTTTGTTCTCAGTTTCCACATGAAGAAACCATGTCCCTGTGCTTTGCCTAAGTCAAAGAACAAGAAATAAAAAACCCGAACTTCAAGACGTGTCCCAGGCAGCACAGTATGTTCCTGTTCTGCTCGTAGAAATTGTTTTGCCAGACTTGCTCAACTGATACGAAACTAATCTCTTCCTGGAAAGATATTTTATTTGCATATTTTGACAATACTGAAACATAAAAGTCAAATTGCCTATTTGACAGACTGAATTAGTAACTGCATAAAGTAAATAACTGAATTGGATTTTTGCATGAAAATGATTGAAAATATTTCAAACTTTTAAAGAGTTGAAGCTAAGATCTAGCACTTTCATTACAGAAAGTAGGGTGTTCCTAATGTGTAAGTCATAGCCTTGCTGTTCACTCTTTGCAGTTTTGGGAAGGCTGACGCTCACTGGTTTGGTTTTCCTACCTGCAGAATGGACTTGATATTTGTTACACAGTACTACTGTGAAGAGAGACTTTTATGAGGGATTACATTTTCAATAAAGCTTTATAAGGCACTTTGAAGTTGCAAAGTGCTTGATAAGTGCTCTATTTTTTCATTAAAAAATTATACTAATAAAAATATCACTGAAAAAGGTAAGAATTGTCATTTTTCCCTTTCCCCCATGTCTGAAAGCTAAGCTCCCCTCTTCCTCTGGGAGTGCCTGAGGATGTTCATTATCAGATAGTGTTTTTGCTGTTAAAAGATTCTTTTCTGCCTGGAATTTCTTATTTTTAGTAGAAATGCAAAATCTAATTAGCCATTATTTGTGGTTTTCAATGTATGACTTCTTCTCCTAGACTCCTGTCAATATGGGTGCAGTAGGACTGTCCCATATGCTTCAGAACAATCCTGATGTTTACGTGGGAGCTGAGAACAGCTGACATAAATACTACATATTACATATATTGCATAACATCCTGTAGCAGAAACCAAACCAGGAATCACCAGGAGATGTCCTCAACCCTGCAAAACTGCAGATCTGTTCACTTTGACTAGAAAGTGTAGCATAGTAGACATAGGCAGAGGCATGCTCGCTGGCTTATTTATTTTCTTCCAATTTGTTTTGGGCTAAGTCCTTATGACCTCACTCTATTTTTATGTGGGGAATACTTCTCCAAGAGTAGTGACAGTAGAAACTTGGGGAATAAAGATGTATATAGCAGAACTGTGCATGTTCCACCTATTAAACTGTTCCAATTTGACTAAAACTCATTGTATTTTGTGAATGGGGCGAGGGGTGTCATCTCCTCCATGCCCCTATTCTCCTTGTCTGGAATTACTACACAACCTATACATCAGGTTTTGTTTCCATGTGCTTTCTAGCTTTGTCTTTCACAGGGTGATGAAAGCTTAAACATAGAAAAAATCTGACTAGATTGCTAAACCTTTTCCCCCTGAACAGTCCCCTATGTTTATTTCCTCCTTATCTCTTATTTGGAATAAAAGTGTTACCAGCGTTTCAAAATGCTGCATACCATTGCAGAGAAGTGACATAATAACTCGAGAGTCATGGTGACAATTCCGTGTGCAGAGAAAATGGATAGATAGGGATATCTGAAGAGGACATAAATAAGAAGGAACATAGCACTCATCTGTAATACCAGAAAGAGAGGGGAGTTTATGCCAGAGGAAGAGAACTGTTTACAGCTTGAGCACTGGGATATTTTCTGTCCTGGTAGTAGACAGTGTTACCTTATGGTTGCCAAGAGCCTGCCAAACTGCTGGATAAATGAAACTTAAATAATACACAGATGAAAGGAACTGCAAGTGTGCAGGGAGTACATGGGGCGTCTGCAGTTGCAGTAAATAAGGTTCCTTGCCCAAGGAATGAATATAAGCCTAGCTCTGTTTCCTGGAGTTCCAGAACAGTTTCCCTGCTGGCAGAATAACCCATAACTATTTGCATGGTGGTTTTGTGGTGCCTGTCTTTGAAACATCTGGTCTGGCATCAAATATTGTGATACCAGCTAGTTGATGGGCAGAAGATAACTGCTGAGGAACATCCCACATGGGAAGTTCTGCACGGCACAGAACAGACCCTGGGTCCCTTCATCTCTTACATGGTATGTCTTGTGCGGGTACCTACACAGAGCTTTTTTAATAAGGAATACGTGAATGTCACCAGGTTATAAAGTAAAAGTTCAAGAGATTTACTTCCCTGGGTGAATGATCTTCCAGATGTCAGGGTACATGAATAAAGATATGGGAAGACAGATGCTGGGCTATGTGAAGGGTGGAAAATTTTGAAATGGCTGAACAGTGGTCATTATTCAGCATTATTAATTCAGTATTTGAAGAGATTTGGAAGATTTAATGAGCAGCAGTTGTAACCATGTTCTTAAGTGTGTAAGTGAGAGGAGTCATGGTAGGTTAGGAAAAATAATATGGTAAGAGTAATTAAACTAATTTGGACTGTGGCATCTGGACTACAAAAGGCATGGGTTTGGAGGGCTCTTAGATACTGTGTTAATAGAAGATTGAAAAATTACTATTCCCATTTGGAACATTGACTCATCCCTTCAAAACTTCATAATTAACACCCCCAAATAATAGAAAATACTCATTTTCTACAGAGAATTGTCTAGAAATGCTTTTCCATGCTCCAGGGTCCCGCTTGATCTATCTAAATGGCTGTTGTGGTATACTATTCACTATCCATGTATTGCAGGACAAAGCCACAGAATAGTATCGGAATTTCTCTGTGTTTTGGGATATTTTTGTCAGGTTTCAGGACAAAACAATAGAGCTCTCAAAGGCAGGTGCAGAAGTAGAGGGTCAGCAAATGTTCACAGCTTCAAACGTCTGGTTTTTAAATGGATAGGTTCTTTAGAGCTTTATGGATTCAGAATATTGAACTAACCGGATTTTATCTTCTTCTGGTTTTCTTTTTCTGCTCCTCCTAATTGCCACATGTTTTTAGTCTCTTTCTGCAGCTCTCCTTGCTTCCAATTTCCCAAAACTGTCTACTGTTTTGACTTCTTCGTTTGTTTCCACCACCCCAGGCAAAACTCACACAGCCTGCATTCGCTCCTTAGAGCTGAATGAGAATTTGAGTGTCTGGGTGCGTGAGGAGTCAAAACGTGCACACACTTTAAGCCCAAGAGTTTCTTAAACACTTAAACTCAAGTGCTCGCACAGAGACAGAAGTGTCCGAGTCAGAATGGTTGAGTGTTTGACTTCAACACTACTGCAATCCAGTATTGAAATGTAGATAGAGACACAGAGAGAGAGAGAGAGAGATATGCACTGCGGTTAAGTTCTTCTGGTTAACAGACCAGTGTTGTTCACCTCCTCCTTGCCCTGCTGAGGTCCAGCTCCTCTCTGTTGGTTGCACTGAGGATTTCAGCCATGAGTGCTCAAGCTCGTCAGGCAAAGCTGGTGCGTGATACCTGACACCAGCTTCTCAGCTTGTAGCCATGGTCTCAGCTTGGTCCTTTCTCCATCATTTGAGCTCCTGGGTCTTCTGGTTTTGACAAACTCAGTGGTTAGTCTTCACATCTGGGATGACACCAAATAAAAGGTTAAGAGTTAGTATATGAAGGGCTTTTTTTCTTTCCTAGCACTTGAGCATGCACAGATAATGTAGCTGTTTAGGAGAAAAGCAGTAGTACTATTCTTTCCCTAAAAATTAGATTTGCATAAAATGTTGATTAACCGTAATGAGCAATCATATCTTTCGCAGGTGTCTTTACAGTGGCCTTTTAAAGGTGCGTATGAGTGAACGTCTTCAGAGTAAGGCTGCTTTGGCTGGTTTTTTCCTTCTTACACTAAATGTATGTATTTAATTGAAAACAATGAAAGGTTCTCTTAGGTTGAGCTTGTAAGAGTGATTCTCCTTCAGTGGAGTAAATACCTTGCAAGGAATGTAGTCAGTCCTGTCTCTTTCACATAGCTCCATAAGGGCTGGGTAGGCAGGACTCGCTGAGGAAGGACGCTGGAAGCAACATGTGAGAACTCCAGCGGAGTGTTCTGCACTCCATCAGCTGACTTTCATTTCTTACCTGAAGTGATACTGTTTTAATGGATGAACAAACTTTCTGGTTTTTCTCGTGCAAACCATCCCTTTCTGCATTGGGTTCTGTTTTCTACTGAGGGAACGAAGATCTGGAATTCTGTGTACCAACGGGAAGGATTCCATATCTTTAATACCATTATTAGTGATCTGGACAAGGGGATCGCGTGCACCCTCAGTAAGTTTGCAGATGACACCAAGTTGGGGAGTGTTGATCTGCTGGAGGGTAGGAAGGCTCTGCAGAGGGATCTGGACAGGCTGGATGCATGGACCTAGGCCAGTGGTGTGAAAGTCAACAAGACCAAGTGCTGAGTCCTGCACTTGGGTCACAACAACCCCATGCAGTGCTGCAGGCTAGGGGAAGAGAGACTGGAAGGCTGCCCAGCAGAAAAGGACCTGGGGGTGCTGGTTGACAGCTGCTGAACATGAGCCATCAGTGTGCCCAGGTGGCTGAGAAGGCCAATGGCATCCTGGCCTGTATCAGCGATAGTGTGGCCAGCAGGATCAGGGCAGTGATTGTCCCCCTGTACTCAGCACTGGTGAGGCCACATCTTGAATCCTGTGTTGAATTTTGTCCTTCTCACTAAAAGAAGGACGTTGAGCTGTTGGGAGTGTGTCCAGAGAAGGGCAACAGAGCTGGTCAAGGGTGTGGAGCATGAGTCTTACCAGAAATGGCTGAGGGAAGTGGGGTTCTTCAGCCTGTAGAAAGAGAGCGGGTCAGGGGAACCTTTTTGCTTTCTACAAATACCTGAAAGGAAGTTGTTGCAAGGTGGGGGCCGGTCTCTTCTCCCAGGTAATAAGCGATAGGACAAAAGGAAATGGCCTCTAGTTACACCAAGGTTGCACCAAAGTAGGTTTAGATTGGATATTAGGAAAAAATTCTTCACCCTGGTTGTCCAGTGAAGTAGTTGAGTCTCCATCCCTGAAGGTGTTTAAAATTTCAGATGCTTTTAAGTAAGAACCCGGAGCTTAAGAAGTATCTGTGGTGTGAAAGTGTCTGTGATCAAAGAAGCCAACTGAGGTAGTATCTGATGAACAAGGGAGTTTAAAAGTGTGTTGAGGGATGGGCAGGACAAGCGCTGCACTTGGAAAACATCGATGTGGTATGACGAGAGCGTTGGAATCAACCTGCCAAGTTGGATGGGGGTAGTACTATATTTGTACAGTGCTCTGCACCAACTGTTTGTGGCAAGAATATCTATGTAAGACAGTTTGGTGGCGAATCTGAGCACATTTTGTAGCACCGTGTCATTGGCAGGAGTGTGCATCCCACCATCTGCCGTGTAGCTTGTGCCTGCCTGTCCAGCTCACAGCAGCCACTGGATTCGAGATGCCCAACGCTGTGGCCACCCGCTGGCAATGAGCATTATTTGGTGCTCTGTGCTTGGTTGGGGAGTATGAAATTATCTAGGCTGAGTTGCTGCTGGTGCAACTACAGGTTGTGGTCAGAGCCCTGATTGCTTGGTTCTCCTCGCAGCAGCTGTTTCCCACCCCCATCTGACATCAAAACTGCAGCACAGCCCAGATGGTGCACAGAAGGTACCAACCCAAGGAGCTCAGATGTTGCTGACAACCTCGCTGACATGTCATGTACATGCTGATGTCTGTAGAGCACTCGATTTCCTTACAGAGGCCATTTCAGCTGGATTTTTCAGGGCTGTTTGAATTTTGTGATGATACTCTTACTTGGGAATTTTCTTTTGAAACCGAGGGCTCTCTGAAAAGCGTTTATTGACTTTTGAAGATACGCAAGGAGGGAGGTTCTGCCTACGACAAAGCAAGTGTTGCGTCACTGGTTCATGTAATTGAAATAGTTTCTTGCAAGCTGCTCATGATTCATAAGAGATAATAAATAACTGAAGAATGATTGTGCCTAATAAAGGAAGCAGTTGTTGCAAAGATGCCCTTTTGTTGTCCAGGTTGTGATTAGCTGCTTTCAGAAGGGGAAGTAAAATTTTAGACACACAAAAGGAAGAAAAATACGGGCATCACACAGTTTCCTTTCCTCAGTTTTGGTTTATGCTGAACTGTGGATCAAGGTAACTGCCAAGGGCATTTCTGCAGACACTGAGGGTGGGTGATGGAAGTCACAAAAAGTGTAGCCTAGAAACATGGCAAAAATGGGATTTTATAACAGTTTGCTTTATGAAAGCACAAAATGCAATTTGGCTGTATTAACCTTTTCCTCTGACATAATACAACATCATTCTTACCCTTAAATATAAAGCAAGATGGTGGGATTTTCCAAAAATCTACATTAGCCCAAGTCTGAGCTCACAGAAGTAAGTGAGTATTGATGAACAGTGTTGTTAAAGTCCCGTGGCTGAGTACATTTAAAAATTGTACACCATTCCTGGTAGCGTCTTATGCAAAATTATTTTACTGAAAGTAAGTGCAGTAAGTAAAGAGGAGGTTTTGCAGATTGAATTTTTATGTTTCATTGGGGAGTTGTAGTTGATTTTTACCAGCTTACTAAGAAATGTCCTGGAGTACTGTTTACACAAATAATCAGAAACCTTCATAAACGTTGTAGAATAATGGGAAGTCTGCATCACCCCATGGTAAATTGGGGAAATATCAGGTAATCTGGTCATTTGGGGAGAAAGTGTAGTCTGACAAGATGAGGGTTGCAAACCGGTATGGTAATCATGAGAATAATTACGCAGCCCTTTGTCCTGATGTTAATCCTCACATCACCCCTGCAAGGTAGGATCTATATTATTGCTTTAATCCTCTTGATTTTCTTAGTCATGTGAATGCCACAGGAATGATAAAACTCAAGGCCCTTTTCCTTATATTCAGCAGATCCAGTACCTCATAATTATGTAATTTGGCCTAAAGCAACCCCTAGGCAGTGCATGTTCATGGGAAGCGTGCAGAGGGGATTGTGGGGATTAATAGCAACAAGGGGAAAGTCATAACCTGTTTTTTCCCCCCTCCCCTCTTTCTTTTGTTTCTCCCAGGAGAAAAACCCTACAAATGTACCTGGGAAGGCTGCACCTGGAAGTTCGCTCGATCCGACGAACTGACGAGGCATTACCGCAAGCACACGGGAGTGAAGCCATTCAAGTGTGCAGACTGTGACCGCAGCTTCTCCCGCTCGGATCACTTGGCGCTCCACCGCCGCAGGCACATGCTGGTTTGAGAAACGCTACCTGTTCCAGCCGAGTTTAAGAGCTGGGTCTCTTAACTACCCGCAGTGAATTCAGCAGGGCTGAATCCCCCCCTACAGTGTTAACAGGCAGGGCTTTCCCTGATGTCTGTAACAAAAAATAATAACAGAAATCAAAAAGAAGCAGGAAAAGAAGTGCCACTCTTCTCCTCGCCATCTGAAGTTAACCCTGTCTGCCCCTCAGCATGGCTACCCCCTGAAAGTGTCATCACAATCACCTGGGAAATAGCAGCCGAAATGCTACAGGAATGGGCATTATGTTACATGCTGCATCCTTTGACAAAAAATGTTTATAGCTTGTATGTTTTCTCAGCTGCCAGACATTTTGTTCCTGAAAAATCACTGCTGATTGGAGGATAGATACCATGAACCGATGATGATGATGAGGATGATGATGAGAGCGAGACCGCTAGATCTGTGTTATGCCATCTTTTCCCCTTATTTTCAGTACCATCTGGCCGGTGTCAGCACTGCACCGCACCGCAGACAAGCTCTGTGTGAGTAGGCAAGAAGATTCTGCTGGAGAGGTCCCGCTGCCAGAGCTGGAGGGTTGCTTGATCAGACTTTTGCAATAATGATGGTGGCATTTTAATATCGTACCACAATTTGTCATTATGCCCTAGAGGACACCAGCCATTTAACCTTTTTCTTTTATCTTTTTTTTTCCTTCTTTTCTTTCGTTGTTGTTATTGTTGAAGTCTGTAAGATAAGCAAAGGGCAGCAGCATCTCTGCTGAAGTACCGTATTAAGTATCTGTATTTTACCATGGACTTATTTAGAACCATTTTCTGATTTGTATAGAAAGAGCCCACCTAAAAACTACTACCCTATTCTCAATGTGCAGTTTTCTTTCATGCAGGTATCCTCTTCCCCACAACCATTATTTGAACACAAGGAAATAGTCAGATCCTGTATTTGCTGATATCAAGGTTAGTGGTATAGCCATTCATGAAATCGAATTGAATGTATCATCAAAACAGAGAAGAAACGGCTGCATCTCTTGCAGAGAAAAAGCAATAATGAATAAAATGGCTCTTGAGAGAATAATTTACTCCACACCAACAGAAGTGGGGGCGATGCAGAAACAGCATGTAAGATTTAAGCATTTAAGTTAATCTTTTTGATGGTTTCACTAACCTGCTAGGTACCACAATTAAGTACTTTATTTCCTTTAACATAATACTTGTGTCTGGAAAGCAGGAGAGATGAAGGAAAGAGTTGATTGTTGAGGAGGTAGTGGATGAACTGTAAGTAGGACAGAGAAATATTTCTGCAGTGGTGCTCTGCAAGACATGAGATTTCTCCCTGGGAGTTAGGGAATAACAAGATTTTGCCAGCTGTCTAGTATGATATAAATGGCCCTTTATATGGGTACCAGTGGCTGCCTCTGCTGGGATTTTCAATCCAAGTCTTTTCACATTAAATAAAAGGAAATTCTTGATCATTCCCATACAGCCCTATAATTGCAAACCAATTTGTATTAATTGAATTATGTAGGAAAGAGAGAAACTCTTAGTCATCAGTTATTCATATAAACGGAATAGTGTTTTTCTGTTTTCTTTCCTCACGAGGATCTGCCTATTCAGCTAAATTTGACAAAGAGGAGGCTTGGCAATATTTTTTAAGTGTTGAGATTTTCATAGCTTAGAGATGAAAGATGTAAACACAAAGGTCTTTTGCAATGCATTTAATTATGAATATTTGGTTCCAGGAATTGCACAGATTAAACTTGTGATGCCATGAGTTTGTTTTTAAATGTTTGACTGTCTCAGTTAATATCAGATTCCTGAAGTTAACGTAGTTATGTTGGGGGGGTTCTGAAATCAAGGTAATCTTTAAGAAAAAACAACACAGAGTATCCATACAGATACAAAAGCAATTACAGTTAATTGAGGATTAATATGACTGGGATAATACTTTATAACAGCATTCACAGACCCCAGAGTTTGATTGTCTTTAAATATCTGTAATATTGCCCAGTATGGATAGTTTATCAGCTTTCTGAAAGAACTTACTACTGTTAAAGCTCAGGCTTCCGACTGCAGAGTAGTCAGCAGAGAAACTCAACACAAATTATTCACAGCTGTTGTGGGAAAAATGCCTCTATCAATTCCCATTGATCATGTCGGTGATCTTCTTCCGCCAAATTCTACAACATTCTAGAATCCATCTCCAAATCAGGGACAGATCAGGGCTTCTGGATAGACCATGAGGCTTTGCAGAGCAGCAGAACTTTGTCTTTACCAGCAGCATTGCTGCTGTTGATTTAGAAAACTGGTTGTCAAAGTATTGTGTGTGAGGTGTTTCATGGATTATGTCTGAGGTCTGTTTTTTGTGTCCTTCCGTATCATCCCCTTAAATGCATCTGTCATTATTGGCGTTTAGGGAAAGAAGTCAGGTCAGGTAGAACTCCACTGATAAAATTTTTTTCCTGCCCAGGAATATTTACCAGCTAATTATTTGAATAGCAGTAATTCAGTTGAAGAACCAGTGGCATACAGAATCCCTTTTGGGATCTGTGATTTTTTTCTCTCATAGAAAATTAAATTTGTTTGAGCAGAAACTCTTAATGGGCATTCTGTTAGCACACAGGAGGATGTGATGTTACTCTCAAAGGCAGGGTGCAACTGGGAGAGATCAGTGTTCCTTTTTAGGCTTCCCCTGTAGTCAGTGAAGGCAGAAGAAGTACAAGAGAAATGGAGAGGCCTTAAATTTTAGCATTCAGCTTTGAAATGCCCTGTGGAGGAGCATATGTATGACAGACCCTGGAGACGCTCGTCTCCCAAGGCTGAGGTTGGTTTGTGTGAATCCCTGGTTTTTCAGCTGGTTGCCTGTTACTTTAGGAATTGGAAATACTGCAACAGAAAGAGGGTCTCCAAAGTGACAGAGGTTTAAAGCAGCACTCATGCCAAGGGACACAGGCGTGGAGTGTGGCAATGGTAGGAGAATGAAGCCGAAAGGTAAAGGAGCATGTGCTACATTTTGTTATTCCACAGGCAGGAAGTACATCCTCAGCCTTTCCAGCACATATGCAAGGGCTTCTCATGCTGCTGTTACCTGTAGACTTGCACAGCCAGCAGCAGTCCACCACTGGGTTTCAAGTACCCAGTATGGTTCTTGACGAGATTCTCATTCATACCAGCACCTGCAGGCTTTGATCTCAGCTACTCTCTGAGGTAATTTTCTGGGTTTTGTCCCCTTCAGAAGTATTTTAAGAGAAGTTACTCAGTGGGATGGTGTTTGAATGTGGAGCTGATGTTCCCCAGATCCTCAGTGTGTCCTTGCCTTCACTGGCTGTGGTCCAGACCTGCCAAATTTCTGTGCTTGTGCAAAGACCGTGGGCAATTGCTCCAGAGTAGTTTCCTCAAAAATCCTGGTACCCCACCACAGGTCCGTGACATTTCCTGGCTGTGGCGAAGGCTTACATCATGTGGAGCATGCAGAAATACCAGATCTCATCCTGACACGGTGCAGTAGGTCCATCTTAATTGAGCAGTTTCTAGACACAAATACACAGTCCCATTCTTTCAGAAAGAGAGAGATTCAGTCCGCCATGCCGTGACATTGTCCATTACAGCTTGTAAGGGAAATTATGCCATGAAGTGTCAGATTTCATATGTTTTCAGAAGTTCTAAATGGATTTGTCAGGGAATCTCAGTAGCCAGCATTTTAGGAAAACGTAGTAAGCAAACAGCTCTGATACAGAACTTTTAAAGTTTTTAATTGTCATTATTTTTTGAGCACCCCTTATATTCAGCACTGTAAAATTGGCTCATTGCAACAGCAGTTTTTACTTGAGGATGAAGATGCAGTATTCCTTTATCTCTCTCATGCTTACATAATTAATTAAATAGATTTAGACTGACTTGTATATGTGATTATTTGCTGGAGTAATATATAACAAAATTAACAGTGTTGGAAATTACATCACTGATGTTAATGTTTGGGTAAACTTGCAGTGCAGAGCATAGACAATTAGCTGGACAGCCTTTCTCCCCTTTAATAATGGGAATAATATAACAGCGATCATCAGTCTCGTTTTCCATTAGCCACACTGAAAATGTATTCTAGTTGCCATTTATAAATTTATCTTCTGATAATAAATGCTATTTAATGTAAAAAAATCTCTTTCTCCTTTATTGAAGGTGGGTACCTCAAAATCAGAGTAAATATGACTAACAATATCCCACTTACTTTTTAGTTGAATTTTGGTTTGGAAAGGTCATTGTGTGAAACTGCATCTTTCACAGCAATCAAGTGTTAAGATCATTCAGTAAATGCATGCTACTCCCACATGCTCATCCTTACACTCATGCACAGAAACCCCAGCACTTCCCAAGCCCCGGCAGTGTCTCTACCCATGTGCAGGTAATAAACAAGTTTGTTTAAAATAAAAATGTATGGAAAAAAACAGAAAAGGAATAATTTTAAATAAACACTTGCTATAGAAAATACTACCTTAAGAAACCAGCTCATGTTATTGTGTTATGCCTTTGCCTGTGATACGTGACTGGAGAAGTGCACAAAGAAATTGGTGTATTTCCACAGTTTTGCTATAGCATAGCAGTTGCTGTGTAATGTAGGCTTATGAAGTCATGCCCATTGGAACCTTGAAAAGGCTTCAATTCTCCACGATAAATCAGGTTTTGGCATAAAAATGTAACTGTAAGGATACTGCATCTTTAGAAATCAAAGTAACTTGAAAGTATTTAACTATACTTGTAACAGTAAGAATATTCTGTAATATATGTGATAATGGAAAAGTATTTTCAAACTCGCAGTTTTACGTGGGGTGTTAAATAGGTTAAATGAAGTACATTTTTAAACAATCCTTACCTTCAAATTTCATCGGGAACCCTGTTGAGATAATGCTTTGCAAACTGAAACACAAAACACAAGAAGTAAATTGTTCTGTTTTATCAGAGCGTGTTTTCTCTGCAAAATGGAGTGGCCACTTCTTTGCTGTTTTGCAGATGGTGTGTGATATAGCAAAGTTATACTGAGTCCTTCAGTGTCAAATAAGTCAATGCTCAATGTCTTTGACGGAATAAAGGAAGAAAACACTTAAAATGAAAACCATATGAAAGGTTTGGCGTTTTGTGATTTTTTTTTTTTGCTTCTGGCATTTAACAATGAACTGCAGATACAGGAATGGCAAACACTCATATGATTTTCTTTCTCCTTGTATTTCCCTGACTATAGTACATCTTTATTAAAGGTTGCAGACCTTGACATAGGCAGCTGCTTTTTGCTGATTCCAGGGGAGTTTAGTCTTCTAGGTGCAGTAACATGTCAAGAATATCCATTGTAGCAGGACAGTTCTGACGTTTAAAATACACATACACTTCAGTGAGATAGCCTAAAATCTATTTTAAAAGGTGAAACAGAAACTGAAAGTGCCTGTAATTAGAACTGATGGGATGTTCCTATACTTTTACACAGCAATAACTTAATGGGATTCTGTTAACAATAAGGTGAAAATGAAATTTTACTTGGAGAACAATGATGCAGCACAGAAACAAAACACAAAGTGCCATTTGTATGTTCACATGTTGAGATACTGTGTTAGAGGTTTTAGTTATTTTCTCAGATAACATCTGTCATATATTTGTAAGAAGAAAATAAATCTTAGTTTATGAATGACTCGTAGCTGTACTGATTCTCAGTAGGTGTGATTGGAGGTCGTTGTCAAAGCGGTGTTTTAGTGGATTTCTTCCTAATTTATGTTGGATATGCCCGTGTATCCAGGGTATTCTCTAGTGAAGTAATCCAAAAACCAGCAATAAGCCCAATGGAGCTTTTTTAGGGAATATGATAGAACAGGGATTCTCTTGAAAAATCCTCTGCATTGAACTCTGGAAATGCAAGAGTTCACCTTATGTCTCCTTTCTCTTCATCATGTAATGCTCATAGTATTTAATATCATCTTGGTTGACTTCATGAGTGGACAAAATATATCACTTCTCTTTCTTTTGGGGACAAATGAGTGAAAAATTGGGGACTGGCAGTCTAGAGACTATTTGAATAGCAAACAAGAAGTCAATATTCCTAAAATGAAGTATGGAGATTTTTATATTGAGTGGCCTAAACATTTGCATCAGTAGACTAATTGATCTTACCAGAAAACGGCCAGCTGTGACTCTTGCACTCTTATTTTTTCTCAATTTTTTTTTTTTTGTAAATATTAACTACTGCTAATGGATTCTTAAAATAGCAGTGTAATGCCAGCCCTCATGCTTCTTCTATTTTTAAAAATTAATTTATTGGAAATCAAAATGTAACTGGTTGTCCTAATGCCTTTGTCAAGGAAGATTCCTTTCCATCCTCTGAATTTGTACCTGTCATTTATCCAGGCAAAATTTTGTATTTGAAAAATTCTGCCTTTTGTCTAGACTTGTGCTGCCATCAGTGGTTTGCTGCTGGAGTCTTACTGAGGCTTACACACAAATGAAAGTGCAGGTGCAAAAACAAAACCTCCCCCAAAAAAGGGCAGGTGGACACACATGCAGAAATTAGATATTCGTGTGGACGAGTTAATTATGTGACAAGGCTGCTCGTATGTAACAAATTTAAATGTTAGCCACTGGCAGAATTAATCCCATCAGAACGTGCATGTGCTTACTCTGTTGTCCTGAGCTTATCTCCAGATATTAAGCACATAAAAGAATACAACTCATGCATTTGAGGAGACATGATTTGGGGAGAGCACTGGGGAATGTGTTACCAGAAGGACAAAGGAACCATTAATTTCTTCCCCAGTACCTGAGCTGTTCTTGGAGAGGAGTGTTTGGTTCTTTGTTCTGGAGCAACAAAATTACAAGGGGAGGCACCCTTAGAAATCTGCCATGTTGGAAGGTTTAGCTGGTTCCAGCCCTGCATGTGTTAGTTCTTCTGTAGGAAAAGGCACCCTTGTCTTCACCATCCCAAAATGAGCCAGGTTTTTTTACCTTAATTCTGAAAAGCAAACTCTGAGTTAGGGTTCTTCTATTTTTTTTTTTTTGGGGGGTGGGGGCAGGGGGGGTTCAGTCTGTCTCATTTTGTTTTAACCTTTTTAGGTTTTTTGTTTTATTTGGGTTTGTTTTTGTTTTTTTTTTTCCGCTTTGCCAGCATTATTCATGCAGCAGCTCATGCTCACTGACTTTAAATTATGGAATAAAATTATTTGCCCGTGTAGTAATTTTTACATTATTCAATAGAGAGTTTTTCAGTCCTCCAGAGAAGCTAAACTGGGCATGTGAATTTTAGCTATTACGAAAATAAGAATAAAAATAATTACTTGAGATCCTGTTGTCCATATGAATGGCCTGCAACATCTTTCCCAATTCAGAGTCAGAAGTTTCAGTGAGCCAGGGTGCTCTCAGTTACAAAAGAAGAGGTGGTTCACACGTTGGCTTGCTAAACCTTGCTCAGTGCTGTGACCTCAGCATTTGAAAAACAATAATTCAGTGTCTGGTATGGGACCACAGGTGATGGCTTTGATGGATTGTCATAAGCATGAACCGTGAAATACACAAATAGGTTCAGATACCGCTTTTCTCCCTCTCCCTGCCTCTCTAGATGTAAAAGAGCTTTGGAAAGACAACTTGAGCCAAATCTTCACGGCTGAACTAATATTTTTCACAATTCGGAGTTCATGTTGTCATTTTTGGTTTCAGACTTCTTCACTGCTACATTTCCATTTTAAAAAAACCTGCATGGTTTATTTCTTTCCTGATTGTCCTATACATGGCCTTGGTAATGCAAGTTGATCTCCGAACACCTACACAATATGCTCTCTTGACCTTCTCTCTGTTCTTACAAAGTTGTGTTTCCCATTTGCACAATTGTAGGATATACACAGAGGTAGTAATGAATTACTTCAGTTTCGTGCACCATCAGCCTTAAGACCTTCAACCCACACACAGACACATGCATTCATACACATCAAGGGAAAGAGAGACTTGGACACTGCTATCAACATGTGGGGTCAAAAATACCATTAAATCAGAAGTTCTTTCAGCTGTGTTTAGTAAGAAACAACAATAGTGAAAAATATCATTCTTGGCCAAGTTACTTATGGAAGAAGCAAATTCCCCTATGGCGTTATTTGAATGAAAACCTAAGGATGGGATTGTATTTGGCCCCAAATTGTTCCTTCTAATCAGGTCATTACTGTTGTATGTACCAATGAGTGTTCATTTGATCCTCCTGTGTAAAAATACAAAAACATCCCGTAGTTTACCAAGCAATTCATTTGGGACTGAAGCTTCACAGCGATGGAATTAGTATGTACAGCACCTCAATCTTTTTCCTAGATAAGATGCAAAAGGGAGGGCCATTATCGGTAACCCCATAGAGATAGTAGTGTCAATAGAGCTCCTACATTTAAAAGGAATAAAAATACCAGTGCTAGCAGGCAAACATATTAGTTTTTTTAGTCTTTCTTTTGCCTTCTTTTCAAAAGCTTTTAAATACAAAAATTACTTTTCTTCAAAAATTAAACTTCTGAAGATCTAATTTCCCAATAGTTTCCTCTGCATTTATATACTATGTAGTGTTTAGGCAATGCCTATGTTATAAGTTTATTAATATTATGTAAGTGTTGTTCTTGTATTTATGTATAGTGTATGTATTGTAAATATACTCAGAGCTTTTTTTCCTCTTACTGTAAAAAGGTGATTTTTGCCCTATGATAATGTAAAGGGAGTCCCCTAATGAATTTCTGTCAGAGGATGATTATTCCACTCTATTCTCAAAGATTTAAATGAACAAGTGTTATCGTTTTAAATGGTGTCTCAGACATATTTTGTTGGTGCATTGCTTTTCTGTATTCAACTTTCCTATGAATTGAGCTGTGAATTGAAATAGAGTTTAAACCTTTAAATGTATGCATTTGTACAATTATCTGAATGGAGGCATGAAGGTTAAATAAAGCATTTTGTATGGAACAAACCCCCTAATTATTACTGTGGATGACTCAAACCTTCTGGAATACCCAGTTATTAACTTTTTTAAATTAAACCTTTATTTTCTATGAACATACAGTGATTTTTTTAATGGAATGTTTGCTTAAGAAATGGATTTTACTTGCTTTTCTGATTTTTTTAAAGCCATCATAGAGAGTAGGCATTCTTTCACTGAATTTGTGCATCAGTGGCAAAGCTGGAACAAATAAAGTAGCACTCAGCAGTATAAACAAAAATGTCCTGGGATGATAAAAAAAAAAATTACGTTAGTATGAAATCTGAGTTCACCAAGTACTTTAAAAGGGGAACTCTTTGCTTCTGCTCCTCTCCTTCCCCTGTGTGTGGGAAGGCTGGTGCAGTTGATGTGTGGCGTCTGTAAGGTGCCGGTGCAGCCAGGAGAGGGTTTGTTCACTGTGCACCCCTGCAGTGAAGGGGCAGCTGCTGGAGGAGGGCAGTGGCATACTGGAAGTAGCAAGTTCATGCTTGGTTGAAGAGAGTTGGTATTTGCAATTGCTCCTAGGGACACTCTGAGGCCTTGTGGGCTTCTCCCTTGCGTCTGACCATTCCGTAAAACTTCCTTTACGTTTGAGCCAGCCTAGGACAACTGGATGTAAAGTCAGAGGCTTGGAGCTGCACTTCGCCCTTACTGGTGAAATTTCTCCTTAAAATTAGTTTTCCCCTTCCCTCGAATTTCCATTCACTTACCTTTGACCAATGTGGAATATTTTTTTTTATATTTACCTAGTAAAAGCCATAATGTTACATGGTTACAGGCAGAGAAACGAGTAAACAAAGTGATTTGGAGACCTTTGAGCCTTATGAAGAGATGTTTCTCAACCAAAGCTGTGCTAAAACAGACCTTCCATCTCTCAAACCACTGATGAATTTAAAAATCAGATGGTTGCACTGGCCCTTCCAAAGCACTTCTGCTTTTCACACAATAAGTTGTTTGTTCTTCCTCAGTGTGTGTTTAATTTCATTTTTTCTCCCAACAGTGCCATAAGTATAAAATGCATCACTGCCTGTTTAGTCTGACCTCCTCAGTGAACGCCCACACCGTCCTCTGCCCTGACCCATGCTCTGTTCCTGAAAAGTTATTTCTTCCACTTGTACAAACAACTGCTCAATTGTCATCTAATCCCTCCCCCTTTTTTTCCCCTTTGTTATTGAACAGTCCACTTGGAATGAAAAGTTGGCATGTTAAGTACATCTTACAGGGCACGTCTGGCTCTCCATGAGCGTGACAAGGAGTGGCCTCTGGTAACCACCTTCAACTTTGCACATCGAGTTACTAGATCAGATAAGCACAGTTCCTTCTCTACGTGCAGAAGAAAATCACATCGGCATCATCCTTGAACCCAGGGAGATTGCCTGCCTCCCAGACAGAGTTCTGGCAGTGCAGACTTTCACCCATGGATTTACAGCACAAGTCCTCATGTCCAGCCTCTAACAGGAAAGCTCATTCATATGAGAGGTCTGTCTGAAAGATCTGCTCGCTGCACTGTGGCCCAGTGGCATGAGATTTTGGTTGGGAGTTGAAAGGGCAAGGCTAGGGGAAACACATGTTGGTGATCACGAGTATTTGTCCTTTCCAAAGGAAGCCAGCACTGTGGTCCAGGCTGCCACGGACGTCATTGGTCTCTTCAGCAGTGCTTGTGGTGCACACTGTAGAAAGCTGTCCCTAAACAACCCTCCTATCCTTGCAAACTGGGCAAAGTTAAACCCTTTAAATAGACAGATCCAAAGGCAATTGACTGAAGCTGGAGTGACTCGGTAGTTAAGCAAAAAATGCCAGAATCCTGGAATGGTTGGAGTTGGCAGTGACCTCTCGAGGTCAAATGGTCTGGTCCCCTGCTCAAACAGGGACACCTAGGGCCAGTTGCCAAGATCTTGCCTAGATGGCTTTTGAGAATCTGCAAGGATGAAGACTCCACAGCCTTGCTAGGCAACCTGTGCCTGGGGTCAGCCCCCCTCACCGTGAGAAAGCGTTTCCTGATGCTCATAATAGCACCTGACCATTTGGAGTTCCTCCCGCTCACTTGGGCCATTAGGCAGAACAGGCTCTCTGGTTCAAGTTTTTATCCAGTCCATAACTGACTACGGTTTTTATACCCATGAGTATTTTCTGTGAGAGGCCCCAAATAGCAGCAGTAGCCATACCCTTCCTGTTGAAGCGTACTCACAAAGGCATTTACTGCCTCACATATTTGTCTTACCAAAAATATATAGCCCTTAATAACTAGACCTGCCCCATACAAAGGAATGAATAACCAGATTTAGCCAGCAAGCTGAAACATGTCAATATATTTTATCCTTTATGTTTTCATTTGTATCTTTGCACAACCTTGCTCACAGGTGCACTGTGCCCTTTCCTGGTTATCTTTCTCATTTGCTGGGGATATTGATCTATAAAACCTCCTTGTAAAATATTTCAAATAAATTCTTTGTTTTTTCTGGGGTGACTTCTCTACACCTGTATTTTTGGGCCTGTGCAGAATATTAACAGACAGAAACTAACAATAAAGTCCAGAAACTACTGCAAAAGCAAACAGTGAAACCAAGACGCTTGCAAAGCGCTATAAATCTCTGCTGAGCTCGGGTTGCTGTTTAATCTTTATATACAGGTACGTCTCAAGGTTATCTACTCCTGAGGGGTTCTCTGGAGGCTTTTGTGATTTGTCATCCGCTCAGCTTCTTATCAGTCACAGGTATTTCCCCTTGTAACATTTATTATGGGCTCCCCTCTGTGTTTCTTACAAATGCAATGTCCTGAAGAGGCTCTGGCATGCAGTTTGTAAGGAGTTATTAAAGCTCCCTCTCCCATGATCAACTGGATCGTAAATGTGGCACATGCGGCATAGCATGTGCAGCAGCACTGGTGGCTGAGCACCCTCACTGGGACTGGATGGAAACAAGGAAGCCTGAAGCTCTGGAAAGGAGTTTTCTGTCTCCATCCAGCAGTCTCTGGCTGGAAAAGTACAGTTAAATACATTCATTGAATACGTCATGTATGTATAAGAGAATCTACTGCAAATAGCATAAATAAACTAACCATTGTGGCAGCTTAGCTAAGACACTGCATCTGAATTTGAGGTGGAAAAAATCTCAGTCTTTTCCACCAGGATGATCATGGCTGTCCTGCTGTGCCATTTTGTTTCAGCAGGCGCAAAACCAGCCCTGGCTGCTGCAACGACGTGTCACCATTTCTGAGGAACTGGCAGACTTGGGAAAGGAACAGTGAAATTGCTTCATCACCAAGATGGCACAGAGCCTCTCTGCACGTGGCTGAGGCTGGGACAGCAGAGGATTTCCTGGGAAATGTCTTTCTCTCCTATGTCCACAGCCCCATGGAAATGTGCTGCCAAAAGAGAAGGCTGGCTGATGTGAGGAGCAGGATGCAACTGTTCCCCAGCTATCACTTTATCCTGCAGATAAAGCTGCTTTAATTCCTCATTTATCCTTAAATACCCACTTTGTCTGCACTGACATCTGAATTCTGACTGGTAGCACGTATAGGCATGCACGTACATGCATATATCTCCTTGGTACATATATATGTGTGTATTTATACACGCACACATGCATGCACTCTACGCACGTATGGAGAAATGTACTGACTAGCTCTTTCTAAAGGTAGTTGGGGCACCAGGAGCACTGCTGGGAATGCATTTAGCAGCCAGGTGTCCACAAAGGTATGCAACAGCTGAACAGCACTTTTAAAGCCCTTTTAAAGCCCTTTGAGATGTTAGAGTTGAAGTGTTACAGGCCAGGTTGGATGGGGCTTTGGCCTAGTGGAAGGTGCCCCTGCTCGTGACAGGGTGATTGGAACAAGATAATCTTTAAGGTCCTTTCCAACCCAAACCATTCTATGATTCTATAAAAGGTCAAGGGAGGATATGAATGCTCAGACTCCTTCTATGCCTGTCCCCCACACCTGAGCTGGTGCTTGGAGGGGTTCTCTAAAGCCTTGCATGCCCCTAGACCTGGCCTGTTCTCATCCTCCCCACTGGCAGCAGGAGTTCAGCCTAAACCTGGACTGTAAAGAGCATCCTGTAGGAGACAGTGTGGCCTCCCCCATGGTAGAGGGGTCCAAGATGACCTGGAGAGCCCAGGGTCCTGCACACAGCACCATCACCTCAGTACCCAGGCGTGGACTGAGGCAGAGCTCCAGGGGACAGCAGGGCCGTGAAAGCAGAGGTTTAGCCTCAGCTGTGCTGGGGGCCTTGTCTCACATCCAGGCTGGTGGATGGATCTGCAGGTAAGGGGTGTGAGCAGGAAATGGGAGCTGCTCCTTTGGTGCCCATCTCTCATCCAGCAAACAGAGGTCTGGTACTTCGCCGCTTCCAGCGGGAAGGAGTTCGTGGAAATTGAAAACTCTGAATTAGCTGAGACAAAATTGATCTCCATCTGCGCAAATTGGTAACGTGGCTGTTTCAGTCTGCTGGTGAAGTATGCAATCTGTTTCTGAGGCATTTTGTAAAAAATTAGGAAAGGCTGGTAGAGGGTTTCTGCAGAGCTTTTTTGGTTCTGATTATTCATTTATTTACAAACGATCATTTAGACCATCTGTGTCTTTTCAGTGTAACTGAGAGAATACTCTGAGCTTCCCAGGGCTTTACAAGTGTGCCAAGAAGGCAAGACTGCAAAGGCTTTTGGAGCTAATAAAACAAAGGCAAAAAAGCTGCTTGTTGTGATGAGGTGGGGGGAGGAGAACACAGGGCCGGGGCCTTTTCCCTTCCTCAGCCTTGCTTTGTTTCCCATTTTGTTTGACATTTGTAATCAAAGCCTCAGCACCTTTGCTTTAGTTATAATAACTTTACTGTAGTTATTACATGAGCCTCCGCAGATGTACACACAGCCCAAGCTTTTAGCCTCCGGCACTGACCACTCCCCAGACAAGATGCTTGTTCCTGTACCACAGTACGTGTGATTCTGCAAGTTTCATTTATCACAAGGCAGCAGTATAGACACAAGAAAAGTACAGCAGGAGCCAGGGGCTCAGGATGAGGTTTGGCACACAGTACATCAACATCAGAAAAGACTTGTTCCTTCAGCTTTCATCACTAACAACATCTGGGAAGATGAATGTAACTCAGTCACGGTTGCTGCAAATTAAAATAAATGAATAACCTGCCAAGTGTGGGACAGAAGTGCTACATTCATGTGTTTTTGTGGGAAAAATAATGTGGCCCTTCGGGATTGTCAGCTTTAGTTTGATTCACATGGATGGCCATGTACCCATAAACTTCAAGGAGCTTTCGGGGCTTAAAATATTTTCTTTGACTATCCTAGCAGGAAGGGTTTTGGTAGGAAGTAAGGGTGGCATTGATAGAAATTTCATGCTTGAATTCAACTCAGAGAAGTAGTGACCAGATGTTAGCTCACTGGCTGTAACTTGCAGGAGTGGTGGTGATATCCAGTAGATCAATAGCCACCTATCAAAGACGCAGTGGAAGGTGAAACCTTGCTATAGGAGTCAGGAATGGCCTAATAAATGTATGAGGGAATGTATCTCCTGGATAGCTGGAGAAGAGAAGGCTCCAGGGAGACCCTATAGCAGTCTTCCAGTACCTTTAGGGCTTACAAAAAAGCCGGGGAGGGACTTTTTACAAAGTGAAATGACAAAGGGTAATTGTTTTCAACTGAAAGAGAGTAGATGTAGTTTAGATATTAGGAAGAAGTTCTTTACTGTGAGGGTGGTGAGGCACTGGAACAGGTTTCCCAGAGAAGTTGTGGATGCCCCATCCCTGGGAGTGTTCAGGTTGGATGGGACTTTGAGCAACCTGGTCTAGTGGAAGGTGTCCCTGCCCACGGCAGGGAGCTTGGAATTAGATGATCTTTAGGTCCCTTCCAACCCAAACCATTTTTTATGATTCTGTGAAACCAAGTAAGTACTTTTTTCTCTATAGTATCTGGAGCCTGAGATGGTGCTTTCCTCTGTGGAAGGAGCACAGGATGCAGAGCTTGGGCTTTTGCAGTATCCTTCTGCAAACATTACTGTTTTACTCCCAGCCACAGAAAGAGACTAAGAAAGACTGAGATTGAAGTGAGATGTGAAGTCAGGAAAAGGAACGAAAGGACGAGGGAAAGTACCAAAAACCCTGGGGCTGAGACGAGGGTGAAGTATGGTTATGCAGTGGTCCCAGGGGTCACGGTTAGGGGGAAAGAGCGTGGCAGCAGCACTAAGTTACAAATCACGGAATCAGACAGAGCCAAACATAACCATTTATGCTTGCATTACACCTTTATCTGTACATCCCACATAAAGGTGTTTCGAAGTGTCTTTGCAAGCTTTGTAAGAATTGTTGGTCCAGGTGTATTTCTCCTCTTTAACAATATGGTTCCTTACCCCCAAAATTCAAACTAAACCAATACAGAAACACACACTTCGAAAACTTGTACAAAAATACTCAAAGTGTTAATTGCATCAGATTTGCCTCCATTTTCGTTAGAGAAAGAACAAGCAGTTTTTACCTCCTGTGAAAATCTAGGCCTTCTCATTCCTTTTCTAGTATAACACCTACTGGGCAAGACCACTAGCCATGAGCTTAAAGGTTCAAATCAGCATTAAGTGAAGCAAATACTGCAAGAGTGGCATTTACTTCTTTAGGATGTATTATAAGTTTACTGAGAGATTGGAAGTTGGGCTGATTCTTGAGAAGCATATATGAAATTATTTGGGGTCCACAAATGTGGCGCTGTACCCCCTCTTACTGATCCCTTCCTGTCCTCTCCATGGGGTCTCCCTCCTTCTCCCGCCCCTAGTCCTGGCCCCTCCTCGAGTTCTCCCTATTGGTTCCTGTATCCCAACTCCACCCATGTACCACCCCTGTGCCCTGAAACCATTTGCCCATGTGCTCTCCCTGCCCCCCTGGTACCCGGGTAAACTGAGGCTCCAAGCCATGTGACTCTCTCTCTCTTTCTCTCTCTGCCCCTGGGAGCAGCCTGCTCACAGCTCCTCTCCTCTGCCTTTGGGGGCCAGCCCGTTTGCTGGCCCCAGGCTTTGGGGAGGCAGAATAAAGACCTTTGCATGGAATAAAGACCTTTGCAGTGCCATGAGGAGAGCCTTCTCAGCTCCTTTGCCATCACTGAAGTTGCAGGCTGGCAGCTGGAGCAGCGGTGCGGGGCGTCCGAGATGGACTGCAGGAGGGCAGAGAATCCCTGCCTTGTCCCAAGAAGCCCCCGCTGCGCTCCCAGGGAAAGCTGCAGCAGCTAAGCAACACCTAGCACTGCAACACACAAAGAATGTTTTTGTATTTGAAATTATGTTCTAGTCCAGTGTTAGCATAAACCAAAAATTTTAGACATTTCTAGTGAACTTTCAGGAGACTTCCTTTGCATCTTCCTGGAAATACTGAGCTTTTCTTTTTTTTTTGCTTCTAACAGATAATAGTGAAAGTTGACAAAAATGTGCATTCACTAAGAAGCTGCCAGGGATTCATAGGGTCCAAATAATTGACACCCATTAGAGATCTGAAAACCTGCATGGGCTCATTAAGTAGGCGTTTAAATGTCTTGGCTGGATCAGTGGAGCTCAGTGAACGAACACATTTTCAAAAGAAACTCTCTTGTGGTGAAAAACTGTTGACCAATGTTCATCTTAATGTGAGCAAGTAGACTATGCAGGCCAAGACTGGCAAACAAACAGGAATTAAAGCCTAATTTCCATGCCTCTCCTGGGCATACTGTCTGCGTAAGGGGCAAAGATGCCAGAGATTGAACCCACAAAACTGAGAAGGGTATGTATTTTTTTTAATTCTGTGTTTCCATGTAGAGGTACATTATCATATTTTAAATGCGCAGCAGCAATAAACTCATTTTAAAAATGAAAAAAAAAAAAAAGTGGTGGCCCCAGTGCTTGACTGTAGCACAAGATTGAACTCTGGTGGGTTTACTATGTATGCTTAACTGCAACACCAGTGACATATCAGCAGTTTATGGACTGGAAAACAAAGCCATTAAGTTATTTTGGCACTGTGTTTCTCACAAAAGAGAAGGTCTGAAGAAAAGGAGTTGCAAAAATGTGTTTTACACTGGAGGCCCATTAGCTCTATTGGTCTGAGAAATGGCTCTGCAGCCTCCACCTGCAGTATTGTGTGTGAGGGATTTATTTTAGGCTCTGTTCATCACAACAAACAGACCTCCCGAGTAGCAATGTGTGTTCTTATATAAAAGATAATTTGGGGGCTCTGAAAACTTGAAACTCAGATTTGGTCATAATTACTGGAAGGTCACCTAGGAATTCTGGAGAAGTTTGTTTGTCCTGATTCCAGCCTGCTAGGTCCAAGAAAACACACTTAATTCAATCCAGGTGACTTTCCATTAAATATAATCTTGTCTTAATTGGTGCCACCTTGACCTCTACTTGTGAAGTCTGTTTTGTGGTCTACAAGTCTAGCTTTAAATGCTCAAACACACATTTTTCCATCTGATTCCCTGTGATTTCATTATGACGGCAACACACTTCATACCAGGCTCTGTGTGTGTGTGAAGTGCAGGGAAGGCTTAGCAACAAGACCATGTCCAAGCGGGATAGATGTCTTCCTCAAGCTGCTGGCCATGATGGTCTCTGTTACCTGAGCCCAGTTCCCAGTTATCACAAACATTAGGATGTCCAAGGTCAAGGGATCGGTGAGCGATTCAAAGGCCCTGCTCCCTGGGGCAGCCCATCCCGCTCGCTCTCCCCGACAGAGAGCCCACAATGTCCAATTTATGGGATCACCAGGTAGGATTCATGCGCCCCGCGAGTTCCAGTTTACGTCTCCACCAGTGTGCTTTCCTCCTTGAAGTAACTCTCTTAGCCTGGCAGCCCTATATCAGGCTTGAATTCACCCTCGTGGGGTATTCCCAGAAGACCTCAGCCTCTGTTAATGATTTTACGCTTTAGCACTGCTCTAATGAGAGGAGGAACTGCAAGGTTGAGATGCTCCTATAAAGTGGTGGGCTGAGGAGCATTAAGAACCACAGCCCAAAGCAAATGCCTTCCCCTTGGCATCAGGATTCTAATCTGATCTGGCATTTCAAGCTGATGAAAATATTGCTCTGAATTTCCATTTCTGACAGTCGCAGAGAAACAGAAGCTCCTTTATTTCACCAGAAGCCGCAGTTTCCATTCTGGGAACAAATACAGGAGTTAAGTAGCCCATATCACAGGCATTAGCCAAGTGGGAGCTTGTCATATTTGATCAATTGCTGGTGGCAGGAGATTTTCTGCAAAATGTGGTAAAAAAAAATATATATATACTTAAGCACTGACACAAATTAATACACTAACAATATTAAACTTTGGCTCCAATACTGGCTGCTGCTTCAGAGAGCTTGAAAAACTGAAATTCTGAATTATGTACCAAACCTGGGCCACCGACTCATCTGGCAACATTTACAAATGTCATATCAATGCTTTGCCAAAAAAGAACAAAGGCAAAACACTGACAGGACCCAGCAATCTTGGAAGAGATAGAATTTAGATGGAAATTTATGTGGAGTGCTTCAAACAGGTATGATCTGGACTGACATGTAGGTTAGTGTTTCAGGTACATTACAGAAGCAGGAGGTTTGAAAGCTTTCAGGTGAATTAGGTTAAAATCAATACTGTTAATAAAACTGCACCATATGGCATAGGGAAGCCAAGCACTGCTTGATACGATGCACAAACAGATTCATTGTCAAGATGATATAAAGTGCATTTAATATGCAGAAGACAAATATTTTGGCTTTTGTTCAAAGCTGAAGATTCTGAATTCATGTGGCATCATGAGATGCAGCTCCCATTTGAACTTGGGGCAGGAAAAGATGATTCATGGGGTCACAGAAAAAATCTAAAAATTGGAATTGTACAAGAACAGAGAGGGCAAAGGGAAGGAACAGATTTCTACACCATTATCGTTTTTAAGTAGAGTTCAAAGTTTGAACCCTAACATGAAGATTTTTATAATGGTATTGATAATTCTGCTTGACACCTTAGACTAGCAGGAATAGTTAATATCCTAATGTACTTTATTACAGAAAAGATTTTCATATTACTGCCCAAGAGCCACATACAGTTCCTGAAGCAAAATCCACAATTTCAGCTTCCTGATGGTGTTGTGGGATTCAGCATGTGCCACCTTAAGGCACCTGGGTGGGATCTTATCAGAGAAAAAGGAGGCCTGAGTGGCAGAGATGTGTGGGAAGAAATGTGAGACCTGTTAAATCTACCCAAAAAAAGAGACTAAGAGAGATTTCAAGGTCCTGGAACAAAGGTCTGCTGAGCAACAGTGGTGCTGATTTTTAGGGTATGTTTAAGGGAATCAGTTTAAAGGATGAATAGTATTTTATGAATGTGTGCTGTGAATTAAATTTCTCTTTGGAGAGCTTAGGCAGGATGAAGCAGTGATGGGTAGAGTGAAGGGATGGATCAGTAATGCCGTACATCATGTTGGCAAGACAAGGCCAAACCTCCTCTGTGGCCTGCAGGTTGTGCCAATCTGCTAGTCTGGTGTATGACACAAATAGATACACAAAAACTCATCTGTGCCAATGGACCTCACTACAAGCCAGGCTTCAGTCCCACTATGACTGTCTCTGTTCTTTTAGGAGGAATAGGTCACCATTTCACCCGAAAGTGCTCCCAAAATTTGCCCTCAAAACCCATGTGGAAATGTTGACCTCACTGGGTTGTAGCTATGGAGTGTGGTACCAGTGCTCAATCAGAGTCTGGAGGCAGAGGAGCAAGGCATGACACTCCACTGGGGAAAGGATAGGATGGGAGTTCATACAGGGAACCACTTCAGGTTTTGTGCTGGGTCCAATCCAGCTACATGCTGATACCATGGTGAACCCCAAGCTACTCCAGAACTGCTTCATCTCAGCTGAAATAATTAACAAACTATTCCCAGAACCCTCAAATACATATTTTGTTTTCTTTTTTCTTTTTTTCTGTATAATTGACCACGGTTTCCAAAGCACGCCCTGTGCGCAGAAAAGCGTCCTTCATTATGCAGGTGTATTGTCCCCCATTCAACAGATGTATTTCCAAAGGACTTGCATTCACCTGGCTGGTGTTTTCTTTCACAGTAGCTTTGGCTTCCATGGTACTATGCCAAGAAAGACATTTTTGGTTGTGCCCTTCACTCTAAGTGGTGTCAGCAAATTACTGGCAACAGCACATATTAGTGTCTTCATCAGAGTGAGAATTTATGATGTCACTGCTAAATCCATCAGGGACATTACATCCTTATAATTCATAGCTGACTCTTGAACACATGAAAGGAATGGAAGTGTGCCAGATAACAAAGAATAATTGCCCTACTTACCTTAGCCATGATAATTTGCTTAAATAATAAAAATACGCTGGTGCAACAAGAAGAAATTAATGGACTGATAAACACAAAGGAGAAAAACACGTAAGTACTGAGCCATATATTAAATACCCATCTTTCTGGCAGCATCATTTTCAATTTCTGAAATTTCTAGCTGATGAAAGCTTTGTTCAATATTTACACTTCATTCAGTCAAGAGGAATATGGCAGCATTATTTAAATTTCCTTTTATGGCCCAAAGGATGGTAGTAATTCATGGCTGGAAAAAAAAAAATGGCACATGCAACAAGTTGCAGTAATTTCATATTTTTAATGCAAAATTAATTGACTATGCCTGAGAAAGGATATTAAGGGAGTATTCCAGGAGCCTAATTAATTTGGAAAGGAAGCTGAGATCACTGATTAGAGGAATTGCTAAAAACAGGCCCCTCAGTAGAGATTTCTGGATTTTTCACTGCTCGAGGCAGGCTCATATTTTTCTTGAACTTTTTCTCAATGAGAAAAATACACTTGGTTCACAGTGGAGAATTAAGGCATAAACAGATTTCTGTGGGACACAAAGCGGTCATCTTGGGATCTACATACCCAGGTTTTTTAATTTGGAAAGTATCCATTACTGAATTAAAATACCTTTGCTTTTTAGCGACAACAACAACAAAAAACCCTCTCCCTCTCCTTCTCTTCACCCTGAAAACTCTCTTTATAAAAGTTTTCATTAAAATTCAGCTTTGATGGAACACTTTCAGCCAGTCCAAATGAGTGTGTTTTTGGTAAAACAGACTTTGGTAAAGCAAGATGGAGAGGTGCTGAAGACATTTGCTGTATTAACCCATACCTAATATATTAAATGCTGGAAAGGACTTTGTAGTCAAAAAGATTTGCTTTTCAAAACATCACGCTTAAACTCAGAGGGATGGGGGAGAGAGGGAAAAAGGAAGGGGAAGCTTGGTGCAAGAAATCATCTAAAAAGCTACAGAGGCTGCCAGACAAAATATTAGTCTTCTGCTAAATTATATAGCATGATATGAAAACACTTGCATTTCTGAAAGGCAACAAAAGAGAAAAATACTGATGAGGAAACGGAATCTTCAAAGTCAAAGCCAGGGGTGTTATTCTATGCTCCATGGTAATCCCCAGCTTACACCAGCTCTCTGTTTGGTCCCCAGTGCCAAGGGACGGTAAGCTCCATTGATTTCACCACCACTATTCTGCAGCCTATGAATCAGAGGCGTTGTATTACCGCCAGGAAAAAGGAACCTGTTGAAAGAGATGTGCTCTGTAACCATGGCAGTCATCAAGAGGGTTACGAATTTTAACCACATTAGTGAGTAAAGTAAAGCAAAGCAAACTGTCAGCATAAACCTGTGAAGGGGAAAAATCCAGAGGGAGACAAACTACTGCAGTGATGATATTTCCCTGATTATGTGAGTCTGGAGAACAGTGCACACCTTGTTATATGATTTATGAAAGAAGTCATAATTCGTGCTCCTTACATTTTGGAAGATGTGTACTAGCATAGTTAAGTTGTCTATGCTTAACTGCGGTAAGATGAACACGCAGCCAGACCAGACACTTCTAGTATGTTATCAAAAACTCGTGAAGCACAGGTTTTCCTGCTACTTTTATTAGCCAGCCAGAAATATTAATATGATTATTCTGCATTATGCCATGGGTTACCTGGAATACTTGAGTCACTTTGTATTCTACATGCCTTTAGTTCTTTTAGTGTTCAGTCTGAATGTTATCATTCTGAGGTGGGATTTATTGCTATAAATATTTTTCTTATGACTCTTTCCTAGTGCTTGTTTGACAGTGGTAAAAACTAAACTGACATATGTTCATTGTGTGGTAATGCACTTAATCCATGCCTTGTCTCTGGAGTCTTATAATCTGTAGGCTGCATTGCATAAAGGAATGGCTTTTATAGTACTTCAGTCTTTATAAAGCAACCATTTGTGGATTAAGGGTGTCTTTTGCTACTGATACATGTTGGCACACCTACTTGTAATTTCCATTGTATAAGCCAAGAGAGAACTCTGCTTGGTAAGAACATGTAGGTGTATTGATGCAGGTGCACTACATCTCAAGGGTTACCTGAGGCCATCCGAAGCTAAATCTGCTCTTGAGTGTCTGGAAAGCTACAAGGTTGATGCAAGGGAAGACTTCCCTTTGGAGCATTTTAGTGCTTTATGTGCTCAGGCACTGCCAGCATTCATTATCCATCATCATGCCACGACAGGGTCAGGGTGCACACGAGGAGGTCAGGCCAAGCAGACCTGGACAGACTTTCTGCAGGTTGTGTAAGAGGAGCTCAGGGAGACAGGAGGTGGGATTGTGTATTCACAGCTACAGATGCAGCTGTGGCGTGTCTTGGCCAGAGAACCCTGAGCACACGTACCTGTGGCTAACTAAGGGAGGAAGTAAGATCTATGGCACCTTTGTTTAAATAAAGTGACCAGTGGAATTGGGACTGAATGACATCTTGTTCCACAAACATGAAACTACAGACACAGAGCACATTTGCTCAAGTAGCTGAAGAAAACACTGTACCAAGGAATCATTTCCATTGCAGGTGAGTGCTTAGGAATCTGAGGTATGACATATTACTCACTTGACCTGCTGTGTCAAAATGTATATGTTTATGAATAACCCACCCCAAAAATGTGGCTTGTGTCAATATATCTGTCCTTAATATGGCATCAGGTTCAAAACTGCCATGATCCTCATTCTTGGATTTGATTCAGATGTGACCAGAAACACAAGTGAATGATTTCTATATCTAGAAGAATAGTTTCTAAAGGTCCGTGCATCAGCTCTGCTGCATCCAACTGAGCTCCCCCTATTTGTGTGCACATTTTGGACCCTGAAACAAACACAGCCTACACCCTCACCTGTGTCTTCAAGGTAACATGTTCATACCTAAGTACTCTTTTGTTGCGAGCCTTGCAAGAAGCCAAATAATTTATGTATGGCATGAAATACATTTATGGTCTTTCACAGGTCAGCTTAAGCAACAAAAAAGGCAGCAACTTCCTCATCACCCACTGTGAGTAAAGAGGGCGGTGCCAGTTTAGGAGGTGGAGGTGTTCTTGAGAGCTTTTCAACAACCTATTCAGGAGTCATCGGAAGGCAAGATCAAACCTGTTGGTTTGCAGGCCAAACGGTTCACAGCTGTGACACATGCTGTAAGAGGGAGATTATTGCAGCACAACAGCTGTGGTCTCATGATTGCTGAGCAGATCCCAGTGCTATCATCCTCGTCCCATACGGAAGAGATAGGCTGCACACACTGTATGGAGCAATGAGTCGAGGAGTCTGCAAGGCTTCTGTATAAAATAGGATGATGAGAGAATATCGCGCTTCATCTCTAGATGAAGTATCGTGTGGTGACCACCATGTGAGCCAGAGACCAGTGGATGAGGACTGTGTCTTCTGTGCCTCCAGTGCTCTTTCAGCAAGCTGCAGTGAACAAGGGCAGAAGGAAGGCTGGGTGTGTTGTTGCAGAGGACAGATCATTGCTACCTTAAACCTGAGCTTTCCCATGTTCAACAAGGGAATGAAGATCTATCTCTCTGTTCAGGCTTTTATCCAACTTCCCTCTCTGATTAAAATAACTGTGAATGGCAGTTTAAAGCAAACTGGTGAAAGTTTCTACTTGTTTTTCTTTCAAAGCTGAAGTGCTTCAGGAGTTCACAAGGTATATGTTTGTCAAATCAGGGAATTTTTCTTTTTAATTGAAGGTTTAGGAGTAGCTCAGATACTTGGAGTAAATAAAATAAAACAAACCAAAGAAGTGAGAAAAATGCCACTCTTCGTGTTGAGGAGCACCATTGAACCCCAAGGCTGCTTTCAGTACAGTGATGTCTGTCTGCCTATTGCTGTACCCCTCTCAGTATACCCAGCTGTACCCTGAACCTGCAGCAAGTCTGTGCTGCTCAGAGGGCTTCCCAGAGAACCTGGAGAGACTGCATCCATGTGTTACAGGCCTTTGTTCTCAAATACAGATAAATTAGTTGTGCTATTTTCCTACAAGAACTTGATTATCAGTCAAAATGGTGACATCAGTGCCTGTCCAGGCCTAACACTTTGCTCAGCAAAAAGTGTTATGTGGAGGGAGGGGAGAGGAAGGAACACCTCTTTGAGTTTTCTTCATTTTAATGAAACAACACGCTCTGGAAAAGGTTTATATGCACGTTCCCACACCTTCACATATGTCTAGTTTATGTAGACAACATGTAATCAGCATCTCTTCTACTTCTCCTCCCCCATCCTTTCCCTGCAAAGTGACCAGAGGAGTACCTGCATTTCTAATTCTTCAGTATCCGGTTTCATTCACAAAAGCATTGCTTCTTTCATGCAGGAAGGCTGATTTGAAGGTACTTATGGAGACTGTTTGCACTGGGCCGGATGTTGAACACACTGTTAGTTCCAAGCTTGGCAACAAAATCCTACTTTAGAGAAGGAATTGCAACTCACGATGACTGAAAGTGCAGTCGCACCTCACTTTTAAAAGGGCCCTTCTTTCTAGGTGACATTCCATAGAACTGAAAATTAGGTATATCTTTCTTTATGAGGGGGAGTCTGTATTGTATAAAAGTACTCTCCTTGAGATATTTTCCAATATCTGCTTGATTATAACATCCTATTTAAACAAACTAGCAAGCCTGTCAGAAATGGTACTTACTGCAGGGCAAGAGGCTTTTGACCTTCTGTGTAATTATTTCCAGCTCACCCTTGGAAGTCTGCATTACTCTAAACTGAATTTGTGGCATTGTGTGGTGCAAAAAGGAACTGAATTGTATCCATTAGTAAATTTGAACTGGAATGCACAGTAAATGTCAAGACTCTTAATTGCACTTTCTATAATGGCTTCCAAGCTTACTAAGGAACAATCAAAAGCTATTAGTTATGACTAGGTAAACATTTTAAGGATATTTTTTTCCAGAAGACTCTTTACTTCTATTTGATGAGTCTTTGTACATGACTGAATGTAAAGCTATGAAAGAATAGATGTGTTTGTGATAAAATTAGTCTGAGGACTTTTATGAGAACATTCAGGGCTAAACACTCACGGTTTCAAAGTGTTAACTGTAAATCTTTCTGCATTAGTCTATATTACAGCAAAGCCTTCTTTCATGCTAAAGTACCTGAGATACATTCATACCTATGAGTCTAGACTGTGCCAGACTTTTCTCCTGTCAGATATTATCTCTCTCCTGCTCAGCAGTATTAAGTTGACCATGGAAGCAATCTTCCTTTTTATGTGAAATCAGTGATAGCGAATCTGCTGTTTTCTTTTCTAGAGCAAGTTTTTCGAAGCTATACAATAGTCTTGTGAAAGATCTGGTCGAGAAGAACATAAAGGATATTTCTTCCTTTGGAAATCTCTTACCCAACATTTGACTGAATGCTAGGCAGAGAGCAAAGACTATGGCTGCTTGCAACAGCTCCTCAAAAGCCAGTGTTATCTGACCAACAGTAACACATCCTTATCCAAGACTGAGAATCTGTTCAAAGCCAAAGATAAAGTAGTTGGCTGCTGCAGCAAGATTGGTTAAGATACAATGCTTCTGCAGCCAGCAGCACAAAAGGGAACAACGTGTTTAGCGTTAGATCTAGGTCAGATCTCAGCTCACATAACCATGCACACATTTAAGATGCACTGAGTGGAAGCGGCTTGCAGCAGAAGAATGAGTTGGATAAAGTGCAGAGCAAGACTTGAAATCTTATCAGTGAAGCCCTAGTTCTGCCACCATAACCCACAATCTCATTTAGATATTCAGAAAAAGCGTGTATGAAGCTATGTACCATGGCATTTCAGGTAACTTCTGAACTCTGATATATAGCAACAAGCAGCAGCAAAATGACAACAAAAACAAACTGACAAAAAAACCCTCAACAAGAAACAAAAAGCCCCAAGACAAACAAAGCAAACAAAACACCAATCAACCAACCAAAAAGGCCACTTGCTGAGAAGTAGTTAAGTAACTTGAGAGGTGTTGGTACTTTTACATTTGGACACCCAAGTAGAGGCTCAGACACTGAAAACCTAATCTACAGCCTCCTGTGCTTTGTGTGCCCTGTGTCCTTGCAGACACAGGGGTGACAAAAGGGAAGCACGAGGTGTAGGGAAGTAGATGTAATTTAGACTGCCTGAATCTAGGCTCAAGTGCTTTAAAGGACACCATGCTAAAAATTTCTTCATTCACTGTTCTTAACAACAGCTGCCTCTAAGTGATCATGAAATAAATTTATGCTGATTAACCATTAGAAAATTATGCAGATTTTAGTAGAAAATAAGTGTGAAATCATTAAGAGATAGTTGCTTGCAACTGATTCTTTTTTCCCCCAAATGGAAGCATCTATTAAAGCTGTGCAGTTCATCTGAACAGGGATTACGAAATTAGAGATGTTGTCTAAGTGACTATGTGTGAGAACAAGGATGCACTTAAGAATGCAGTGAAAGACATTAGAAACTTTATGAGAAGAAATCCAGACAGCAAGTTCTTCACAAGCAGTTCTTGAAAACATTACTCGAGATAAAATGTCAAAACCACCTGACAGTCATTAAGAAACTTGTATTTCACATCTTGATTTTTATACATTCTCGAATAATAGTGTCATAGAAAACTGAAATATGTACTCAAGAGGAAGTCATTATAAGATATATTAGTAAAAAGATGCTACCACTGCTCATTGTCATATAGTTTGTTCACAAAGTTAATTCAGGTTGTGGGTTTGTTGATACGAAGAGGTAACCTATAAGCAGAGAGGAAGGAAGGATGAAAGATAACCACAGTAAAGGAGAAGGGATAACTACCTCTATGCCGCTAGAAAAGTGAGAAGATAGAGGTAAACAAAAAGCAGTATGAGATGATACCAGTGATGACCTATTTCTTTATCCAAAGAGAAATATCTCCCCAATAATTCTTCTGCCAGTACCCTATCTACATGATATCTGCCCCACTGCTTTGCAATACAGCTTATTAATGTTTTTGAGGAGATGCTGCATTTGATGCTGCCCCATCTCAGGTAGCTGGGCTGATTCAGTCACCCAAATATTTGTCATTGGTTTATCTCATCCCCATGCTACCACCACTCTCCTGGCTTCAAGTCCAGTAAGAGACTAACCCTTAATACTTTGACTGTGGCGGCAAACAGCCACGTCTATAACTGACTAGTTGATCCTAAAAGGGAGGAGTCATGCCCCCACAATGCGATATTTATGGAAAACTCATGGTTTTTATTAAGATTTTAAAATCATAACATATATGATAGAAGGATGAAGTGAACATCCAGTAAAAACCTGCCAGACTAGCATAGCCTAACGTGTGTCCATGGCTCCCCTGAGCAGCATCCAGCCCTGAATATAGCTCCCCCACCTGATCAGGACCCTTGTTTAGTTTGGGATACTGTTTCCCACAAGCACGAAGTTTAATCCTAAACCAAAGGATTAATCACCTCTCCGTGTGGGACTGAAGATACCTACCTCCACAGTAAACCCTTGGTGTTTCACTGGGCTGCTGAAAGCTGTTGAGCATCACATTGGTGCCTCCTTTTTTCATCAAAAGGACTGACCACCTCCCAGTCAGAAACCTGACCATCAGGATTATGGCCAGGCATGGCAGCTGTTCATCTCTCTTACCTGAGTGGGTAGCTATTTCCATGGGGGCTGCTGGCCCATCACACCCACAGCAATGCCTCAGGCTGCTGAGTAGGTTGCACACATGCTGCTTACAGAAAGATGTGGGCTGCTGGGTGGTCTTCCTGTTCTGAGCCTGGTCTGTCAGGAACTCACTCCATTAGGCCTGAGGTTTACAGGAATCCGGGGAATCACATGCCCTACAGCGTTCACGAGACGTGAGTATGGCTTGCAGGGGAAAAAAAAAGAAAGAAGGTTGCAAATCCATGGAAATCAATCAAGCCTGTGAGGATTTTGTGGCTTATTTACTGAATTCATCCTCCTTGCAAAGGAAAGAGTCAGCCTGATAAACCCAAGTGCTGAGCTATCTGCTCTGGCTGCAGTCACACCTGTAAGTCAAGCAGTGGTGGGAAGCATTCACAAGAACTGCCATCACCTGTGTTTTTGTACCATCAGGGTGGGCTCTGGCCTGTGCTAGCGTTGTTCCAAACAACAGATGGGAATACTTGAGAATTTAGCATGGCTCACAGACCCTTCCCAGCAGCTTGGATGCTGCTGTCCTGTTTTGGAGACTAGGAGAGTGAAACAGTGTGAACAAAGAAACGTGCCATGACAGCTGGCATCAATGCCAGAAGGTGGTTTCAGGGTAGATTTTTAATGTGTTAATGTACCATTATGTACTAGGGTAATTTCTCGGTTCTTGCAGCTTGGTGGTGCATTATTTCAGCAGCAAGTCCATCCACATGTGTTTTTAGAAACTGAGGCACTTTCTATTTTATCCCACTTTATTGAAAGCTGGGGGCCTGCTAGGGGCTGGGAGTCAGAGATTTGGGATATCACAGAATCATACAATATGTTGAGTTGGAAGGGATGCACTAGTATCATCAAAGTCCAACTCCTGGCCTTGCACAAGACAGCCCAAGAATCCCACCATGTGCCTGAGAGCGTTTTCCAAATGTTTCTTGAACTCTGACAGGCTCAGTTCCCACTTTCCTGATTGTGCCTGTTCCAGTGCTCAATCACCCTCTGAGTGAAAAACCATGTATAAACCACGTATTAGGACTTACATGAAAGGACTTACACAGCTATGAAGGGAGGCAACAGAGGTGAGAGGTTTTCTCTTCCTGTGAAATTTTGAATTAAACTGATTATCTACTTGTGATGGGCAGGGAGCTGTGCACAGCGATCCACAGGCTGGGTGATGTGCGACTTGTCAGCATGTGGTTGTGGGCAGGAGAAGTGATAAGACGTGTTAGTGTTTATCTAAATGTGTATATCTAGTATAACCGGAGATGTCCTAGGGTATCACACCTGGCCTCTGCTGCCTCTCCATGAAGGCAAGGGCCACCCACAGGCCAGGCTTCACAGCCTCTGATCCCACATGGATTGTCTACCTGCCTATGTTTAAAGTACTGGCTTGTATCTTATGGGAATCTTAGCCTGGGGTAGCTGGAATGTCTGCAGTCCTATCTGAGGAAGCCACCGAGGATGAAGACCTTGATGTCTTGGTGGTTGATAGTGGGCGTAGGGAAGAATTAACTGTCTCCTGCAGGCACCTTGTTTTGCAGCTGAGCACCAGCATTTAACTGGGAGAGGTGTCTACCTGTATTTTGGATGCATAGCTTAGGGCAGACAAATTGCAGTGAAGGAGTGCTTTGTCACAAGCATAACCAAAGCAGTAATGGGCTCTGATTCAGTGGAGCAGGCAAAGTTCTGTGGAAAACAGCCAGTGTGATTTAGCACTGGCTTTAGAAGTTCCTTAATGTTGTTCGCTAATGGTGCAATTTTGCTTTTGGAAGGACTACATGGAAGAGCAATCACACTGCCTTGCAAAGAAACAGAAAACCAAAGACATTTATAAATGATTCAGTGAAGAACTGAAAAACGGCCACACTACACAGCCCTCGCGGCCATCTTCTTTCCTCTCCAGTAGAAGTGTGGGAGGGATCAGGCAGATAGTGGTGGTTCCTTCAGATTTTAAAAGTCTGGACTAAGGCTTCTCCCTGTTTTGCCTATACTAGTATCTAAAATTCATTTAGGGGACTCTCAGAGTGTCCCTCTTTAACTTCGAGCACACAGAACCTTCAGCACAGCAGCGTGTTGGTAGCAAGGAGCCACAGTACTCCTTGAGGCAAGTGAGGATTTCCTGGCACAAAGTGCTTGAGCACCCAGTCCCTGAGAGGCCATGGATGAATTGCTGCAGTCCCTGTGGCAGACTAGCTACCACAGAGGCAGTGAATGCTTCAGGAGGGGAAAACTTTCCTCTCATAAAAACTGACACTGGTGATTGAGGTGACACCTCCTCAAGTCCTCAGGAGAGCTCAAAATCCTTTCATTAGAGCCAGCTAAACCAAATTCAAGCAACTGTGTAGTATTATATAGCAAACGCAGTCATCTTCAATATGTCATTTTTTTCCCCTACAAACAGTTGGAAGAAATGGTGGCTGGCAAGTAGTTGAGCACTGTGACGAAGGTTTTGAATTCATTCTATTACCTGGGTGAGCCTATAAATAGCAGAAGAAGTTATAAAAAAATAAGTCCTATTCATGTACACAGGGCAATCCCGGGGGATACTGCTGAATGAAGCAAAGATAAATAATTTTAAAAACTGGATTTTAGTTATTTGGGCATATCAGGATAAACAAGGTGGAGAATGTATTGTGCAGATCCTCAAAATTGCATCAGAGGAACAATACTTAGCCTTTTAATTATTTTCCTCTCTAGCCAGCTTAGATCAATAACAACTTTTCAGTTTGTTTTATTTGAACNTTTTTTTTTTTTTTTTTTTTGGAGAGAGGACATTGCGTGACTGTGCAGGTACTGGAACAGAAAAAAGATCTTAAGGTTTTGGCAGGTGAAAGCATAAGTTTCACATATGTGCCTCCCCTTCAGTGTTTCTGAAATAAAGAGGAGATTTGTGGTGTATATATTTTTGACAGGACAACAAAAAATCAGACCTGAGTAAACGAATCCGTGACTTGTTTCCACCTGCAAAGAGGGCCTCCCCAGACTGAGCAAACTGGAAGTGACTCACAATCACAGGCAAGGAAAAATAAGGTTCTTATAAGAATTGCCTGTCTAATAACCAGCGATCTGGACTTGACAACCCAGGCCTGCATTCCTAAAATAGGTTATATATGCCAAAGTCAAGAGGGTGAAAACAGGAAAAACAGAACTGCGTAATAGATATTTTAGTGAGGCCTTCTCTTCTCCTCATCAACTAGTTCCATTTTCTAGCCTGGTGGAACCAGGCAATAGACCAGAAATCTCTGCCGTAGGCCTCATTTTCCTAGGGATTGAGGACATTTAAGTGGAAGACAAGGTTCTTCTTGGAGGGCCATGCATCCTGTTCATGTGACTTTGATTAAGCTTCATAAATTAGAAACAAAAGGACAGAGAAGTCTAAGAAGGAAAAGGCTTTAGGTGCATCTGATCCAAAAGCAAACAGAAGCCTCACACTTGCTCAGCCTAACCTGATTGAGCTCACCAGACTTGCTGAACAGATTTGCTGCTTGACCTGAAAATTGCCTTAGTGTTCACTTGCCCCAGCATGTCCCAAAACACTGGTCTGAGTAGTTTCGGGGCTTAGCTCCCATCTAAAAAATGCTGAGATTGAGAGTCTGACAGAGCAGAATGTCCTGATCCAGAGG
The DNA here is from genome assembly GCA_013398015.1 of Oreocharis arfaki. Taxonomy (NCBI): domain Eukaryota; kingdom Metazoa; phylum Chordata; class Aves; order Passeriformes; family Paramythiidae; genus Oreocharis; species Oreocharis arfaki. The sequence continues at coordinate 726,304 of VZRR01003601.1, read as the reverse complement.
TTTCAAAGGGTGCTGCCACGCACAAATCTAATACGTGCGTTGCAGACAGCAGGTACTCATTTTCTCATCACCTGGATGAGCATTTATGACTCCTAGACCCTGGTGCCTGTGACTGGAGCATTCAAGAGCTACGCTTGGAAGCATCATCTAGAACCTCAGCCAGACCTGTTCCACTGTGCCACTTATAAAAGAATTCTTTTATTTACAATATATACATATAGAAAACATAAATTTTCAGCAGCTGGGACATAGTGGCAATTTATTCAGGCAGCTGCAAACAGATGAAAAAATGCCCAGGCTTACTTTCTGCTCTATCAAAATATGTTAACTGTATGGAGGTGTCCCATTTTGCAGCACTGTATGCAAAGTGCTCTCTCTTATATATGACTTCTGGCTGAAGAACAAGTGCAACAGGAAAAACAGCAGCGTAAACAATTCCATTTAACTACATTTATCTGGGCAAATACACAGAAAAGTCTGGACAAGCTTTGCCTTTCAGAGAGATTCTCAAACTGAAGGCCAGAGCGCCAAGATTTCATTACTCTTATGCTGAAAGAGTTGTTGCTGTGCCCAAAGAAATTTGGAAACCTGCATCCAGATAATGAAAATGAATTTGTATTTAGTACTACATTCCTCCACTGGCAAGGAGAGAATGAACTGGATGATGTAATATCTGTTTTCAATCTCAAATTTCCACTAGACAGTATATTTTCTTTGATATTTATTGTGATTTCTTCTAATGACTTGAAGAGGGCCTCAGGCTTTGGCAGAGAAGTGCCTTTTGTTAATAGCAGCAATATTACTTATAATAATTGCATATTTCAATAAATGTTTTATACTACAGCATATTTTGGTGAAATTTCCTGCAATTCTTATTTTAAAGTTGGTAAGAAACTGCTCAAGACTATTCCAACATTTTGAGGAGACAAAAAATGGAAGTCAAATTTTGTTTCAAAACTCGCATCATCTCAGAACACAGGGTGTCTGCTACTTGGAAAGTTCAGTTTTTGAAATTTCTTGCAAACTGGGGATTCCAGAATAATAATTAAATAAATGCATAATAACTAATTAACTAATTTAAAAAACTCTCAAGATGTTTGGGGTTTTGCTCACTGTACTTTTTCTTCCTTGAGGGATCAAGTATGGACAAATGCAGAAATGTTGTCATAGTCTCCTCAAACAGGTCGGATACAGCTTTAGTGACTGGGTCTTGCTGCACTGAGTTACAGGATGAAAGAATATCACACTAAAAACTGTCTGATGACCTAAAGTATCTGCAATGACAATTAGGTGAGAGAGCAGGAAGGATTGTCATAAATATTGCAGGAGATAGGGGACACCTCATGCAAGCATCCAAAATTTAGTGGTAGTGCAACTTGCTTTGTACATCTCTGGTAGTTTCATTTAGAGCTTTTGGTTGTGGATCGATACTTGCCAGACATGCAGTTTGAATTTAGTAACTCCCTTCTTCTGTTTTATCAAGCGAAGTAGAAGGAAGCAGAAACTGTACCATGATTCTGCACTCACCATATGACTAATCATAAGAAACAACAGATCAACAGAGCAGTTATTTTTCTATTTCACTGCTGAATTGTAATACAGGATTTAATGAAACTTATGCCTTATGTGCCTGTTATGGGGAGATTTGTAACACAACTCAGAAAAACCATAGAGAAGATGCCAAGGGTAAAGTATTCCAATATGAGACAAGAGGTGCCAAGACAAGAAAATACATGTTTGTGAAAAGAAGAATCCCTGTATCAGAGATGATAGCCGTTTGCAGATAATGAAGCTGCAACTCATGAATGAAGTCGGTTGGATGTGCTCAACAGCTGTTTTTCTTCTGTATTTGAAAAGAGGCTTTAGGTTGTGTCCATTGCATTCCATGTGGCAGACGGAACAGAGAAGTTACCATCTGTAGCTGCAGAAGAGGGATGGCAGCATCGCTGGAGAACTCGCACCTAGAAGTCATAAGGAAATTAGCCAAGATCTTTGAAGGCTCACAGTAAATTTTAGCAAAGCTTGGAAAACTGAAGGAATTCCTGAGGATTTAAAACCAGGACTCTTGGTAGTGATTTGGTTTTTGAAAATGATGAAAGGAATGACACAGCTAGCTATCCGATAATTATCCTGACAGTGTTGGTTAGAAAACACAGGGCCATGAGTTTTGGACTTCAGAACAAAGGGTTAGAAGCTGTAAGTATTTTGGAAGGTAGGCTTTGTTTGTTGTCTTTCATTCTAAGTTGGCAGACAATGGTAACTATACTGATGTCACATACTTGGATTTCTCCAAGGCATTTGACTTCCTATCAATTAAGAAACGTGAATTATATAGAATTAACACAGCATAACACATAACAAGTGTGTCATAGTGACTCCTGGAGAGATCTCAGGCAGTTGTTACAATGGAAGAGCAGATCTGCTTCCAGCACTGACTTCTAAGCTGGCGCTGTTCAGTGTTTTCAAAAACAACATTGATGACCGTACAAAGTGTTTTCAAGTAGGGTTCTTAGGCAACACAAAGTTTGGTGGGTTAAAAAAATATGGAAGATAACATAATAAGGGCAGAATCAACATAGCTGTCTGCTTAAATGACAGTCATTTGAAAGTCACATCTGAAACACAGTCTCATAAAATGTGTTTCAGTACAGACATGCACGAGACCTCTAGAAACAATTCCTTCCACAGGATGGTCGGTTCATTAACTTTTTTATTATAAACCTTTTATAAATCCTTTATTGTTTAGTCTTTTATTATTTTGTGACCAACTTAGGTGCAATCAGGAGGCCACAGTTGGGGGGGTATAAATTTAGATGAGATGTGTGCAGTTCTGGGCCCCACAATTTAAGAGGGATGGGAAGGTACTCAAGTGCATCCATAGGAGCGCACAAAAGTGGTGAAAGGGCTGCAACAAATGTCCTGTGAGGAGTGGGTGAGGACTTTGGGCTTGTCTAGTTTGGAGAAAAGGAAGCTGAGAGGTGACCTCATTGCTCTTTCTATAGCTTCCTAAGGAGGGGAAGTGGAGATGGAGATGACAACCTCTTGTCCCAGGGAACCACTGACAGAACATGTAGGAATGGTTCAAAGCTGCACCAGGGGAGGATCAGACTGGACATTAGGAAGCATTTCTTTACTGAGAGGGTGATCATATCCTGGAACAGGCTTCCTAGTGAGGTAGTCAATGTCCCAAGCTTGTCAATGGCTAAGATGCCTTTGGACAATGACCTTAATAATATGCTTTATCTTTTGTTTGGCCCTGAATTGGTCAGGCAGTTGGACTAGATGATCATTGTATTACCCTTCCAGCTAAAATGATTCTACCCTATTCTGCTCTATTCTATTCCGTGCTGAGCTAAGGGCCTAGTTTCCTTTTTTCCAGTATGGTTCATAAAGGAAAGAAAAACACAGCCCATAGACCTGACACTTCTAGCTTCAGAAAGTCAACAGACTAACCCTCACACTTGAATCCAGTTTCAGATTGGACCACATCCTTAGTGATATTTCTGACCCTATTTAAGGGGCTCTAAATACACTCTCATCCTAGTTAAGCTTTTCTAGATTTTAACTTCTAGGAAAATGCATCTAATGTCAAGGCCAGTTTGCCCAAATTGAACTTCAAGCCATTACCTCTTGTCAAGCCTCTGGCAACAAGATCAGAAAGCATGCCATTATCAAGACTCACACTAGCATACAGGATAAATGACCTCTCCTCTTCTTTTTAGCGAATTTAGAAAGCTGTACTTAACTCTAAGGAAAGGTTTGTCTCCCAAGCCTTAGGTCTTATTTATAGCCACACTGGTATTTCCACATTCTTCTTGACAGGTTTGGTATCTGTATCACAGTGACAGCCTTGTCAAGGCTCCGTGGACAGCCTTGGCATTTCCCAGTCTTGATAGGATATTCTCCTTTTTGGGGGGATATTCTCCTTTTTTATTGCTTGCAGTCACTGGTGCTGTTTTGTCATAGGAATATTCTGAGATTCAGTTTTTCAAAATTATTAAATGTTTGTTATAGCCACATTTTCTATGGATAATGATCATGACAATAGAGTAAAACAGAATTGAATCTAATTGAATCAAATAGAATAGAATAAATTCCAGTTGGAAGGGACCTACATCAATCATCTAGTTCAACTACTTGACCACTTCAGGGGTGATCAAAAGTTAAAAGCCTGTTACTAAGTGCATTGCTCAGAATTTGAACTTGTTAAATTAATCACAGCCCAATGCTCCAATCTATTTAGATCCCCCTGCAAAGCCTCTTGTCCCTCTGGAGAGTCTACACCACCTCCCATGTTGTGGGGAGCTACATGTCTGCTAATTCCCACCTTGCGACGGAGACTTGGAGTGTATCTCACATGTTGCATCGTCCGTAGGTTGCTGAGGACAACTTCCCACTCTTCCACTGTGTTCAATGTCCAGATACATTTGTATGCTAATGTACTTCTTCCTCCCTCTGAATCTGTGCAGCTTCATCCCAGCTGGAGGAAGGGCTGTGCATCAATGTTCTCAGGGGGAACGGATGACATCTTGGTCTCTCCTGCTCACATGCTCAGGACACAACTAATCACCAGGTTTGAGTCAGTGCAGGCACCACTAGGGCTTTCCTGCTCCGTACCTGTGGCATCTCTAACCCTGCTTGATTCAACCCTAGCACATTTTAAATAATATTTATTTATTTATTTTTGTCCCTCATTTTGGGACAGGACATGAGGACTAGAGTCTTTAATAAAAATAGCTTGAACAAAATTGCCAACAAATTGATACCATCACTCTGTAATCATCTGCCATGCTGTCTGCCAGCTACATCCAATTAAGAATATTTCAAAGTCACAAATTACGACGAAGTACAGCGCACAGCTGCCGTCTGTTCTGCTATGCTCTTTCAGCTATGAAAGGCTGAATAAAGAACAGAGACCCACTGGTAGTGGCAGAAGTGAGTGATTTTTTTCCTCCTGTGATTTAGAAGGCAAAATCTTCAATGTACTAGTGCTGGAGTCCTCTGAATGTCACTTTAGTGAATATATACTGTCAGTGTGAGTGATTCTTGGCTCTCGTGTTTCGTGAGGTAATGGTCTACTTAATGGTTACACATGAGCAATCGTGATAAAGGAAAACACTTAATACATCATCTTATATTGCCCACAATCTAAGGCTGAACATTAAATCATCTCATCTAATCTGACAGACCTGGGACACTGAATTACTGCGAGCTTGAGTACTTTGGGAGCAACAAAAGATCTGCTCTCTTAGTTTGCACAGTACTTTGAATTCTCTCCTCCACACATGGCCTTGTCTAAACTTCATACAATTTAACTATTATTGGAAAGAGAAATAGATTTTAAATGAAGAACAGTGTAGGCACAAAGTGAAGATCAAGAGGTTTAATACAGGTGTCTCCTGGCAATCACAAAATATTTACTTCAATTTCAATAACACCGGGCAAGAAACTGGCAGCAGTGAAAAGACCAGCAAGCCCAGTTCCACTTCAATGAATTTCTGAAGTAGTATATGTATGTATGTATGTATGTATGTATTTTTTTATTATTATTATTTGTATTAAATAGGGACTTGAGATGTGAAAGAGCGTAGGTCTTCTGAAGTCAGCTGAGCCCCTGCAGGCTGCATCGACAGAGGAACTGGTAGAAGGACAACAGGGACAATCCTTCCGAGAGGCACCAGATGCTGTTCAAGTAGCAAGTTCCTTTGCTGTGAGGTGCTCTGGGTGTGACAGTAAAGCTGGGACAGGCTTTGTGTTAAAGTCTGGAGTGTTCCTACAAGTGTCTAGCATTTTCTGTAATGGTGGCTTGTTAGGTTTTATCTTCCACAAAATATATCAGCTCAGTTCAATTGCATGGGTTTCTGCCTTGATTAATTAAAGTCATGTCCACCTGCATTATTATTTCCTGGTATTGAAATCGGGATTACACACCTATAATTATCAAGTCAGTCCAATTACCTTTTTGATGTGTTGGCAGAAGGTTTAGTGGGTGGGGGAGAGTGTTATTAATTCTGTTGCTGTTAAATTGTGACAGATGTTTCTGACTGCTCTTCATCTTTTCATTTTACTACTCTGTTGTTCAAAAAATGTATGTCTGTAAATTAAGAAATGCCATTTGTTACTGATATTATGGAAAGCACTTCCTCTTCAGAGGATGATATGATTATATAATGGAAGAAGAAAATAATGATTTATTCTGTATTTTTGTGCATGAGGAAAAAGTTACATGTAAGATTTTCAGATGTTTCTGTGAGGTATAGTTGTTCCAAATCTACTGGAAAGACAGAAATCTTAAAAGTTTACTCCCCCACTATTTTTATTCCGTATTCTCAGTGGTTATCCAAGTCATGGGGTTATCAGTAGCCCAGAAGATAGCATGTCAGCATTAGATATTAAGTGAGGATGTACAAGGAATACTCTTGAGTGATGATAGATCATCTCAGAGCAATTTTAGAAAGTGTTAAAATTAATTCATATTTCACCTTCAGTCTTTCAAAATGGCTGGGTTATAGCTACAATGCTTAACATCTCTTCCCTATCATTACCCGTCATTAGCAAATATCACCTGTCACGTTTTCCAGTTCCTGCATTACAACATGCATTTCTGCTTCTCGATGACTGCGAATTGCCCCTGTTCAATCCTGAACTGTTGAGACAGCTGGTGGGAACATCCAAGATGTCAATTATCTCATATGCTTGGCAGATGGACAAGACCTTTTCCAGAAGACCTTTCTGACAGACTCTTACTGAAGCTGTCATATCCCCCACCTGACCCTCATCCAACTACATTTGCTTCCGTCAGAGGACTTTGCTATGTGTTTTCCACAACTTATCATATAACTCATATTCTTAGCAATGAACTGTGAAATGTAACAGATGGCATTGCAAACCCCCAAAATACTGGGAAGCAGACATTTTCCATGGTTGCTATATAATCATGCAGGGATGTTAGTAGCATGTGAAATTGCTTGAGACTTTCAAATCTTTCAAGAACACGTGCAAAAGGGGTGCTGATTTTTTTGTTTATAAAGTAACATTAATCTCAAGAACTGTTACCCGTATTGGGCTGTAAATTCAACCTTTTGATTTTAAAAAAGACGTTAGGGAGAATTGTCCACCAGAAGACTTCTGAGTCATGTAAGGCACAAACTTGAAACAAAAAAAAGGCCTACAATAAAAGTCATTAATGGTTCTGCGTTGGTTTTCACAGACAATGAGAAGAAATAATCAAGTCTTACCACTCTAGAGTATTATACTAGTTCTTGCACAGATGCCAGCTTTGTACTCTTCTGCTGGGCATGTCCCAGTAATAATGAGCATGACTAATGGCACAGAAATTTCACCTTTTCGAAACGCTCTCCTTTGCACCAAATATTTTTGATGTGCATGGTACCTGTGCTTCACTTTAACTCTATGTGAAATATTCCAGGCATCTAGAGAAGGTACATACATTTGAGACTGGTTTTAAAAAGTCATTAGAACAATATCCAATTCCTATTTTTAAGAAGAATGTTTACCTGAGGCTCCTGGCCAAATTCCAGTCCCCCTAATTATGTTTTACTGAAATGTGTTATCACCTGATGTTTTAGTTGGACGGAGTATAGTTTTATGGTTGCTGCTCCTTTTACAGAATAGTTTACTTTTGGGTAAATAGTTCTGCTTTGAGGTGTTAGCCCTTGCTGTATTTCATCGATAGGTTTAAATCAGGGGGGTTTTTTGTTGTTGTTTTTTTTTGTTTTGTTTTGTTTTGGTTTGGTTTTTTTGGTTTGTTTTTTTTTTTTTTTTGGTAGAGAATACAGACCAGGATGCTTCAGGCCTTTATCACATCTGGATAGGATATTAAGGCAATTTTGCAGGTGAGGAGGTGGAAAAGCTCCCCTGAGGACTGACTCTGGCCACATTGACTGATGTGTTCAGCAGGTTAAAGCTTCAGTCCGAAATCATGCTTGGCTTTGCAGATTTTTGGGCATACTCAACTTCTGCTTAGAATCTGCTCCTGATGGCAGTTATGTGTGGAATCAATTCTATATACATGCTTCCTCCTGCTAACTAAATGGAATTAATCACATGACTGGGATTGAAGTATGGGTTTCTATTTTTCTAAAGTGACTTGGAATGCATTTTTTTATACTTCTGGTTTTTAGGATAAGTAGTATAAAAATCATACTTCTTCAGGAATACTTTAATGCTCTTTAGAAATCTGTTACCTTTTTTTTTCCGTTGCAGAAAACAGTTTTTATTATGGTTTCTGAAGACCAGACCTAAATATATATTTAATTTCACTTACAAATTCACATCCCAAGCACTACAAAACTGTAGAAAATTCACTAAGAAAATATTTATATCCACATTCTGGCTGTTCAACACAAATATTTTGTCATCATTAACATTCCATGGCAGGTTAAAAATCAAATTGCATACAATATATTTATTTCCAAAGTGCTGAATATACTCCTTTTCAAAATATTTTCAGATACATTATAATTATTGGGATGAATCACAGAATTTCTTTGCTTTCTGGGCCAGCCAGGAGTACTATATTTATTCTCTCTTGCTTATACTGGTAATCAAATTTTTGGCTGTTCTCCAGAAATGTTCATTAGCCTGAAGAGAGCAGTGAAAAGACAGGAGAAAATTGGCATCTTGTAGTATTGCTGCTGGAAGCTTATGGCCAGGTATGGCTGTGAGCCAGTCCAGAATCTCTGTGGCACTCCCAGCAGCTCTAGGCAACTCCGAGGTTGTTCCTCACCAGCTCAGGGCAGAGTACAGCTGTTCTTTCTACACCTACCTGGAGGGAAGCCCCTCCAGGCCTCCTGCAGCAAAAAGGGAGCTTGTCTCATTTATCCCAAAGTGTCTCCTCTACCATAACTTCCAAATGCAATAATAATATGTGAAATGAAGAAGTTGTAAAATACAGTTTGGAATATTTTGAACTAGATGTCAGGACATGGGGGTTTTGCTACTACCCTCCTGGTCATTTTGGGTAAGACATGCCTCATTTTGTGCCTTGGATTGTTTGGCTTTGCACTGAGGCTATTTACACTCCATGTTTGCTCTCATTACACTCTTTGGCCAGCAAGTCAAATAGTGCAGCATTAAGTGTGAGGAAGTCCTTGGAAAGCCAACTGTGGGACACTCTCCCACCCTTGTGCCCATGATAAAGCTCCTCTCCACACCACAGCAGTGTCTTTGCCACCTCCAACGAGCTGTGTGTGATTGGTACCCATAACAGATCCAAACTATTTGCTGAGAACTGGTTATTTTCCATAATCTGCTAGACATTAGTAAGAATCTAGTTGCCATTAGGGGTAGGATAAAAGCATCCTAAACCCTTGAGCTTAGCTTGTTATTGCTCAAACCCCAGTCTGATAAAAGATGAAAGTTCAACTTGCCTGCTTTTCAGAACTGCTTAATATTGTATGTTTTTAAGTTTTCTGGATTCCTCCCTATTTACCTGAAAGGTGCCAAGGCATTTAGGTATAGTCACCTACACGTGGTCAGGATCATCTGTTCCTGGTAAATTGCTTCTACCTGTAGGTAAACAGACATCTTAATGCTGTCGGTATTCCCTGAAAAAAGTCTCCAGGCTCACTTGTGGTAAAAACTGCAGTGTCATTAAGAACGGTCGTTTGTATGTATGTCGGGTAGTTCCACCTCTTTGCAAGCTTTCTTCCTCCCCTTGACAAGGAGGGAGAGATTTCAGTTTTAAGCATACAAGAAGATTTAGGCTTCATGAGTAAGTTCCTGAGGCTCACAGGAAATGAGATATTCTTTCTGAGCCCAGTATCTGGTTTTCTGCTTCTGCACTGAAGCCAGGTCACTGCAAAATCAGGCATCCAAGAATTCTGGAGCTGTGAAAGCAGTTGTGTCAGAGCCTACTTCTACTCTGGAGACTCAATTGCTCAGCTGAAGCTGCTAGAGATTTGTTCTTGAAGTTTCTTAGGAGTTACTGTTCCTTTCCAAGCAAGACTTTGTTCTTTGCCCAGTGTCTTTCGTGACAAGCAGATACATCCGAGGGACTTGGAGAGGAGCTCTGGCTCTGCAGCGCATATGTTGCTTGTAAACATAGAGCTTTTCTTAAGAAAAGTGTCTGCACAAGCACTTTGAGCAGGGGTATCTGGGTTCACCACGGCTGCTGCCATCATTGTGCTGCTGCTGGTCTTTCTTCCCAGAGCTCTAGAAAAAAAAATTGGAGCAGCAAGAAACTGTTATAATCAAAGGCAGCAGAGAAGCGCTGGAGGATACAAGCACAAGAGTAGTAAATTTCAGGCGACTCTCAGTTATCTGCACATGTTGTATCCAGATTAAGGATTATGTGGGCCAAGACCACAGGGTCATCTAAGCTGATTCAAGGTCAAGTCTTCTTTAGTAGCTCAGTACTGACAGTCCTCGAACTGTTGCATCTTAGGGATGGCTCATGTGCAGAAGCATCACAGCCACTTCAGTGTGTCCTATAACACAGACTAACAAAACTTGCCAAACACATACTAATTCAGGGCAGAACCAGCTCAGCTGCCCCTGCTTCACATTCCTGGGATCCAAACAAGTAAAAAATACGACACATGCTACACCACCAGCTCATGCCCAGCAGGGTTTATTAGCCTTGCCTGATGCGAGTTACCGTTGTATAGTCATTCTGTAACCAGTTAAAGAATCTCTCCTGGTCCTCAAGGTGCTGGAAAACATGGATACAGAGGCACCAGAGAGGATTCTCCAGAAGTTTTTTGGGTTGTGTTAGTGCTTTGGCTAGTGCTTCTATACTCTGATGGGGCCAAGCCAGTCGAGTTCTGCTGGACATTAATACCTTGTATTCAGGCACTGTGCTATCCAAGTTCTTCTTTCATCCTCAGATGCTCCAATGGTGAGGAGGGGCTGGTACAATTCTTACAAAATCGTGTTTTAGATAATCTACAGATTGACGTTCTTACGGCTGTTACACATCCTGTTGAAAAGACGAACTGTAACAAAGAGCAACTGCTCTCAGGACAGGCTGAGACTCGAAGCTCCGCACCAGAGGGAGCCAGTTGTGGAGGGTCTTTGTCTGGAGTGCCCCAGCTCTGGATTTCTGACAGCAAGAAAGATTACCTGGTCCTCAGAGCCATTTAAAAGCAGACTGAAAAAAAAAAAAAATCTTAGTTTGCACAGTCTCACTGTTGGAAAGCCCTCAGCTGACTTCTTGAGGGCAATTTTCTTTCTTTCTTTTTTCTTTTCATGTACGCTTCTTTGAAGTGTTTTGCATGAAGGTGTTATTGTATATTTTGGGAAGTGTTATTGTCCCTGTGTATTTTCTTCCAATATAACTATAAATTTCTATCCAAATATGCTCAGAAGCTGTTCACTGTCAGAACATGAAATCAACTAGTAGATAAGGATACATAAAGGTGGTTATTTCCATAGACAAATCAAAGGCACAAAACTGATGAACAACATTCTTTGAGTCCTAAACACAAGCAGCTATATGGGTGGCAGGATAGGTGGTTTTGCCTTTTAAAGTGTGTTTCCTTAAGCATAAGTGTGAGTTTTGATGTCCCCAAAATTAATTTGCATCTGACTATTGATGTTCTTATCTTTTTTTTCATAAGAATTTGCTCATGAAACTCCATCTCACATCTCAAACTGCGACAGATCATTAATTTTACCTGGCTCAAAATTACACAGGTAGTATAAATTGAGTGTTTTTCATTAATGTCTGCTAACAGAGAGTGCTGTTGGCTATTAAATCTCAGTGAAATCAGTGAGACTCAGCAGAGACTGAAAAGTTTCCATGGGCAGATCACTGTCCCAGCTGCAAACCACCATAGACATATTGATAAGGGTTCTCCATTATAAACATATTGATATATTTATTCTGTTATAAATACATTGATAAAGGTTTTATACCAAAATGAGTCCTTAGGCAAGATTGTGATCTAAATGAGAATTTACAAGCAAATCACAGGACAATAGATAAATCAAACAATTTAAGCCAACAATGTAAGAACAGGCCAAAATCATCTTCTTTTTTTTTTCAGTACTAATTTTCAACATGCTTGTTTATATTTAAAAAGAAATTTCCCCAATCATTTATAAAACATAGGTGCTGATGAGCTGCCACTGCAATAGTTTTTCTATGCAGCAATTCACAGAATCACAGAATGGGTAAGGTTGGAAGAGACCAATGAGTCATCTGTTCCAACCTTTCTTCTTTTGCCTTATCCCTTCCGCCTCATGATTTTTGAAAGATGGTGGGTTTCTAGAACTGCAGCAACGAAGACCAGAAGAAATAGTTTACCTCATTTCAAAAAGAAAGGAGAGACTTTTGGGGCTGATTCATCTGCCTGAGATCTGGAGTTCCTTTTGGACATGACACAGTTCAATTCAGTATCAGGATTTTAATGACTGGCAGTTGTAGTCACCATCTGTTATCAGGGTTTTTTCTGCACACCTGTTCCATGTGACAAATCAGTTTCTTTACAGTCAACGTCCATATTACCTGAATAGAGTCCTGCTGTTACTTTGACATGGTATTCCAGTAGTTAACAGACTGAATAAAAAGGGTAAACACTGCATGAATCAAATGCTGAGAAGGCAGAAGAGAAGTATTTGGCTCCTGCCAGCAGCAAAAGAATCCATCTGGGAGGAGCTCAAAGCAGTATGGTAGAGGCACAACCTATAAATAAAGGAAAGTCAATAGAAAATTTTATTATGGCGAATTTAGTAGTGGTTTGGAACTGACTACACTGATAGAATAATTGGGGAATGAACATTGAGTAATATTCAATGAGCTTTTGGCTCATGTGTTTTTCGAGCTATCCATAAGCTATTAGAAAAATTAAAGATACATGATTTAATCAACAGTATTTCATGCAAGGTTGAGAAGATAACGGGAAGATGTGGGGAAAACCTGACCCACTCTAACTCCGGGGCAAGTGGGTGAGACCTCCGAAAGTTTTCCAAACAAGGCGTATGTACCTCATTTCATAGTAAATGTGTAAAAGACTGTCGCTCAATTTTCCTCATAAGAAGAACAGACTTCTGGCTTCTGCTAGTGTAGCCATAAAATACTTCTAAACTTCATTTTGGATTTTAAAATGCATTTTTGATTAACATTCTAGAAGTATACAGTTTCAGTGACCTTCCTGCGCTGAAATCACTTACTGTTCTTTTGTCAGAGGCGAGTGGAACACTTAAAAATTTACATTTTGTTTTGCATGCTGGTAGGCTGTTTTTGCAAAATATCCTGAGGGCTAATTTCTAAATTATTAAATTAATAGAAGAACATTATATAAAGTCAGGCAGAACATGTCAGTACGTAATTAAACTGTGGTCAATACTTTAGATCATGTTCTCAACTGCTCTAAGGCACAGGGGGTATGCAAGTGTATCTCTGTTTTTATCACAGAGTCTGGACCTTTATATTCTTCAGCAATTATGAGTCACCAGGCACAAAATCCTGTTCTTCTCTCTGCACAACTGTGCTGCAGACTATCAGATATGTCCTGGACACTGAAATTAAATAAGTGAAAGTTCTGCTGAATAATTGGTCTGATAAGAGCAAGGAATGTTTTAAGAAGAAAATGCTCATAGCTGGAATTGCAATCATTGCAGTTACTGTGAGCTGGTCTTAAAGCAGATAGATTGAACTTTAATCAATCAGTATGTTTTTTCCAGATGGCCATAAGTATGTGTTTTACAATCTGCATTTTAAGGGGTGTTTTTTTGTTAACTCCTGATGTAAGAGTAAATTAAGATGTAACTCTGAAATCAGTTTAAAGAATACCACAAACACTATAGCCTGTTTTCTTTCCAATATATAAATAAGATATGGCTGAGAGACAGTGACAGCCTGCTTTTCTCTGTTTCTCTCACAAGGACATGTATTGAATACTGTGCTGCCAATGCCTTCATTACTTATTCATATGCAGAAAAGCCAAGAGTCTCTCAGGTCCAAAGTTAATCAGCGTTGCTCCAGACTTTTGCCTTTATGTCTTGGATGCTAGACAAGAAAACCAAAAATTATAAGAGCTCTGGCAAAGGCCTTGGACTTCAGGGATCTCTGCTTGCCCTCACTCTACCACTAAGCCAACTTTCGGTAAATCCTGTCTGTGCCACCAGTGGATATCTCTGATCTGTATTTCCAGACTTGGTCAATCTAGAAAGTCCCTTGAGATCCCATAAAACGTCTTTCCTTGGAAACAAACTCATCTAGGGGCCAACTGGGCACCTAGCTTCGCTTTCTACCAGGGCAGAGTGCTTCCATGTAGTCTTTCCTCCTCTAAAACTTCGGTAATGCTCGATTGGCCTCAGAGCATTGCTGGTAGCCCAGTCTGCCTTCCTGGTCTCCACCCACAGCAGGTTGCTCCAGAGGGTGGATCTCAGCTGCAAACTTCAGGATCAGGCCCCAGCTGAAGCAGGCAGACGGCAGCCCAGACCTGGCAAAATGCACGTCCCTCTCAGCAACTTCTATTATCCGCCCTTAGGAAGGAGCAGATCTGGAGGGAGCCTCAGTTGTATAACACCAGTATTAGCAGCAGGATCAGAAATGCCCTAATTCCTGGAGTAATTTGGGGTTGTATAATGCGGCGAATGAGCTTTGCTTTAGCAAATGCTCTGGAGCGGGAAGGAGGCACTTGGGGAAACGGGATGAAATACACCGTGACTCGAATGGATGCAGTGGATTAAACGGGGTTTTAAAACACAAGCATTAGTTGTAGTAGCAGCAGAGCCTACCGGAAGGTGCTGCTTCTCCTTCTCTGTGGGAAAGAGAAACAAAGCGAAAATACACCACAAGGCTGCAGGACAGTGGGAATCTTCAGAGCACTGAGAACATGGCATTCGAGGTTTACAAAGCCTGCAAACTCCTTTTTAAGAAGGTTGAGCCTTTCAACCTCTACCACTAAGTGTATTATCCCAAATGACTCCCTCACTAAATTAGTGTACTGCTTAATGTTTTACTATTTAGTATCTCAATAAGTGAAGTTATTTTCCTTGTGCCCACCTTTCTGGAGGAAACAATAGACTCAAAAAGCAGGGAAGCAAAGAAAATGGCACAAAGGAAAGCTTAAAAAGAAGCCTGTTTCCCAACATGAATTTAGAACGTCCATCAGAGTGCCCTTCAAACACAAAGAAAAAAATGAAACTAGTTTATCCTCAATATGACAGAAGCTCTTCTAGGGGCAGCTCAGATTCAGACCATCAGAGCCTTCTGGAAATTCCTCCCTCTCCACCAGCTGTACAAAGACGGTAAGATAGGTCTTCTCCTCACAGAGGTTTTTGTTTAGGGACCTAGAGTAAGGTGGGATGAATCTGCAGCTGGATGATTATGTGCTTGCCCGGGTGAACCCCATGCAATTTGCCTCTGAGGACTACAAAACAAAAGCAGCGCAGCAGGTCAAGACGTGGCTGCAACTGTAGCTACAACTCTCCAGAGAGCTCTTTAGGTTTCTCTTATTTGGCAATAAATGTGTGGGAACAATTTGCTTTCTTTCTCCCTCTACAGTTCCACCTTTTGATTTTGTTTTCTTCAAAGCAAAGTCAAAAGATGTTCCTTCAGATCTGCACCACAAGCACCACTATGGGTGGAAAAATAAAAAGATCTACGTGAAATTAAAAATCTGATTTGAAAACAGCCTACCAGACATGTATTTCAAACATAGCTCACTGGATTCTTGCAAAATACATCCTGGGAGTTTCAATGTATACTGAAAGGCTCAATATTATTTTTTGTTTGTTTTGGGGGTTTTTTTTAAGATCTCTAAGAAACATTAACTTACCTACTGGGCTGTCAATTCACAAGCCCCGCATATACAGCACTTAGGACGGAANATATATATATATATATATATATATATATATATATGTATATTATATATATACACACACATACATGTATTTGTTTCTTGCTTCTTTAAATTGCTGCCAAGTTGAACTAGGAATGACTTTTGCCCACTTTCCTTCTTCTCAACTCTTTCTGGGTATATTGTTACCTCATCTGGTTTATTATTGTACCTTGTGTTCTTTTCCTTCTTCATTACAGTCTGTAAAAAGCTTTTGGGCTTATTGNAGGGACCTAGAGTAAGGTGGGATGAATCTGCAGCTGGATGATTATGTGCTTGCCCGGGTGAACCCCATGCAATTTGCCTCTGAGGACTACAAAACAAAAGCAGCGCAGCAGGTCAAGACGTGGCTGCAACTGTAGCTACAACTCTCCAGAGAGCTCTTTAGGTTTCTCTTATTTGGCAATAAATGTGTGGGAACAATTTGCTTTCTTTCTCCCTCTACAGTTCCACCTTTTGATTTTGTTTTCTTCAAAGCAAAGTCAAAAGATGTTCCTTCAGATCTGCACCACAAGCACCACTATGGGTGGAAAAATAAAAAGATCTACGTGAAATTAAAAATCTGATTTGAAAACAGCCTACCAGACATGTATTTCAAACATAGCTCACTGGATTCTTGCAAAATACATCCTGGGAGTTTCAATGTATACTGAAAGGCTCAATATTATTTTTTGTTTGTTTTGGGGGTTTTTTTTAAGATCTCTAAGAAACATTAACTTACCTACTGGGCTGTCAATTCACAAGCCCCGCATATACAGCACTTAGGACGGAAACATCCCTGTAACATTCACGAAGTATAACTGATATTGTTTCCTTCCTTTGAGTTACTATGGAAAATCTTCATGAGTGAGCAAATCCTTCCTCAGACCACCACATTCTGAAACCCAGTATTAGAGAAATGCAAAGGACATGAATGGAAGTGAGACTTGTTTGCTGTATTTGATGTCCTGCATCATGAGGCTGCTCACATGCATCTGTGAAAGAATATTCGTATGCACAGAAATAGTACCACAAGGAATCTTGGCAGTGCTCTTGAAGGTTTTTTAAGCTTATATATATATATATATATATATATATGTATATTATATATATACACACACATACATATATTTGTTTCTTGCTTCTTTAAATTGCTGCCAAGTTGAACTAGGAATGACTTTTGCCCACTTTCCTTCTTCTCAACTCTTTCTGGGTATATTGTTACCTCATCTGGTTTATTATTGTACCTTGTGTTCTTTTCCTTCTTCATTACAGTCTGTAAAAAGCTTTTGGGCTTATTTAATTTTCTCTCTATTTTTTTTTTCCTCCAGTCTTAATTGTATATCTCTGAAAATGTGTTTCTGAGGTTTTAGCTTTGGCTGTGAGCACAGCAGTTATATTTATGGGTCTACCATCAGTTTGCTACAGTTCAAGTAATTTTCTGCTTTTTCCTTGTTATGTTTTTGCCTGGACTTGATATACTTTATGAGTTTTTCTGTGATATTGGCTTGTATATCTGGCATAGATAATATTTTGCCTTGCTCCTAATATCCTATCAGAGACCCAAAGAGTAATA
The DNA here is from genome assembly GCA_013398015.1 of Oreocharis arfaki. Classification (NCBI taxonomy): domain Eukaryota; kingdom Metazoa; phylum Chordata; class Aves; order Passeriformes; family Paramythiidae; genus Oreocharis; species Oreocharis arfaki. The sequence continues at coordinate 708,934 of VZRR01003601.1, read as the reverse complement.
ATTTTTTCTTCCTGTGTAATGTTGGGAGATTATTTTTTTAAATGAGCTGGAAAGCTTTATTAGTTTACCAGAAATGAAAGCTTGTAATGAATCCACATGGAATTCTTTAATCATATCTTTGCTATTTTATAACTGTACCTTCAAGTGGAATGTGTTTATATTTGCAGAGGAAAAAAAAAGTTCTCTTGTTTAGCATTTCGGCATTATGCAGGAATTTTCAGTGCATGAGGTTGCTCATCATTTTTTCCTGAGTACAAAGAGTACTCAGAAGGGAGAGAGGAGAGAGGTGAGAGGTGTTTTTCCAGCCTGAGAAAGGTGAAAGAGCTGCTCCTCTTTGCCATCAGAGATTAAACTTCTGGCAGGCTGATTTGTGTGCTGTCATGTAGAGCTGGGCTGTGATGTTATGGATGACACAAACAGCTTAATATTGTACTGAGGGTTTTGGCGAGTAGTTCTGCTTTATTAAACTTTCTCTCCGTGATAAAATTCCAAGGGAATTTTTGGGGTAAAATACTTTTACCTCAAAAAATTAGTAGATATCCACACTTTCATAGAGTGTTTTGACATGCACAGCACTTCAAACAAGTGAACATAACAGAAAAACACACTTATGCATGTTTGTTTGTACCTGAGAGATCTCTTATGGAGACTTTATGAAGTCAAATGTGAACTGAGCCCAGCCATGCTTGGAGATGCAACTCAGATTGATCTGACTGTAGTCCAGGACATTCTGGGTGGTGAGTGCCAGGCTGTAAGTTCTGCTGGGTGAATCTGCTCTCTACAGATGGGCTGTAGGCGCTCTCAGGGAAGGATGTTCATCACCTACTGCTGTGCTGCTTCTTCTGTGTGCCCTCCATGAAAGCTTGCTGACTGCACAGCCTTTACTAGAGGCAGGTGTTTTTGAAGACTATGAAGATACTCAATGCAGTGTGAAGGAAGAAACGTCTTCGAGACTGTGTAGAAAAGCAGCTTAAAGTGGCACAACATAATGGTAAAGGAAAAGGTTCTCTGAGGGGCCAGGGAAATTTCAGTTCTAAATGTTAGACATCGTTATTTAAATACTGGGTCCTAACAGATGGCAAATCTGGTTACAGGAAGGTGAGTAATAGGCCTGGAGTTTTTCAGCTGATAGCTGCCTTTCATAACAAAGCATTAACGACTTAGCAAAAGATCTGGAGGCTGTCTGGTTAAAAAAATCTAGGCTAAACAACCTGAATCCTGCCATTTTCTGATGTGCAGAGGAGGTTCCTCTTCTACCACACTTCTTTTGACTGCCTTGCAATTGCTTAACACAGGGAGTAGCATTAGAGCATCATATTGTTATGAATTTTCATGCTTACTGTCACAAATAAGATACATTTATTTTTGAAAGCGGCATAAGGCTTTCTTTTAAGAGTCCTACTGATTTCCAAATTGCCCAGATTGGTTTCTTAGATTATGGAGAGATTGATGTGTCTCTTGCTCATGTCAGTTGTCGTTTCTCCAATTGTTATATGGCACTCTCATCATTGCCTATCATTTGTTCAGAATTATTTTCCTCCTTCCTAATGTAGTCATACCTACATTGCTTCTGTTTACAATTTTCCTTTTAAAATTCAAATGGGAAAATTTTGCTGTCATTCTCTTTGTTTCTGAAAAACATTTTTATAAAAAATCATAAATTAAGTGAAAAAAAAAAAAGACAGTTAAGACGGAAGTGGAGAGAGAGAGAAAAGAAGCATCAGCTCCCTGAAAATTCTAATGTATTCCTCTGTTTACCCATGCTTCAGACATCTTCCCAGGAAGGCTCGGTGTAGAAAGTATGCAACTGGTAGTAAAGAGATGGGAGGGAGGGAAGGAGGGAGGGTGGTGTGGAACTGAAATAGCGGATACGCAGCGGAGAGCAAGCCAAGTGCCAAGGGCAGCCCTGCACCTGAACGGTCGCCAGAAGACAATGTCGGCAGTTCACAGAGGTTCTGACGTTCTGTGGTTTGCTTCTGGGGGAGATCTCTGGTGTCTTTTTCTGTGTGGGAGGAAGCAAACAATAAAAAACACCACGAGAGAGCACCTGCAGGTGAGCGAGGGCATCTCACGACGGAGGTAAGTTGTGAGGCTCTGCTCCACTCTGAGCAGTGCCGAGGCTTTAATCTTACAGCCCAGCCAAATGCTGCAAGCTTTTGCAGAATCAGTCTTGCTCCTTAAGCTCCTCAGCATTCACGTCTTCCTACAAGCTACAGACATACAGCAGGAGGCAATTGCCATAAGATCTTGCCTTAGATAATGCTTCATTAGGGATGTGGTTGACCCATATTTAAGCTTTCCTCTCTCTGAAGAAGGTACAGAAAGCCTTAAATTTGGGTTCTGTCGCATTTCCACATCAGCAAGGCAAGGCAAGTCCCTCTTGTATCTATCTGGAGCTTGAGTAGTGGTGCTGAAAACAGAGTTTGTCATAGAGAAAATGTCTCAACCAGCTCAACTGAGCTCCTAATTTGGTCTAATACATACCCTGGGGTCTCTTCAACATGTATCAAATACATATGTAAATGTCTTTTCATTTTTCTGACTTCTATGTCACATTGCACAAGCTGTCTCAAAAAAAAACCTGAGAAGAGCAAGTGTTTAGTAGGAGCTGCTGACACGCTTCAGAATTCCAAATAAAGTGTTTCTTCCGAGAAGTGTGAGAAGCATGACTTCTGCCCTCCTTGGTGTCTCAGCACTCAGTCAGAGACAGTTTTAAAGGACCTTGATTTTCAGGAAGTGCTTTTAGCACCAAGATCTTTTATGCTAGCTACTTGAGCAACCTGAAACAGTTAAACATCCCTATATATATTTGAAAATTTAAATCAGGAGTTGATTTTTTGATGCCTCTTTTTAGTCAAAATGTGTTTTTTATTTCATCTCTTTACAGGAGATGGATAGTGCATTCACACTATGTCTAAATCTTGCATGGATTTTTAGATTGACCTTCCTGTGGACGTGCTTTTTCACTTATATTGAAAGATTTCATTTATCATGTCATTTGCAGTACCAAGCTTTTTGCACCAGGCTACTCAGGGAGAATTCAGTGTCTTAGTAAAAATGGCACACTCTGTCTGAGATTTTTCCATGCCAAAAGAAAAAAAGTCAGATGACACTGGAACAAAATGAAGCTTTACTTTTGAAATTTAAAAAATACTATAACTTTTAAAAGGTGCAAATTCTAGTGCTGATATTACATATCTGAAAGGAGAAAGGAGACAGGTCAAGTCATAACACTGTGACAAAGAGAAGGAATTTTATGTCCACTTTTGGAAGCACATTTAGGCCACACTAAGAACTTTTTTATTCTCCAGGGTCTCTGCCATTCCCCTATGATTAAAAAGGAAGAAATGAACATAGGCTGAAGGGATACAAATACTAGGCTATGAAAATGAGGGAAAGCCAAGATGAGATTAACAGATGGCCAGGCATGAGGTCCCATTTTAAGACATATAACATCACATTAAGCTACTGTCCTTCTGGAAACATATGTGCAGTCAGAGGAATAATGCTCCCTTGTAAATTTTTCTTCACTATGTATATGCAAAGCTTTTTATTTCCTTTTCCATTTCATTTTTGTTGTAAAGTAAGTGTTGGAGATAGCTGGGGAGCTGTCCTCTGGAGATGCCAATCTATTTTTGTTATTTCTGTCCACTCACACAGCCTACAAAATCCTTAGAACTCACATCTTTATGTATCAACACAACAGAGAGAAAGAGAAAAGGGATTTAAGGGTTGTGGCACGAATTTGCTACCAAAGATAGCTGACACATGGCTTTTACACCTAATTTATCTTTTTCCTCCGCGTTTCTGACTTCTTCATTTCCTTCTCTGTTGTCCTGTCTGTGAGGTCATAAGTTTTTCCTCAGTTTCTCTCAGCTTATTATTTTCACCTTCCTCTGCCTACAACACCAACCCACTTCTGTATTGTGCTCTCTGAACTCCAGCTTCTCAATCTTCCTCTTCTCCAGAATCAGCACCTTTCCTACTTTTCCCCAAGAATGGAAAATGGGGCTACCCCGATGAGAGAAGAGGAGGTACTCTTTGATCTTAATGCAGGACCCCACCTTGCCCCCTCTCCCTGGGCAGGTTTTGTGCTCTGCTCAAAGATAAGCGAAGGCAACCCTGGGAAGAACCTCCTGACTGGCCACACACACCGCTGGTCCTTCAGAGGCCTTCTTCTCATCCACTGAACTGGCTATTTGTACCTGCCTTACTCCCCACCTTCCCTCAGGACTGGGGGAGCAAGGCCATACCTGGGGGGCTGTGGCCTCAAACTGGTCTCCTCTGTTCTCTACTCACTGTCTCTTTCCCTTGCTATCAGAAAAAGAAAATAAGTGGAACTTGTTACCTCTTAAAGGCCCATTAGAAAGCCAGAAAGGGATGTTCTTCTTTTGCCTGCAGCCTTGCCTTAGATGGCACCCACAACAAAGAGGCAGTGCCCAGAGGTTTTTCTTGGTCCCTTAAAGGAGAGTGAGATGGAAAGAAGCAAGAGTTCCAAAATCTGTCCATGAAATCCCCTCACCATAATGGAAAAGGATATTTGGAGGGCTACTTCAGGCTTAGCAGTTCATGTTTCAAAAACCCCAGCAATCTGACTTGAAGGATGTCTTTGCTGTGAGGTGAGGCCTGATTTCTGCACATGAATTGGCTGTTCAAGCAGTTGGACAGTAAGACGCATCATACATGTGTAGTTTCCCAGCACTGCTGCAATCCCACTGCATCTTTCATTTACAAGCAGTCACTAAGCTGTGGGTATATATGCCTGCAAATGCTGTCTTTTCCCTACTCCTTCCGTGAGGCTCAGCACGCCTTGGGAATGGGGCACAAGGATACATAGTGCTGGGGCTGTGTCTATGCCATGAACGTCTCCAGACCAAACCCTGTGTCACAGCTCGGTTCCTCTCTGTGCTGCTTAGTGCTGGATCCCACGAGCAAATTTCCTTGGGATGAGATAACTGGAGTGCTACAGACCAAATCCAGGGAATAAGCTATTCCCTGTGAGGAGCCGGAACATCGGGAAACCTGTGCTAGACCTCAGTCCCTGGCCTCCTTGTTTTTAGCCGTGTCAACATGCTGTAAAAACTCAGTCCTGCACATAATTATTTGTGTAAGAGCCATTTAGCACAGAGAAGTTCAGAGACAGTGTATTCCAGACAGCCCAAAATGCCACAGTCCCAAAACTGTCTCCCCAGGGATGGGGACTCTGCAGAATCTAATCCCCCACCACTTTGTAATTCTGCAGTCGTTTTAAGTCTGGTAATCAACTCTTTTTTTTCACAGATTTCCCTTCAAATCCACCTCTAATGGTTCTGCACATATTTGTTTCTTCGTAATTGTCGGTTTCTATAAAGCTTAATGTCTCCTCTCTAATTTTTCATCTTGAAATATGTGAAGATCTGACATGGGTAGGGCTTGCAATTTTATAAACCCAGCCTTTAATTTTCACACAGGAATCTGTGAGGTAAGCAGTGTCTATTAAAAAAGTAAAAGAGAAGAAAATCATGAGCCTCTACTGCTCTTTCAGGAATTGTTCTGTGCTTTTGTAGCTAGGATATCACCATCATAAAGTCCTCCTTCCACAGTAGTTTAAAGAGACTTTGATGTGTTTCACATGGCCAAATAAGGTGATTTATCATTAATAAGTACAGAAGTAAAAAAATCCATAGATATTCAAATGGCATTTAATTATGGAGTTAAATACAGAGTTGATCAAAAGTTTACATTAGGTTGGATGATTCACAGATTTGTTTGCTTTTTTTCTCTATCTATGAGCTGCTGAAATGTTTACTGCTAATAGTAGATCAGTACAATCAGCCAAAACTGTTTCTTGGACAGTAGATCTTTATGTAATGAAAGAAGGTAAATTACCAGTATGTAAAAAAAATCTTTTTCTTCCTTATGATTTTTCTTTGTTTTTTTTTTTTTTTTTTAAATAGCCTTTTATTAGATGTCCTAGGACATACACTATTCATAATTACAAAAACTAGTTTTCTGTTGTTCTTAGATGTGCATTTTAATATAATATTCCCCTGATGTGTACAAATATCAACATACCCTAAAATGGTAAAGTGATTATAAATTTGATAGGCAATCTAAACATTGCCGAAGTGGAAACTCTGTTTAAGAGCCTGAATGAAAAGAAGCAGTGTAGTACAGACACTGCCATGCATTTAGGAAGACAAGAAAAGCCAAGTCCCTAGGGACAGTACCTGAAACGTTCTTCCATACAACAGAGAGTACAGAAAAATAACTGCAAATTCTAGCGAAAACTGCAGGGTTGGCAAGGTGGCTGTTAGTAATTCTGAAACATTTAGAGTGCAGTAAAATGGAGGCAGAAGTAATGGAGAAGCTGTAGCATACACAGACTGTCTGCAGTAATACAAAAAATGCAATACCGCGGAGATCTGATCACTTCTGATAGACCCCTAAACACACCAAATCGATGATATCTGAAGAGGCATTTCTCCGGCACTAGCAATGGCAAAACCTGGAGCAAGCCAAAAGTATAGCCTGTACTAAAAATACAGGAGCTGAAGTGACACTCTTTCTACAGAAAATAAGAGACCTGGAAAAACGTGACTGTGGTGGGAATGATTGCTGTCACCTGTTCCTGCTTAATGGCGACAGTGAGAAAGGAGGGAGGAACTTACAGCTTAACAACTTACAGTTTAAAACTTACAGTTTTACCTGTACCCACAGGGCATGCCTAACACAGAATATAATGGAACTTTAACATCACAGGACACCTATCCAGCAGGCAGAATCTGAGAATTTTAGGTACTGTGTCTCTTCCCATCAAAACAGTGCAGGTATTTTTCGAGCTATATTAAGGCATCAATATTTGCTGTAACCTGGTAAATTGTAGAATTTTCTACAGATTCATAGAGATTTCTCAAACTTACAGCACATACAGAAAATGGTAGCTCAGTACTCTTACTGGTGTCTCAGGTGCAGATCCAGAACCGTGTAAAAGAGTTTCAGTGGTCCTTGTTTACAGGGTCTGATTCAGAATACCATTTTCCACTTCCTTTACTGTCTCGCTGCTGAAAACAGACATATCGTACTACAAACTCATATTAATTTTAAGCCCCCAACCACACATTTCAGTAAACATTGTATGAAGTTCATAAAAACAAGTCTTTCTAACTGAATTTTATTTTCTACACAGGGAATATTCCCCTGAAATCAAGGTGTGTGGATCCATTCTGTTTCGTAAACTAGAGTAATCATCACTTTCCTTGTTTCTATAAGCCCTGCATTGAGTAATTCTTATTGGATCACACCAGCAGACATGACATGATGTACTGCACATGTCAAATGCATTTAATTTTTTCACACATTCTGTGGGTGGCTGAGAAACAAGCACATTCCAGGACCTTGAAAATCCTTCTTGTTCTGCAGAATGGGAGGGCATTTTTTGTATTTTTTTTACAAAAAATTTTTACAGTTATCAGATAGTATTCACACTGAAGGACAAGAAGGATCTTAAAAGGGGCAAGAGACTAAATCAGCCAAATGCAAAGGAAAGAAAAAATATCAGCTGAACCCACTGTCTGAGTGATATGCTCACCTCCTGGGATATACAGAACAGGTTAAAAACAGGAAAGCAGTTGTGCTGGCACAGTGAAGAGCCACATGCATGTTCTAGTCATTACAGTTTTGACAGCAAAATACCACATAATTCTATAGCTGATGCTTCACATTCAGCTTAATCTGCAATACCTTTTTTTAGCTACAGAATCAGCTGCCTTGGTCACACAAGGTTAGGACTATAAGTAGCTCCAATGAACTCTGGAATGTATTTTCCAGTAACAACATCTGGCTATTGAAAACTCCACTGACAGCTGCATTGGTGGCTGAGAGGCTATCTTCAGGTCAAACTGCTGTAGGGCTGGCTGAGCCCTCCTTTTCACTAATGAGATTTACTCTTTCCGTCCTTTTCCCTTTGAATCTGGATGATATCAAGCTTTCAACCCTTCCTTGGACTCAAGAAAAACACAGTCATCATATTAATCTATGAACTGAGGTAAGGATATAGTTCAGCAATAACATGGTTGTGCTTGAACAGTTGAATTTAGTTGAGCTCCCAAAAAATAATTTTTGCAAGCTTTCCCTTACAAAAATAGTTGAAAAGCCATGTGCACGCTATCTTATCAATCAGGTAAAGCAGCTTGTCCTGCTGTCCCACCAGTAGATCCTGAAATAATGCTGTCTATTTCTCCCTTTTCCAGGAGAAAAAAAAGTTATCTCGGTGCCTTGAGAAGTGAAGTTTAGTCTCAATATGTGTGTCCCCAGAACACAAGGAGGGGCTAACCCACATATTTTCTGAGCTTCCCACCTTCTTCCTGTACTCCACGACTTGTGGCAAGGTGCCTTAAGTGTGTTGCCCTTGCTCTTCTCCCCACAGCAGTCACAGCAGAAGAGAACCCAAGAGCAGAGGAGTCAGGTCAGCCTCACTCCAAGCCACAGCTGGAGACTGGATATGACAATGAGGTCTCTGAAGTCATCTGAAAGAAACTGACTGCTTACTGGTTGGTTTGGTTGGTTGTTTGGTGGGGGTTTTATCAGTTGACTTTCACTGATTTCAGGTGTCCCTTACTTCAAGAGCTTTAGTCCACTTCTCTAACCTGGCAGAAATTGCTGAGTTTTCCTAAGCTCAAGCCACAGACAATAAAGCTCATGTCAAAGGTGAGAAGGGTGCGCAGGTAGATGGAGCACATATACTCCAGCCAGTTTTTCAAAAGTGAAGGTGCTACTGGGACACCAGTTGGCATGTATGGAGAGTCCAGATATGTCTGAAATATTTATTTCTCTGATATGTTTAAAATGAGAATGCTGATCAATGCCTAGAAGGATGTCAGTCCTTTTCCAAGAATTCGATTTGCTTTGACTTTGGCAAACTCAGCCCAGAAAAATGTTTCATGTCTTTCTGTTTATTTAGTTGTGTTTATTTCTAAACTTCTAATTGCTCTGAGGTAATCACCTCATTAGAGATGATTTCCAGAGAATGCAAACTGAACTGCTAGGTAGCACTGTAAGACTCTTTCCAACAGGAATTAGGAAAGATCATTGGAAATGTTAGTGGTTGTGTTTACAGGGCTTAGATAACTTCTTTCCAATTGGCTTTAAGGTATGATTAAATTGTTTTTCATAGCCAAGAACTGCAGGAAGACTGCTGCTTGTGAATACTTTACTAGGAAATTGTATTAGCTAGAACATTATTTTTGAAAATGTTCATTTACCGCTTATTCTGGAACTGTTCACACCCAGCCCTCAGTGGGTTTTAGTGTTTGCAAAGGGCTCAACCAAACTTCTACTCAAATTAATGGAAAAATATGAGTAGTGGAAAAGTCTCTAAATATAATCAAGTGTATCCTTGTCTGCTTGCTCAGAAGACTTAACCGCCATGATTCATAAATGAACCGCAGAGAAGGAGTGCAACAGATAAAATCCTTTCCTATCTGAATAAAACTGGGCTGTCAGCTGAAAGGCAGACATGGCAGTGCCACTGTAGCCTTTACTTGCTTCCCCTTTATTCTTCTCTGTCATCCTTCCCAAAACTGATATGCATTGCAAATTAGATTTTAACTCTGAATAACAACTCAGCATTATCTAGGCCTAATTATAATCTCACTTTATATTTACTATTGATTTTGTGTAATCTTGATATAGAGAGAGATAAGGATTAGATCATTTTGTCCTGCTTAGATATTGTACTGTTGAAATCAGTGGGAGCAGGGGTTGGCCCTAATCCAAAGGCCCTTGAAGGAAACTGGGATCTTTTCACTCATTTGGATAGGTTTCATTTCAGTTTCTTGTGGACGACTGAAGGGAAACTGTTGCTGAGGTACAAAAAGGTTTTTTCCCTCTTTCCAGATTAACATTAAAACTCTGTTTGTGAAAAGATTTACTTTTTTTCTTCCCTTTAAACTCAACAAGGTCTTTTAAAAATACAGTGAAATTTAATATTTCCATTGATAATCTCTTTCATACAAATAAAAATAGCCATGTTGAATAAATGACCTTGGGTTATCAAGGAAAGATGACTGCAAATGAAAAAAAAAATTGCATTTGCAATACAGAATGTAGGCAGCATTTGTATCTGGCAAAAACACTTTGTGTGCTACTATATTGTCTTTGAACTTATTTCCCATGGGAGTATCTGTTGCTCAAGAAAACAGGTGTTTCAGTATAATACCTGGAGGGCATCATTTAAAGTAAGTTAAAATATTATTTGTTTAAGGAACCCACTCAAGGTTTCTTCCGCTTTGTTTTGACACAGTTCAGCAGAAGATATTTATTAGGATTTGAATAGTCCATGGTTCCTAAATGCAAATGCCCATGACTGCTACATAAATCTGCTTAGACCTGCTGACAATTTTAAACTGAACCAGGACATCTCATTTTCCATGGTCTAGCTTTGTCTCAAAATTCTGAAAAAAGGGCATTGATCCTTTGGTTTATCCTGTCTGTAATGTCAGACTGAGACCGCTGCAGTCGTGTTGGCTGATGTCCTGCTGCTGACTCCTGTGACCTGTGCCCACGCTGTGGAAGGTGCTCACAATCTCACCCTTGGGGGACCAGATTTCTCTTACCTAATGCCAGCATCTCCAAATTAGACAGAAGTCTAAGGTAATCTCACTGCAGTTCCCTTAGATAATAAAAAAGGAGAACATTTTCAAAGAGACACTCATCACCCCATCATCTGGTGCGAGGAATTTCCAGTTGAGCTGCCCAACTCTTGGTTGCTGACAGAGAGAGCCTCCACACCTAGCAGGCTTTCTGCAGCCAGCTTTCTACATGGATGGTGTTAAGGGAATTTATCCCAGAGATGTGACTAATGATTTATGGAGCGTGCCTGCACAGGTGGGTACAGACAGCCTCGAGTTCATCCCATCCGCACTCCTGCTCAGTCAGCTAGCTCTGAGGAAAGGCAAAATGAGCTCAGGTCTGCCTGCACCTGCCTGGGTAAATCATGCCCTTGCAAGACGAGGTCTAAGGAGCCAGTTACTGCTTTCTGCTGCACCCATAAGGATTTGCTGGTCATTCCTGGGAAAAAAAATTAAAAATCAATAAGAAAAGATTACTGAATGATGTCCAAAAATGCCCTCTTTCTGACCTTGAGTGTGAAAAGAAGAAATGGAGAAGAGTGAAGCTGTGTCTCACGAGATAGAGTTAATGAATATGCAAGACTAGGATTTCTTTTAAAGTCCATTAAGCTCTAATTGCTCTGAAAGGAGCCAAGTTCCCTAACAGCAGCCTCTGCACGGTAGCAAGTGCTTTTCTTCCCATGTGCAGGCCGCTCTTCTCTAAGTGTAGAGCAGATTCAGAGGTGTCTAGGGCATGAGTTAAAATACTTATTTTTGAAGCTCTCTTCATCTTCTCTGAGTGCTGGGAGTTCTATTTTTATGGTGAAAGTAAGCACAGTAACATATGAGTGCTACTTTTTAAATGGCACACTTGATGCACTTTAACAAGTTAAGCATATTGAACGTGTCTGGTGGTGAAATTTGTGAAGAAAAATACAGAAAATATTTTTTTTGTTTGTGCCTAAATATGTGGTTTTAAAGCTGGCATGTGGGCTGTTTTAAAATGTTAAGCTTTCCTTTTGAGTATGGAACTTCTGCTTTTTTTCCATTGGAGATTAGATGAAGACAAATCAATTCTGGAGACAGATCTCTTGTTATTAGGCTATCATTAGGGTTCTGGCTCTCCTAACAGAGAAAATCAGTCTCTAGGTTAAGTAAATCTCGATGCTTATTCCCACCTACTTCTTTCAATATCGCCACTTAATTGAATGGGTAACACTAATGAGGTCACAGATGCAAGAAAAATCTGTTGGGTCATCTGTTGCAAAACTATTTAGGAATACGGAAGTCAATTCTAAAATATCTGTTGATAAATATGACTTTTTATTTTTAGTCCAAATATGAAGTCTGAAAGCAAAACCTTGCTGATGTCCATCAAGAACTTTAATTAAAAATAGTTTTATTTTGAAATTTTCACCTTGTTCTTTAGCTATATATTTTTGGACTGCCTGGAGTTTCGTATCTCATCTATTTTTCTCTCTTTTCTTTGCATATCTATAGATTTATGTGTCTGTTTCTTGGACAGAACTTACTGCAGTATGTAGTCAGAAATCAATACATGGTTAATCTTGGCTGAGTTCTCTTCAGTCACTCTTTACTTCTACTATGTCAATCTTCTTGTGTCATCATCAGACAGAGATGTAAGTGAAAAATTATTCCTGTTTTTCTAGCTTACACATCTAACATGCTACTAATTTTAGGTTCTTAGGGAACTTATTCTATGAAAGTAGGTGCTTATAAAATCAACAGAAAATGTGCTTTCAAAGTAATCAAAAAGTAATTACTGCCCATTTAGTTTTAGATCTCTAAGTCAGGTACCTACTTTCCTCTTTTACTATGCAGAGAACTTTGGTGCTTGCTGTAATGATTCCCTAGATCCCCGAAAATTAGTTGCCTCAGCTAGACAGTAGCAATCCCTTGTAGAAGAGTTCATATGATCTGTGCCGAAGTATCTGCATTTGAACTAGTTATATCCTTATACATCTAACCTTTTTCAGAAATCTTCCTCAAGCATTGAATAATAGGATATTTTCAGTGATTATAAGGGATTATTATGTCAGAAGCAGGTACCAACAGACCTGCTTCTGAGGCACTGAAATTTGGAAAGATTAATACCACTGTTTGTAACAGTTCTCTCTGTAGGAAAGGCTTCTGAAAAGGGCAGGCTGTTCATTAAATTAGGAATCATCCCCTCGCAAGTTTTGTGAGAGACATTGTGCGAAAAAAAAAAAAAGTACAACTTAAGACATACTTAAATATTTGAAATGCCCATGCCAAATCCAGTAGATAGTTTTTTGCAAAAACTTCTGTGGGGTCCATCATGATTTCCACCTGCATTTATATCCTTGCTAGTTACAGGCGTCTTGTTAGATTATTATTCACTGTATATTTATCTTATGTTACCTGAAAGAATCTGGTTTTGTAGAATAAGGAAAAAGCTGAAGAATATTCTTCGGTTTTATGGATGATAAAGGTACTCCAAGCACATTCAGGCTCTTACCAGGTAAGTCCACCATGAGAAAGAGGCTCTTCATATCTTTATCATAAATCACAACAAATACTTTGAAATAAGATAGGAGATACTCAGCTCCATGTGACTTCAAATTCCGTGTTACTAATTAACATTACTAAGAATAAAGGCCATTTGAGGAGCATATCCCAACATCATGCACTGTTCCTTGTTATCATGAGCAAACAGTCTATAGAATACTTGTCATAAAGTGATCAAAGCCTTTTCTAAATGGTTACGTTTCTTCCTCCCGTAACTTTTCTTGTAAAACTCACAACTTTTTTCATGGAATCATAGAGTCATAGAACGGCTTGAGCTGGAAGGGACTTCAAAGTTCATCTTGTTCCAGCCCCTCTGCTGTGGGCAGGGACACCTTCCACTAGACTAGGTTGCTCAAAGCCCCATCCAGCCTAGTCTTGAACACTTCTAAGGAAGGGTCATTTGCTTCTTAGAATCCTTCTTTTATTTTCTACTGTGAACTCTGTTACTTATTTGTAACTATCTGCTCTATTCCAACATGATAATTTAGCTTAAAATAATTCTTTTGCCCTCTTATATTTGTCCCCTGGGTTTAAGGAGAGACCATCCATTTATCCTCTAAGTGTTCAGTATGCCTAGTTAAGGAACCAAAGACTGGTTCCACACTGGGGGACTTAGCACGTTAAGGCCACACAAATGTTTAATCTTTGAATGCAAGGGTGGAAATCCTATGTGATGCATTTAAATTCTTTGTCTGATGATTTGGTACAGCCCAGTGCTCGTGAATGACATTCACTCACAAGAGCCAACATGCTGACCCCTAAACTAAGCCCAAAAGACATGGCAGAATGAGGAGTGTGTCTGAGATCCTCATCATGGCCTGTACCATGATATTTGTATTTCTGGTTTTACTTTTACTTGAAATACCTTGTCTGGTACACCTTAAGAATAACGTGCTAATCTGTTGTCTTCAGAAGTCTGAGTTCCTAGCTCAATACAGAATCCAGCCAGGACATACTGGAGCATTTATGCACACAGCCAAAGTTGAGACTTGAAACGGCAAATAGGAATTGATGTGACTGGTAGAACTATCCCTGAAAGTGTTCACAATGGCTGTGGGTTATTTTAAGAATTGGTGGGGTATGCATGACAACTAAAATCTCAGCTTTAATACCATTAAAAAAAAAAAAAAAAGAAAACATTAAGAGAGTTAACACCATCCATGTTCCATTACCTTAACAGTATTATGTCATTACAATTCATTGTTTAGGAAGAACGATTTAGAATGTCTTTATTTTAAAAGCAAAAGTAGGCAGAATTATGACCTGCTTAAGTTTTACACAAAAGCATCAGAGCACGTTAAGAAAGCCTACAAAAGTAAAACAGATAAAAAGTGGCACAAAATGTCATACATAGGAATTCTGATATTAGAAAAGTTTAGTTCATACAGACGAGGTGTTCACAAAAAATGTTTTGTTAGTCTATTAGAACAGCAAATCTTTCAGATTTTCTTAAATCTTTCTCTTTCAGTCTGAGTCATACTTCTAGGCCACTAAGAGAACATACCTAGATTTTTGCACAAAGGGTGAAGGCTGTTGTCATCTTCATTTTGAAACTCCATGAAATCATAATTGCAATTATAATACCAAATATAACCTTGTTATTAAGCAAATAAATAGTTCAAGCCTCCCTGAAATCCCCTCCACCCAACAGTATAAGATATATGAAGCTTTTCACATTCTTTGTCAGATTTATTTGGTTGTCAGTTGAGCTACTAATGCAATTAAAAGGCACTAATAAGTATTACATTTGTGGCAGGAAAAAAACCCCTATTTGTGGACTTCACTCATTCATCACTATTTTAAAGACACTTTTTGGAGTTTGGTTACATAGCAACATTCCATTCAAACTTCCCCAGCAGCAAATTTGCTATAGTTGCCAAAAATGTATCATTCAGCAGTCATGGTGGCAGTTAGATTGGGTATTCTGGTGAAATAATTTTGTTTCAGTGTTCTAAACATTTGTGCACACACTAATGCAAAATTTAAGATCTTCACTTACTGGAAAATTAATATAAGATGTCTTTATCAGTGTTCTTGTTAAATTTTTTTCATTAAAAAGAAAAAAATTTCTTTTCGTTGCAAGGACCCGTTTTGTATCCATGGATATCCAAATAATACTGGTATGGATCAGTAGAGATCGCATTTAATTGTGGTAAAATAATTGCATAGGAATAGAAGAAAATAGCATGAATACTTTAATAATTAGTTAAGACCTCTTTATTTTTTCTTTTGAAAGCGATGCATGAGCAATGTCAATTTATCCTACCTGTCTCCAGGGCATCAACTCAGTATACAAGTCTAGTGTCATCTTGGTATCCTTAGATTCACCATGCCTTCAGCAGTCTTGTCAGAAGAGCGCAAGACATTTGGATTCTGTTCAATGTCAGGTCAACACAGATTTTTTAAACCATTTAGGATATTAGTGGTGATGCTGGTTGTCTGTTTTTATGCAACTGACTTGAGACCCAGACGGTTAAATTGTCTTTTGGGGTGAGATTCCGACATGAGCATGCATCTACACATAAGTGTACCCTTTGACATGCGAAAGCAATTTGAGCTTCAGTCCATTCAGTGAATTCAGCTGACCAAATCTAGGCCTGTAGATGGAGTTGAAAAGCTCTCCAGACCTTATTGTTTCTACGAAGAGTAGCTCAGCTATGCAAATGTAGAAATTCTGTTTCACATAAGCTGTTCTAGGATATTCTGATTGGCCTCCAGCTACCAGTCCAGAAGGGTTTGGGGTTCTCATATACATGTTCTATCTGCCAGCCCCAAACTATATCCCAGGTACCTAAAATAATCTCCTCAGCACTCCTGAAAACATAGATGAATCAACCCTTGAATTGCTATTTACTAAAATGAGAACGCACACACCTATCTCATGTCTAGATACTTCGACTTGTTCACATTAAATGTCTACAACCTGACTGACTCCTGGCATAACCAGCCAAGCCTAACCTTGTTCCCCAGTACGTCTCTAGAACCAGCAACTGCGACAGGTACCTCCAATGGGAACTTCAGACTGTTTGAAGATCAGGGTAGTTAAGGTGAGACGCCCGCTTCTCTCCCTCAACAGTCCTTCACAGTTCATGCAGAGAGCTAAAGACCCATGTTATCCGTGAATGTTATGGGCACTGTAGATGAACAAAGCTGATGTTGAGGTGAGGACTTGTATGAGGCCTATGGACAGAGGAACTTGTTCAGAATTGTCTTTAAGATTCCAGGAAAAAGCCAGCAATAATGCACTCCACTAGGGCTAAGTGACAAGAATTTAAAAACCAGGATTCTGATGGAAGTCATAAAAAATTAATTACTTAGGGGTCACATTTCTGAATTTTTGTACCTCAGATATTATCAATGTCGGGGGCAGGAGGAGGGGTGAGTGTGTTGGTATTTGATTTTATGCCTGTATCATAAGTTCAAAGATGTATGGAACTTTAGTCAGATATCTTATTTATTTTATTTTCATCTAGTCAATGCATGAGTAAGGCACAATTACAAAAGAATCCATAATCCTAGCACGGAACTGTATTTAGATGTATGTTTTGCAAAGAAAGTAAAGAATGACACAGGGAATTCACATTTTGAGAGCTTCTTTCTGTGTGGGCTGAACAATACAAAACAGATAGTTTCCTTTCATTACTGTGTTGGACTGTCATTTAAGGCACAGTATGAATGGATAAGGAGCAGCTGTTCTTTAGTTCTCCAGACTTGAATCTGACAGCTAAAATTCAGTAAATCAAGAGCTCCAACAAAGTTAGGAAAAGACTCCTTGTGCTTAGTGCTTTTACTAGGGCTAGCTGTTCATAAAAGGGTATCATGCCTCTGACCAATGTATAAGGAGATGCAGAGTCAAAGCCTTAATTTAAGATGATGGTTTCATAGGTCCTCATTTGTACCTCTTAAAAAGATTAAAAGTTCTTAACCCATTATCTGTAACCCCGTCCAAAATAATCTAAGGTTAACAACATGGTACAATTTAAATAGATTATCTTCTTTTACCAAAAATAGAAAGACAATGGTAATACACAACTCTTCGATTGGACATCAGCTGTCACATTGGATTTTTGAGATAGTGGGAGCCAGGACAGGTCAGAACACTGGAGAATGAGTGACTCTCTAGGATCCACATCTCTGGATCCTTCGATTCCTTTACTATACAATCTTTTTAAGTCACCTATTTGTTTTCTTCTACAGATCTAAAGCCTTTCCTACTTATTCTTTATGTCTCATCTTTAAGTGGAATTAGTGAGATTATTTCTTTATGCTTGGCTGTGCCTTAAACCAAACAGTCACTCCATCTTCATCCAGATACATCTGACAATTAAGTCCTGTCAGTGTTGTTTTAGTGATTATGATTATAACTATAACTATTACGTTGCCTAATTTTGACACTTAGATTCTTCCTGAAGAATAAAAGGATCTGAACAGACTCAGATCTTAATTGCAGCAAGTGTGAATTTTTAGACCACTAAAATAGTTTCAGGGTGACTGCATTTTAAAGTCATAAATAGGTTGAATCCACTTTTAATTATGTCTAATATTTGTATTTATAAAACATGGGAGGAAATTCTAATAAAATTCTCCTGCCTGTGTCAGCTTTTCCAGTGCCTTTAAACTGTACTTGCTGCAGCTGTGGATGAACAAGTATGGCACATTTTTTCCTCAATGAAGTGAGGCATCTCATCTGCTTTTGTTGTAATGTCCTATAGCACCGACAGGAATCACGCAAACACAAAACATCAGAGCCAGGATGCACTGCAAAACCTGCACTTTCCAGGCACTCCTTCAATGAAGATTTTTATATCAGTGAATGTAAAAAGGAGACTTTGGGACCCAAAATATCACCCTTTGCATTAAGTTAGAGCCAACTGGTCTTAAATTCAATGCATAATCTGCTGAAAACATAGAAATCAGTTGAGTACTTTACATATAGGTCTATTTGATAGGGTAGGTAGGTGCCTATATTCACAGGGCATATAAGTGTATCTGGGCAGGATTTTTAATTAATAACTATTTAATTTGCAAAGAATGTTACCATTATTAAAGACATGTTAATACCAATGGATAAGTTGGTTAATTTCCTTTTATAAACTGCCAACATGTAGTGATATTTTATGGGGTTTTTATGAGTTTCATCACAGTGAAATGTAGGTTCTTCTTTATAATCCAGTCTGTTTTACTGACTCACAAAGGGTGGAGAAAAATGTCAAAGTCTTTTGGTCCTTAGAACTGTTTGTAATACAGAGAGATTATACATTTATCTGCTTATTAACATCAAGTACAACATTATGTGAACTCATGATCCACAATTACCATTGTAAAACTAACTTTAAAGTACAACAGGACAACCTTGACATGTAAAGAGACAGAGAATTGTCTGGATCTGAGGATATACAAAAAGAACTCTAGCCTTTCATTAAGAAGTGTGCATGAGGGGAGCCCCAACTGACATGTCAAGAAGAACAGAATTTGGACAGAGGTCAAGGGCTCTGTGTAGCAGTTACTAAATATTTCCTGTCTGCTGTAATACAGGAATACTTGTATTAACTGTTTTGGGATAGAGAGGAAAGGGAGGATAGAGAGGAAAATGTGTGTGCAAGTCTGCTTTCTCTGCTGTTAATTCATGGAAGTGAGGAATTTCAGTTTAAATGATAAAACTGGACTACTTGGATTAACAATCCACATTGTTTTCCTTGCTGGTCCAAAAAAAAAAAAAAGAAAAGAAAAAAAATGTCTATAGATACACTGTGTTTCATGGAGTTTTTGGGCATTCATGTCAGGTAGGGAGGAGTCAAAGTTTTGTGAAAGCCTCTCATGGGAGTCTGTGCTATGTGCCTATGCTTTGAGGACTACAAGAAAACCCCAAAGCTCCTGTACAGATCTTTCCAAAGATCTAAGAAAGTGTTCTTATCTTATGCAGGAATGAAACAGAAGACTTTCACAATCAGTAAATAAACAACGAGAAAGCCCTGCTTCCAAACAGGCTGGTTACTACTCAGCGTTTGAGACCTTTCCTGTCCTGTCATTTCCCATATCTCTGGTAAGGACCCTCACCACCAAGTTATTACTCCTGTTTTTAGGATGAACCTTCTCCATTACTCCTTATACAATTCATAATCGGACAAGACACCTCAGTGAGAGTATTATTTGTCTATGGCAATTGCACTAAGCATTAGACCAAAACCAGGGTAATATTTTATTTGAGTTTTCTCGCTAGAAGCAAGTGAATTAAAAATCTCAATTGCAGCAGGGTAGGGAGAGAAAGAACAGAGAAAGGAAGAAAAAACAGAAGTTCAGATCCTGTGATATTCCCAATTTTGGCAAGGAAAGCTGTCACAAACTTTTCTAAGTGACTTAGGAGCCCAAACCTTGGAATTTGAAGAGGCAGATTTTTAAAGTCAGCTAGATAGCCAAAGATTTAGATAGAGACATGAGGTGAAGATTTTTTAAAGCATTAATCATCCAGCAGAATATAATTACTGAAATCAGTAGGAGTTTGTTCTGGAAACAACGCATTGTTTAAAAACGAGCCAGAGCTGGGATGTCCAAGTCCACAGAGCTTTTTGATTGTCCATGTTCTGATTGATCAACATGATAAAGCAGCAAGCTCCAATGACTTGTGCTCAACCATTTTTGAGGTGCAATCTTCAAACCTAGAGTAATTGTTTTCCTATAACCTATTTTGTAATTATTCTACATTATTCAGAGAAACTAAAACAGCCCAAATGAGGCATAATGAGACCTATTCTGTCCGAATAGCTGTTATCTTGATATTAAGACACTCTTTTGGCTGGTCAAAGTGAGTTAAATACAAACCTAAGTCTTTCTGAGCAGTCTGGTAATTTAACTACTATGCTATGGTTAAATTGGACTGGAACTGCGAAATCTTTCTGGCTTTCTCAGATTTCTCAGTCTTCTTTTCTCCTTATGCAGGGGGCTTGATATTGTGAAAAAGCCTCGTGACCTGAAGATGCCAGATGAGGTAAGCAGGGAACAACATAGGTTGTCCTAGCTTTTGCTCTCTAGTGTGCCTATATGCAAATTAGGTATCTAAATTTCTAATAGGTAAAAATCTAGTGGACTTTGGGAAGCAATTCAGCTGACCAGATGAATGTTGTCATGTTGTCTTCTTGAGAGTGACCCATACTGACTACATCTCAGCAAGATTGCAGAACCATTCATGTAGGCTCCTACTCTCTACGTACTCTATTTCAGGCTCTGTGCTTTGGGAATAGCAGTACTGCTTTGTCTCACGTAAATGCAAACCTACCCTATGTTCAGCAAATCTAAACTGTTTCTGAATGTGTAACACTTTGAATACCTAGGCCTGCCATCAGTGAAAGCAAAGGACAGCTTAATTGTGGAGTGAGACAAATCTCCCTCCGGAGATGCGTGTCTCCTTTGACAAGAAGGGACACTATGTTGAACAGGCATGAAACCAGCCTTTCCAGTCTGGAGCTGCTGTGTTGTGGCATGCTTTTGACAAACTCTTCTTAATGGTTACCTTTGGCTCAAGGGATCTGTGCTTGTATTTCTGTGTTGCTGTGTACACACAGTGTGTACACGTGTGGATGGGTATAAGATACAAACGTGCTGTTGGTGAATCTATGAGCTTCAGAAAGCATAACTAACAAGAAAAATGAAACTTGTTATCTGAATTACATAGCTTTTACAAACATAATTAGCGGGACTGCATGTCAGCTCTAGCCATGGTCATTAGCAACTATGAAGGTGTAGATTTATGGTCTTTATGTATCAATTGTGAAAGGGACATAATCCATGATTCAGAAGAGGGTCTACCCACGGTCACAGTTGTTTACATTAATAAACATCAGTTCCAACGCCTATTTGAACTCTAACTGCTGTGTTACCCAGACTTCCAGAATAAACTTCTTAGTCTGTTTAGCCTCATCTCTTACGACTACAAGCAAACCTGAGAACTTCATACAGTCACCACAGAAACAGATATAAACAGTCTAAATTCTTCAAGAGAGTATGAACGCCGAACTAAACTTTTAATGAGGAGGTCAAAATTTCTAACTGCACCAACTTGAAGAGGACAGTGGGTAAGCCCACATAGTAATTAAGAGCAGCCTTGAAAAACCAGGACCTGTGAACTTTCCATTTATGTTATTCCCTCAAGGACTGAATGAACTGGCCCTGCCTGAATTCCTAATGTGGAGGAACCCGGGTGAGAGGAGAGAGAAGT
The DNA here is from genome assembly GCA_013398015.1 of Oreocharis arfaki. Classification (NCBI taxonomy): domain Eukaryota; kingdom Metazoa; phylum Chordata; class Aves; order Passeriformes; family Paramythiidae; genus Oreocharis; species Oreocharis arfaki. The sequence goes on along the minus strand of VZRR01003601.1, from coordinate 687,583 downwards.
CACCACGGCAGGCATGGGGAGGCATACTTGCCCTGGCAGATCTGGGAGGTCATGGTTTGTTCAAGCCTCAGGCTACTACTGCATACCTGAAAAATGGACAGAAGATGAGTCTAGTTTTCAGGGTGGCTGCATGGAGATAGACACTTTGCTGTATGCAAATTTAAAGAAGTTTCTTGGAAGACTTTAAAATCAACATTGAGACCTACTATTAGGATCACAGCATTTCTGTCTCACATGACAAGTTGCCTATTTGATGTTTCATTAAAGTTCAAGTTCTGAGACAAATGGTTATCTAAAGATCTCTTTTTTTTTTTTAATGAGAATTTAAGACACATTGCCCTTTCTGTATACAGTAGATGCAGAGAAAGAGACACCTCCAGAAGGTGATTCATCTCATCATAAGATAGGCATCCAAGATAGGTCATAAAATTTGCCTCCAGTGGTGTTTATTTTCTCCTACACTAACTATAAAAGAAGCCTTGGTTGAATAGGTCATACTTAGATGTCCAATTTTCAGAGGGCTGGAAGCCATCTGAAGGCATCTGAGAGCCTCAGTAACAAGACCAGTTAGCCTGGGCTTTGCATTGTGTTAATGGGATGCACATGGGTTTTAACTTCCTTGAAGACCGGGCAGAGCACTCAATGATTGAAAAAGACTGTATAGGCACACCCTGTAAGAGATTATCTGAGGGAATTCCCGGAAGAGAGAACGTTTTATCCTACCTGCAGCAAACCTTGAGCAATAGTGGCAAAAATGCTGTAAAGTGCTTGGGAGAGTGAAGAAAACATGAAAGAAACGTGAAGAAAACTAGAAAGATATCTCCCAAGGAACAGAATTTCGTTATCTGTCCTGACCTCAGTATGAGCAATAGCCACAGGGAACAGGAATTCCTCCAGTGCATCTACCACCCTGAATAACGTGAAACCAATGACAATGAAATATCTGCAATTTCCAGGCACATTTGGCCTAGGGGTTCAAGTGGTCACAGTAGGTTTCCTTCATCACTCCAGTTTTTACAACATGCATAACAGACCTTTATTCTTCCACTTCAGTTTATGGCTTCTTGTACAAGACAATGAATACTAATTTTGGGCCATGTTTATGACAGCAGTGTCCCCAGCAATTTGCCAGATGAATGGACTATCATCTCGGACTTCATAAGCCACTTTCAGGTTTCATGGTTTTGACAGCTAAGATTTATGACTTTCAGGATTAACTCAAGGATGCACCTGCTTTCCCATGATTTGACTGAACAGAGAAAGAGTGGATGGACTAAGTGAATGATGGCTTTTGGGGGGACTCATGTGGAGATGCCAAAAGATTCTCTAGTGGAGGCTGTGCAGCATAACTGGGTAGCTTAGTGGTCATCGTGCTGTGCAGAAAGACTTGGTCCAGATGATCCAGTGCACTTCAAATCACTGTTTTCATATTTCAGTCCATAATTCATTCAATATGTGCCGTCTAAGAGGTAACCACAGTAAAAAACTAGACAAAAAAATACTGTGAAATAACCTTGTCATCATCTGTCTGAAAAAGATAAGCTTCCTTGACTGGTCAAACATGAGTGGGATAAATGGTCTGGCATTTCTGTTCAGCTGCTCATTTGGGAGCTCAAAACCCAACTTGATAGTGCTGTCATATAAACTAAGAGCTGCTGGGAAGACACACACCACATAATTAGTTAAACTATTGAATCTGGGTGTAGCATAAGGAAATGAGTGCCTCATCCACTTTCCTCATATACAAGGAAAACATGCACTGCTTTGTGCATAACCATTCAGCACAGTTTCACTCAGTGGTCGTTCAGTGCAGACCAGAAACGCTGGGTCAGCATTGCACCCTGAAGTGCGTCTGGATGCACACCATGCACTGTCACTCTGGCAGGTCTGACAGATCGAATTTGCTTCAGAGCAACATACACAGTACCCAGATACCCAGAGCCCTTCAAACAGTCCTGCCTAATTCTAGCAGGAGCTATAATGAGATTTTCTTCACAATGTTCTTTGACTAGTTGCAGCCCAAATTAATCCTGAAGTAATTTTAAAGGTATCTGAGACAGATGCACTAGAGGTGTATGTGACCTAAACAGTCAATAGGGAGAACCAGACACTTCTCAGAATGCTGAATCACCCTCCAGAGGTGTCTTGCTTTCTTTGTTGACTCTCTGGGGGCCTGGAGCAATGAAGTTTCTGGCTTGCATGCTTAAGCTAAAGGTGTTTGGGGGAGGAATTCAGGCCACACTGTCCCTGGTAGAGGAGCACAGAACAGGCCAGACTGCATTCCCTTGAACAGCTTTCTCATGGAGCCCCACGGGGCCTGGCTACGTGGTCCTCACCAACAAATAGAAGAGATCTGGGACCTGGTCCCAGGTCAAGTGATGCTAATTGCCTTGCATCCCCTCTGCTCTGGGCTGGTTGCCTCTACAGCTGGTTTCCTCTGGGCAAAAGCAACTGGAGCAGCCCAAGCAGAGACCAGTAGCAATTAAACTGTGAACCATTAATGTTCAAGCCTGGTCTACAGATTTAGCTGACTTTTCCTGTCTTATTATTGCTCTACACACTAGTATTTAGATTCTTGAGAAGTTCTAAAAATAGCATTCCATTAGTCTCTGCCAATATTAGTCAAGGATGCATTCACACCAACAAGGATTTGTGCTTCAGGTTCTTTAGCAAAATACCTATCAAGCCTTCCCATTCACTCCTTAGCTACTAGTACAGATAATTTGTCCAATTTTGAAAATTATTGTGTATTTTGTACATGTACAACATGCTTTTTCATGCTGCCTCCAGCTGGTCATCTGAACAACTCTAGCACAGGAAGGTACTTAATTCTCCCACCTGAGTCTTTTTGACTGTTTCAGTTAGTATTTTGGCTGTATATATCTCTGCATTATTTGTAAATTTTAGAATGTTTTTAGAATTCTTTAGAAAAAAGGGCAAATTTGGCATAAAAAGGCAGCCAAAAAAACATTTTAAGAAACCCTGCCCTTATGCTGTAGCCCAGTGTTACTCATTCTACTGTCACTGGCAGATGGTTCATGAAATATTTATTGAGAAATAATAAATAATAACAACAACATTTACAACAACAGCAGCTTATTTATACACATCTTCCCACAAGCTATTGAATGAAAACCTTTTCTCCTGTGAGGACAGTCAGACAGGGTACAAGCTGTCCAAAGATTTTTTGCAGTGTCTGTCCTTGGAAGTGTTTGAGACCCAACTGACCCAACAGAGCTGCCCCTTCTCTGAGCAGTAGTTTGGGCTAGTGGGGTCCTCCAGTGCTATGATCCCACAATCCTATAAAAGCAGTGAGAGTGAGAATATATAACAAAGAATATGTCTCCTGACATTTAGTGCAATATTGATTTGATTGTAAATGAAAAATACCATAGCCATGCAGCACAAGACCATTCCTGTGTCTAATTCAAGAGATGAGGTGGTTCGCAAAGGAAAAAAGTTTTTGCAGAAAATCTAATCATAGTTGTTAATCTACTGGATTTTTTTTTTTTTGTCTAAGTCATGTATTTGCATACTTGGAGTGCTGTTTGCAAACTGGTAAGAATTCTTGCCATGATCTTCCCAAAAGGTAAAGCAGCTTCCTCTGGATACATAATTTGTTGCTGACTTCAGTAGCTCCATTACAGCGAGGTTCAGCCAACTTCAGTTTATTTCCACGTCGGACAAGTTATCTATATTCCTTTATTTTCAATACAAGAGCATGGCCTGTATTGCAAAAATGTTTGTATTTTACAGTTTACTTACAGACCTGTTGCACTGAAGTGGTTCTGTGTTTTGTTCCATAGTTCAGTGCTTGAGTCATTAGAAATTGTTTCAGATTTTTTACCGTATTATTTAACTAGAAATTGGTCTGACACATTTTTGCATATTTTTTCTGAGACTAGAAAATATTTCAGTGGGAATAATCAGAGGCCCGTCTTGGACTCATTTACATAGAGATAAGAATCACACATTCAAAATGCTACAGATAGCGAACATGACTGTTACAGCTAAACATGCTGTTTTGAGATCAAAGGTGAAGTATATATGTCACTTGGAAGAGACTGTTTTATAATTGCTTGGATAAAGACTCTTTAAAGGAATCCTGCTTATACTGGTATACTGTTATTGATCTCTTTCATTGTAAACGAGTCCTTTGGGGATAGGCAAATTACCTGGGAACCTAGGAGAAGAACCGTGGTTCCTATATCTCTTTGTCTTTATCTCTTTTACTTGTGCAACTGATAAAAAGTAATCCCTGATCCGTGCAGCCTAGTGAATCAAGCAACCTACAACAAGAGCAGTGTCAGCTGCTCAGTTCCCTGAGCACAGCACAGGGAGATATTCTGAATGCCACGATTTTGTAAACAGCAGGAAAAATTAAAAGTTGCTTAATCACATGCTGTCTGTACTCACTAATGTCAGGGACAGAAATCTCTGTCCTTTCTCTTTCTGTACTGAGCTGCTGCTTGGTGCTGCTATTGCACACCAGAAGTGTTTCGACCCAGAGGTATTTCCAGATGGTTTGATATCAGAAGCAGAATGTCTGAAACCCACACAGAGCTTTGTGACTGTTGTGTTCAGCAGCAAATCTGTGTTTATGGGGATACTGTCAATCATCTCACCATACTGGCCCAGATCATCAAACTCACAGAGGCTGAGGGCAGAGCAGGAACTCTCAGTGTCCCACTTCATCTGTAGAATGCCTCACACCAGGACCTTGGTCTGCAGTGTCCCTTCAGTGTGCTGTCCCATGTGGGATTAGGAGGATCAGCATCACAGAAAATCATACCAGAGCAATTGAAATGTTTTCATATAATTTCAAGTATTTTCCATGGCATATGGGATTCAGAGAAATCTGGAATTTAAACTGACACTGGCAACAAAGAGATCCAGTCAGCAATTTCTTCTCACTTCTCAATTTGATAAAAATCATCATTGTTCAGTCTGAGTGAAGAGTGAACAAAAAGCCTTGAGTCATTCTCTGCAGTGTTAGCTGTCAAACCATCAATGAAATATTTCAGTCTGTGTCTCTGCTTCTTAACCACTTGTGAACTAACAGTTCAAATACTTCTTTTATTTTTCATGGGCCAATTCTCCTTATCCCTTACCTAAGGTCTAGTTGGAAAAAAATAGTGAAAAGGAGTTTGAACTTGTACAATCAAGTTGGTTTTGCATTATGAGTAGGCTGAAGTGACTTGTACTTGTAACAGTGAGAATTAGATAATCACTCTGCTGGTGTGCAGTTCGAAAATGACTTGGTAAATACCTGTCCATATTCTTCTAAAAGTAAGCAAAAAACTTTCCAAAGTCAAGAAAAAAATGTTTACTCATTTGATGTCTATCTAAAAAAGGTAAAAATGAAGAGGCAGGAATCTAACAAATGCTGAATAGAAAAAAATCATATTTCAAGAGTCTGTTTGTGGCCTCAGTGTGTGGTTCTCCTTTGAAAAATGATTCTCTAAAGTTTTTCCAGTTCCCATCCTGCACTCCAAGCTCTGTCCCTCTCTTTGCTCATTATTCCCAGTTTTAAAGATTGTGTGGGCTAACTTAAAAAAAATAAAGAAATCTTTTTTAAATGGGCATTTTTTCCTGGTTGTAGTACAATGGAAAACAACTATAGGCCTCCCCAGTTGGTTTCCCAGCTCCAGACACGTTTGCCAATTTGCAGTTTATGTAATTTGCACTTCAAAATGTGGGCACATAACCTCAATGCTCTCAGAGTTGTGGGAATAAACAGAATTTCTCCACAAATCTTCAGGGGAACTTTTAATCAAAAGTCTGCCTGGGGCCGGATGTTATCATGCAACATGAAGAAGCAGGATTGTGATAGATCTACTCCCAGAAAGGTTTAATCAAATCTGTTCAGTCAGAGTGCTCTACCCTTGAGTCACTGATGGGCATAGACAATGCAGGAGTGTTGCAAGAATGTCCTTAAAGAGGCACGGCACTCTCTTGTCCCTCACATTAAACGTGGACAGCATGAAACACCAAGCCCTGCCTGCTCCTCGCTCCTTGGGTAATGGGTGATGTGTGCTCGCTCCCCTTTCCAGCTCCAGAATAAACAAGGTGGAATGAACTCAATATCCTTTAAAGTCACATGCATTTGCATGTGCCTCTGGACAGTGTTTTCAAAACTCATTACTCCACAAATGAAGAATAATAAAAATATTTACCCTCATCAAAAGAGTAACCCTGAGGAAAAATCCATCAGAAATAGTACACCAACAGTACAACTTATTTATTTATAAGTTTGTAGAGCTGCATATGTACAGCTGCATATGAATTTTACATTTTGAGTATTTAGCTAAACATTTATTAATACTACTGAGATCTAATTTGAACCTGAGTTATGCTGGTGTTATTCTGAAATAACTCCACCAAGCCAATGTTTTTGAATCCAGCAATCCATTAACACCTTCAGTCTGGAATTTGCCCAAGCTTACACTTTTCTATCTGAGATTGTGGAATGAAGGCTCACGTCTGGAAGAGACAGTAAAACAACCATTAGCAATTTGCTTAGGATGCCAAGGCATCAGAAAGAGATTGACAGTGAAAAGTGGCATAAGAATTTACTCCTCAGAGCAAGGACAGTGGGACAACTTGCCTGTGGTACTGAAAAACACAGATATATATAGAGATATATATATATATATATATATATTTTATTTTTTTCCCCCCAGGTATCTGGGTTCAGAAATGAAGGAGTATTTTGTATATGGTGGTAAGTCACAAGAGTGAGGCACAAAATCTCTGTCACCAGGTTCACCTGGAGCTGCACTAGCCCTGTGCAGCAGAACTTGTGGTATTGATCACACCATGCCCTCCTTCAGCCGGACCAAATTTCCCTAAAATTAATAGGAAGTTCATTTTCACCACCTGGTTGTAAAATTAATTAAGTGCACTGGTTGGGCAATGATTGGAACAATATTTATTTTAACATTTTCCACTATTTCTTAAACCAAAACATCTTCTGCTTAAAATACATGGGACATTGAACTTTTAATAAATATGACTGTGTTGGAATGTGGTTACACTACTTCATGTGTTTAAGGTAGGGGATTATTTTGAAGAAATAAGAGGACTCAAGGTATTACAAATGATTTCTCAGTTCAGTAAAAGAAAACATAACTTTTAGGAAAATGATTCACAGTAACTCAGGTTTTGGTTTTCCTCCTACAGGAAAAGTACAGGGTAAGTAGGGGTAGAGCTGAGTAGGAATTTTCAACAATTCAGACTTTCAGTTGAAAATAACGATTCAGTCAAGAGAAACCTTAGCTTGGAAAAGATTCGGTTTTAACAGGTTTTTTCCTACCCACAGGCTTTTAGGAATTATTTTCCAAATGTGTTTTTCTGTTGCTAATAACTTTGGAAACAGTAGTAGAGAAAAACTTATTTTTAAAAGAAGAAAAAGTGAATCCACAACAATTTCTAGAATATGACTGTTCTACAGGAAAGCTGCTAAGAATTGAGTACCTTCTTCTTGTTGATGCTACATGTATTTCTTTTTAAACAGTTTTTCAGATATATGTGAGTAATTTTAGAGTCCTTTGGAATACCAGGAGCATTGGTATGATCCTCGCTACCCCCTTGTCACAAAAAGCTTCACTAACATTAGGAAGCAGCTGATGCAGGGAAAAGGGAGCTATCCCAAGCTGTACAGTGCAACCACCAGAGCCACCAAAGGTTCATGCCTTTACCTCTCTGTGCTCAGACACAGAGCCCCTTCAGAGAGACTGTGAGGAGGCAGAGGGGAGACAGTTTCACCTGCAGCATTTTAAATCATTCTGAGAGGGATAGATTTACAGTACCCCTTCAGGCTAGTGTAAAGGAGATGTACTATCCTGCAAACAGGGACTAGAGATGTTTTACAAATTGTAAAAACAGGGAGACAAAGCCAGAGCAAAGCCAGAAGTGAAATCTAGCCAATCTTGCAGGCTGCTTGATTATTCAGTCCTAGAGTAGGAGACTTCATCCCCTGAGTGAGCAACCTTTAAACCCATCTTATGCTAAGTTTCAGACTGCATTGATGACTGCTGCAAGTGTAAGCAGTACAGGTTTCATCAAAAGTCTGCGAGCACACATGAAAGCACAGCAATTACAGAGGACAGGAATGAAGGGAAAAGCATTGACTTGCTGTGTGAATGTGAAACAGATCTTGTATCTTTCATAAATATTTACAAAGTAATTAGAAAAAAAGGAAAGAAAATACACATCAACAAATGAGGCACATCAAAACACTGTCACTAAAGCTTGCATTTCAAAAAAGTTTGGGAGAAAGAGAAGCGCAGCTGTAGTCTATAGAAAACTTCATTAATGTTTTCAAATCACTCATAGGATTTAGGTGCTGAAAGGCATGCTAAATTGGGATTTATACATAATCAGATCATTGAAAAACATACAAATGGCTGCCAGGGAAAAGTACAATGTTCACTTTTGAAATTACAAAAAATCCTTTGTTTCAAAGAGTGAATTGACTAAAGTTTAGCTTCAGTGAAGCATGTTTTTGCTTTGGGTGTCATTATTTAGTTTGGCCTCCTTGCCAGAGAAACCTTTTTACTGACTGCAGTTCCTTCAACTGTTGTTTTTATTCTCCAGCAACTAAAAAAAAAAAAAAAAAAGAAGAAGAAGAAAATCAAGGCTGCATCAGATGCTTCAAATTTAAATGAGAGCTGCTCTGTTTACCTTTAATTTTGAGATGGCAGTGGGGGTGAATTGCATGGGGCTCGATTGCTTGCCAGCATTTCTCAAACAGATATATTTGAACCTCCTCACTTAAATAATCTGGAAAATCAGGTTGGACTGGTTGAATCAAAATGCTGGCAAGTGGGTAAAGAAAACATCCATCCATCTCTCCATCCAGGCACCTCTATCGCTCCCATCGCCACGGTATCTGCGCACCTTCAGCAGCAATGTCATGCAGCAGCCTCAGATTCCACACACCACAAAACATGCCCTTGGCAAAAGCCCAGCAGCTTTGCCAGAGATAAAGGATTATGGATGTTATGCCTGTGCATACTAAAGAAGGATTTTTGCACTTTAACAGCAGTTTCTGAGGTTTCTATCACTAAGATATTCAAGCACACACATATCCTAAATCTTAGGACTTAGCAACGATGAATAGGTCTGAATGTGCTCTTACAGTACATTCATTGAAGCCTTGTGATTAGAGAATGAATAAAACACATATTTCCTTTTATAGACAGATGGAGGTAGGAGGTAGTTTTTCAAATGGTTACTAGGTAAACTTGTTTGTCATCATTTTGTTTTCTTTTTTTACTTCTCTCTCTCCTTTTTTTTTTTTTTTTAATGTGAGAGCTGCCTGTCTCAACACCTGTTGAGACAGGAATTATTTAGATAGGAATACACTCCAAGGAGGGGGGAGGAAATGGGAGTAGAACCAAACTTTATGTTTGGACATCCACCCTTGCTGAAGGTAGTTCTCATGGATACAATAGAAAAATGCATTTCTCTGCAAAGAATGAAGTTCCAGTAGGTAAGGGGCATAATGTGTCTTGTACAGTGAGAGCAGTGATCCTCCTGAGCTGCACAGTCCATAAAGAATATTTGAGAACAATACAGAGGGCAATTACAACCTGTATCCAAGAGTAGCATGATATGAAAGGTCTGAATAAGGACTCTGAATCATTTCTGCCTGTCCCCAGCCCAAACTTGGCATACTGGCACTAAGCTAGTTTTCGGGTACACAAACAAACAGATAGGATACTTCATGGGATTTTATATTGCATGTACTTCGATTTAAGAATCAATTTATTGCCAAGAATCAGAGTTGGAAAGAAAAGAGTATCTAACTTTTTGGTATTACCTGTTTATAGAGATGTGCACGGCCCGAAGGGTTGGTCCTTTGCATCGGTGCACTCTGAGCAACCACTACCGGTCTCCCAGCTCCCATCTTCCTTGTGTTCTACCAGGTCAGGAGTCTACTTCTTTCTTCTATTCTATACAGTTAAGCTGCGGAAGTCCTTCCCACAGGATGCTGCAGATGTGGGATCTTAAATGTGCTCACACAAGATTGATCGAACACAAGATACACAAACACTCTGAAGGCTGTTGAACACAAAGTTACCACCGCTGGCTCGGAAAACACCTCCTGCCTCCATGAGGAAGTCAGAAGAGGTCCTTGCAGCCACTGGTGGAGGAAAGGTATGGGAGGAAGGACTTTGGTCCTACCACTAGAGAAATTCCTACCCTCTGCCCTGTCTCATGGCTTCACAGAGCCACAACACACTACAGCTCTCCTAAATTTAAACACTTAACTGAGATTCTCCACGTGGGAAAGGAGATGCACCAAGGTGCACCCACACAGCCCCTGGAGGATGGCTGAGAGAGAGGCACCCACTACACCCCCGCCTAAAACCTGAATCACCCTCTAGAAATACCTCTCTTTCCGTTGCCAGAGACTGATGGGCAGCCAGTGTTCTCAATTCCCTCATCGTCTAAAGGCTTAAATTTAGGTAGGATAAATCTAGGCCTATATTTTCATGTGAGCATTTACACAGGAAACGCTCACCACATAATTGTTGGGAATGGATGTATAGAAGCTGTCTACAATAATAAATGTGTACCATAGAGGAACAAGGTTCATTCCAAACTGTGGAACCCAATCCTGCAAATCTCACTGGAAAATTCTGACTTCTGAAAATTTAGGTTTAATATGTTTAATACATTTTTTATTTGTGAAATAATACATTTTTCATTTCATTTGTGTCATCAAGTGACTGTAACACTGAAAAGCGTTTTCAAAAATGCATTTTAAGAGAAAATAGCAATTTGTTTTCTTCTGAAAGTCCCCAAAGGTCACTAGGGAACAGCTTTCATTTGCAGATTTCCTGTTAAAAAAAGGAAAAAAAAAAAGAATAGAAATGTCAGACAGAACAGTCTAAAAATTGTTATTGTGGTCAAAAGCCACTTTTCAATTCAAAAAAATGCCAATGACACAATCAATGTCTTCTAGTTCTAATATCCAGTTTTGAAGTGCTTACTGAGATAAGTAGTATCACTGACTTTGTTAAAACGATGTGTAAATAAAAACAATTGTTATTTAAACATGTATACAAGATACCCCAAAATTATGGTTTTGAAAATGATTGTGTTTTTCATTCATGTTGATGCAATTTGAAGTCTTTCAGCATCTTGCGAAACTCAGGTCCCTCAGCTGATGGTTCATACATCATTGTCACACTGTTACTGCTTTATATTGAAATAATGTCCAGACCCCAGGCCTAGATAGAGCATTAGCTCAATGCACGAAGGTACAAGGGAAGGACAGTTTGTAAAAGGTTTCAGAGAAATCGCCATGACATGTTGCAATGCAAATGTAAACAGCTTTCAGTTTGGCTGAGTATTAACACAACTATGTGGCCAAGGTTGGGGCACTGGAGTTTTGTGCATGCTTATTTAATTTGGGCTGGATTTTGTTAGTTTTGTTTATACGGAGGAGGAGTAGTAGTGCAACCCCTGTCTGAATCAATGAAATATTTATAGAGCACGAAGTTGATCATGACTAAGGTCATGTTTACAATGAGAATAAAAGATGGTGCAGAGAACCCAAAGCCAGTTCTGAGGCCAGCATTACCTCTGAAAAATGGTACAATAAAGTCAGACTAGTGTGACACTGTGAATACAACAGTGTAGAGCAGCAGAAGTGGAGATTGGTAATCCCTGAACCCAGAAAAAGCACAGCTGTCATAGATGGAGCAGCCAGGGCCCATGTTATGAAGCACATGGCTTCATCTCTTTCCAAGCTGCCTCTATGGCTCTAACAATCAACTCCTCATTTCTGTGTGCTTTGTTACATCTGCACAGGGGTAAGGCTGCGTTGAAAGGACTGTTCCTGCACAAAGGGTGTATGTTGTGTGCTCCTTGGTGTGGCCAGACAGGGGGTGGGTGGTGTTTTAGGACACAGAAGAGTGTGGAGGCAGCCCAGTGCCATTTAATGTAGTTATACTGTTTGTGGAGCAAATTACCCCAGAGCAGTGGCTGGGCTTTATCTCAACGGAGATTCAGGATCCAGGCGCACCCTGGAGAGTTAAGCAGTTTGGCAGCGCAGCTATAGCCCCTGCTGCTTGCCAGACACAACGCCCCAGACTGGGAAGGTCCCCTGCCTCGTTCCAGCCTCCTCCTTTACCCAGCAAGCTCTAAAGACATCTGACATGAGGCACCATGCAGCTGCCAGGCTGAAGGGGACACAAACCCAAGAGCTATAGCCCCTGCTGCTTGCCAGACACAACGCCCCAGACTGGGAAGGTCCCCTGCCTCGTTCCAGCCTCCTCCTTTACCCAGCAAGCTCTAAAGACATCTGACATGAGGCACCATGCAGCTGCCAGGCTGAAGGGGACACAAACCCAAGAGCTATAGCCCCTGCTGCTTGCCAGACACAACGCCCCAGACTGGGAAGGTCCCCTGCCTCGTTCCAGCCTCCTCCTTTACCCAGCCAGCTCTAAAGACATCTGACATGAGGCACCATGCAGCTGCCAGGCTGAAGGGGACACAAACCCAAGAGCTCAGCTTGCCACGCTCCACTGTTAGCAGCAGTGGAGAAGCCTTAACTGACACACACTGGCCCCTAAAATGTGAAACAACTTGCTTCCCCCATAACTTTTTTTCTTTCCCCCAAAAAATGTCTCCATTTTTTTTCCTAAACCTATCTGGTTTTGAGGGTACTCTCTTCATTTCCCTCTTTGTGCTGGAGATCTGTGGCTGATGTGTGGGCTGCTGTGGCTGACCCAGCCATCTTGTTACCAAGATTTAGGTCACAAACCTTGAAACTAAATGGAGGAAAAATATAAAGGGTTAGTTCAAAACTAAATGTGTTTCCTTATTGTCTCTTTTTTTTTTTTTCTGTGAGAAGGTGTATGTTCTAATGTCCCTGTTTACAGACTCTAATGTTGTTTTGTAATTCAGATACTGTGTCAAAATATGTATTTGTGTCTCATCTGTTAGACACGAAACAGCCAATGAAATAAGAAATTCTATGTGAAAAACTAAAGATTCAGATTCTAAAGTACTGCATGCTAAGTGCCGTTGTTACAGCAAGAATAACAGCCCCAAAGAGGTAGGAAGGATGGTTTTACCCAATGTCAGATATGATCCAGTCATTAAAAGGTTTCTTATGCTCAATACAGTAGAATAAGTAATGGTCAGGACATTCTTCATCTCACACTGGAGTATACGTGTGAGGTTAGATGAAGAGGTGCCTGCAAGTGTTTGTTTCTTTACTCTGGCAATAAAGGGAGTATAGAGCAATGCAGATGTCTATATTATAATGTTTGAAGTTAGGTGTAAACAAAATATTTACTTCTGGACTAGGATGTCTTGGTGCCATAAATGCTCAAAACTCTTCTTTCATACCTGCTAATAATTATGAACTTGGCCCAAATATCAAAGATATTTAGAGATGAAACATATTTTAAACTATTTTTTTTCCTAATTTGCCTTCTCTGTTGTGGGGGGTTCAGCCTTCAAGGCACATTTCAGTCACATATTTAAACTCTTCCCTATAATCCAGGCAAAGCTGCAGTCGAAGAGTCTCATGTAACCAAATTACTCTGGAAAGTCAGGTTTCACTATTCCTCTTACCTTTGCTAAGATTTATGACTGGCTTTATAACGTAAGAATTTGAAAGGTTTTTTCTAGAAAAATGTGTGTGGCTTCTCCGAAAAGATTAAAAATCCTGTGTCTCTTTCACAGAGAGTACTGTGAGATGAATAATTTCAGAGCAAAAAGGTTGTTGCACAGCTACAAAGGCTTACACAACATATTGCTTTTTGAGCGGCACGTAGTCGCTGTGGATCCTGTCTGAAGAAAATGTTGCTAGGTGGCTGATAAATAAAAACAAAGTGGGTTGGATGCGTAGCTGAGTCTGAACATGAATTTTCAGAACTAGCAAATGAATATGCCATGAACAAAGGAGCCAGCAAAGAAATGAGGAAAAGTTTCAGAGTACAGCCAGAGTTACTTGCACTGCTTTCCCGAGGTAATTAGGCACAGTCAGGTGCAGCAGCCGCCACTGTTATGTGGCTGCAAAAATCAAGACAATCAAGACAAAAGCAAGTTAAATTTAAGGTGGAACTAAGGCATATTTCTAACACAGAACTGCAGATTCAGCCAGTGCAAATGGTGGCCTCAGAATAGGCAGAAGAATTAACTTGAGTAAGGGATGAAACCAGGTGCAAGCACAGCAAGAAAGAACATTTGAAATTACTTATTCTGAGATAAATGCAGTCTAATTCTATATAGTTATTTGACACAAGATATATAAATACTCTTTTAAAAGTGATAACCTGCAAAATTCAGTCAATTTGGGAGATCTTACACATGTAGAACTTGAATTCACAAGTTTAGCAAACTGAGGTTGGTTTTTATTTTTTCATCGAATATCATTAAAAGTTGGTAACTATCACCTCAAAGTTATTATTTTATTACTCTAACCACAATTCCATATTATTTTCTTGTAGTGGGACCCCAAAAGTGGGATCAGGCGATGCCTCCAACATAATAACTATAATTTGTTTGTATTGAGAGATTTCCAATTTATTTTTTTTAACCGTAGTTTAGCTCAACATACCTACAGACCTCACACACAGACAGATTTTCTCTCTTAAAACAGAAATTAACTCTCTGACTTTCAAATTTCACTGATCTAACAGTACAGCAGTATCCATTTTAAAGCAAGTGAGAAACATTTCCTTCTTTACCTTGGAATTGAAATTTCCCTTCAGAGTGAAAAGGGAAATTTCCCTTTCAGAGAAAAAGAGATGTTCAGAATAGGTGACATTCAGCCATATGGAGGGGTGAATTTAGGAGGCATCTTATACAAAACATGTGTTAGATAACTATTTTTAAAAAAATGTACAGCTCTGCGGGGCTAGAAGCAAGAACTTCGTATTAATGCTTGTAGTTGAAGAGGTCCTTCAATAAACATTTGCCCCCACAATTGTGACACTTTTATACTTGAGAGCAGAGATTTTTGAAGAATTTTATGGTTCTTCTTGACCCCTCAAGGGTTGGATTCATGGTGAGTAGGGCATGTGATTTTCAAGGCTACATACCATAGTTTCAGTAAAAACAGGCAAAACTTCCTCACTGCTCTGATGGTTACAAACCTCCTTCTAATTTCCAGCTTCAATTTATTCATGGTGAGTGTATACCATTTGTTCTTGTGCCAGCCTTATCCTTTATTTTTAACAGCTTTTCAACCTCCCTGTATTTACCTGTCTAATGTATTTATAGAGAACGATCACAAGTCCTCACGGATCTTTGCTAGCTTTTTCAGTGTTCCCTGGTAAAATACATTTAAAAGATGGTGCTCTTATATACACTGCACATTCAGAATACGTATTATGGTATAATTTTCCTGCCACTTAGAATGATCTCCACAATTTACCCACAGGTTTCTACTGCTAAATACAGCAGTCATCCCAGCTTGGGTGCTTATTTCCTTACTAATATAGTCTCCTTTACATCCATGTACATGTAAATGATGTAACTTATTCTTGAAGGAATTACATTTTCCTCAGGCTGTAGATGAATGACTATTTGAATATACAGTTTATTATTGTTAATTAATCATCTATGGTGCCTTTGACCTGAGAGCAATACATATTTCAAGGGCTCAGCACGAAGTAAACTGAGGTAACACACAGCCATCCCATGAAAATGGGTAAAGTGTTGATGAGACTGTATAAGCATCCAAAAATTATAAACCAAACTCCCAAGTTAGTCATAAAACCCCTGAAATTAAGAAAAAATCTTGAGGTTTCCATGCAGTTTTTGACAGTTTAAATTTTCATGAACCAAAGCTTTCTCTGCAACTTGAAAGGATTATGTATCAAAGTCATAAAAATATGAGAGAGAATTTTCTTGTAATTAGCTGACTTCAGTGGAGGTTTAGATAAAAAACACAAAATATTATGAGACTTGTGATAAAATCTTAGTAGTCAGAACTGCTGAGTTATAGAAATGGAGAACTGTAGGTGGCAGGAGCCAAGGGAACAAAACAGGCATCACTTGGCTGCTGATGGGTTACCTGGAGGTCCAGAGAAGTACGTGACTCTAGGAAAACCAGGGGACTTAAAATAAAAAAGTGAACATCTAAACAGTGTTCACGCTACAGTCTTGAGAACTGCTGTGAAGAGGATCCCTTCTCATGAAAAATTACTTTGCACAGCACCTATCATAGCTCTGCGTCAGGAAAGAGGCTTTTGGCTTCTTAACGTCATCGTCTGCACACGTAGAAGTCTCGAGGCTGTTTAAAAGTGTGCTGGAGAGTAGCCTCTCTCAAAGAGCAATCGCACAGCAGAGATCACTGCAGAACAGCTTGCTCTGGTCACAGCTGCTCCAGTCGGGAGAGTGGTCAGCTGCGTGCTTCAGGCGGTTCTTCAGCCTCTTCTGTAGCCGGGAGTGGATCCAGCCCAAGATGTATGAGGTACAATAGGTTCCAGCAAGTGCCTGAGAAGTCTGTAAAGCTAGGGGAGTTATTTTGAACTGGATCTTGAAACCAAAAAGGAGCTATTACAGTTGTTTCAATGTGGGGGTGATGCACTTCTTTGTGCTTGTGAAAAGGTGCCAGCAGCACTCCACACACAGTTCTAGTCTGGAGGTCTGGGACTTCTGGAGCCCAAAGAGAAGCAGTTGCACTGATGCCAGTAAAAAGTATATGGTATGCTGAATTTTAGTTCAAAAGCAACATGACTAGCACACCTTCCAAGGGAACAAATAACCACAAAAAAGAAAATCAAACAATGGAAATTGTTTAGAGAAGAAAACTCACATTTAATTGTGAATTGCTTCATGTGAGGCAAGGGAGCCAAACCCAGTGAGTGTTTCAGCTGTGCTTGATTTATTGAGCACAGTGGGCTTGTCTCTATCACCTGACATAGTAATTTTAAACTATCTTTGAATTATCTTTTTTAATTAAATTTCTGTGGGATGATTGGATTTTCTGTTTGAGTGATTATTTGTTTGCTTAGAAAACACACTAGACATCTTGCTGTTTGACCTTTCTTTTGCTTCAGATGAGGGCTTAGAAACACTGAATAGCTGGGTGCTATGTTAGCTGCCAGTCAACTGTAGCTCCAAAGCAGGAACATCCCTCCCTAGCAGGAGTCCCTCCACTACACCAGAGTTATCTGGTAACATGCAGGTAGCAGCCTGAATGCTTCCCACCAGCTTTTGCTGCTCATGTATGATATTTCATGTCTGTCTGTTCCTTGTCAGCCTCGCTGAACAGCCCTGTAGCCTTTTCTGTGGCTACAGCTTGGCCACAGCTGAGAGTACC
Source organism: Oreocharis arfaki (assembly GCA_013398015.1). Classification (NCBI taxonomy): domain Eukaryota; kingdom Metazoa; phylum Chordata; class Aves; order Passeriformes; family Paramythiidae; genus Oreocharis; species Oreocharis arfaki. Next base: position 670,284 of record VZRR01003601.1, on the reverse strand, counting down.
AGAGGAGGTGTTGAGGAAACTTTAACATATTCTGTGTACCCGTGACAGGTGCAGAGGAGGAGAAGGCAGGTGGTGGGGGATGAGGCTGCCGATGAAGCTCAGCCTCAGCCACTGTTTTGTATCACTATAGCAATAGCAATTGTTACATCTAGAAACAAACACAAGCGGCTAACGTTCTCCAGATCAGAGTACGGCCAGAAACGGACATTTCACTGTAATTTCAGTGGCAGTAGAGTTAAGCAAACCTGAATGTTTCTGACTAGCCCCCTCCTATATCTCATATCACAGAATCAGAGACACAGTATCACCAGTGGTGTTCGGTTGGTAAAAACTAAAGAGGGGATTAAGCTACTTGGCTACATTATCACTAGAAAAGCACGTCCTGATAGAGACTGAACAGGCGGCAATCATTCTAATGTGAATGCTGGAATAAGCCCAGAAACAAATTTTAAGAGAATGACCTTTCCAACCACTCACAGCCACAGTTAACCCTGGGATTAAGGTCCAGCTCAGATTAACGCTGATCTATGGAGTCCTTAGATTTTATCCCAAACAATTCATGAATTATCAAAACAGTGACCATTGTAGTGTTCTGGGTTTTTGCCTTCCTTTGAGGGAAAGATCAACATTATTGCTATTATTAATTACTAATATTACTATTAATAAAAAGGATCACAGGCAGACCTGTTTCCTCTCACTGTTTACCACACTCAATTCCCTCTTTTTCAAGAAACTCCTAAACAAATTTCTCGAAGTTGCTTAGGGGTCTAGTGAGCCATTTGGGAAAGGGGTCTTCTCACCTAATTTTGCCCTTGTACCATGTAGACATCTATATCTGATCTATTCATGCTAGTTATCACTGATGAAAGGAATAAGCACACAGGACACATTTAAACAGGCTTTATGTCTCTGTTGTGACAGACACACATCACACACAAGCACCTTTTTCACTCTGGTGACTGTTAAGGAGAACCATGTTGATTAACTCAGATGTGAACTTCTGTTGGTAATGTGTAGATATTTGCATGCAGTTAATATACTCCACCCTTTCTTACCCTTATGACATAACATCACACGTGACCCTAAGTCTTTCTGTTTTGCCTACTTAATTGTTGTTTGCTTGTTTGTTTATAATGCACAGAATATTTGCACCTTATCACCTCTGCACACACCACAACTTTTTCATATAGGCACACCAAACTCGTGACCACACAAGGTCTGCAACGTTCACTCGTTTTGGCACCTACAAACATACAAGTGCTTGCTCATGCCCGAGTAGAAACCATATTATGGGAGTTGATCTCATAGTACCGACAAAAAATCATGATTGTTCTGTGTTAAATGACCTCAGTCATGACCTGCAGATTATCTGCGGATGATCTGTCCTCTGTGACTTCCTGACTGTTTCTCAGGCTGTTCTGCTTCACAGTTATGACTGACTGTGATGAACTGAGCCAAATGACTCAATTTCTTAGTATCTCTGATTAAAATGTTATGCTTTCAAAACCAGTTAAACAGTTTTCATTTAATTCTGAAATAAAGTTTTGTTTCTGATGGGAAAAAAGATTTGCTTAATTTAGGATTTTCCTTTTTAATGTTTCTGTCTCTCCCTGTTGTTCTGGTGGTGGATTTTTATGCTCTTTGTTCATTGAAAAAATCATCAGAGATTTTTTTGAATGATTGGAAAAAATATTTCTCAACTTTTGAATCCTCTGAAACTTTATTCTAGAAAAAGTCTTGTTACAAGAACACTATTCAGTCTGTTCAGTCCCTTTCACCTTGCATTCTTCATGTTTTCAGTGAGAGAAAACGCAAGGAAAGAGGAAAAGACAATAACTGAAATCTGATACATTATTGAAGGAAGAAGGCCATAATCTCTGTTTCAACATCTTTTGAAAAATTAAGTATTTTATCAAAAGAATTTTTTCACAATTTTTTGGTGGTTTTTTTTACATAAATGCAGCATTACCCCAAGAAAATGACAATAAATTATAGTTAGTAACTCAGAGTCTCTTAAGATAGACTTGTATTTCCTTATAGTGCCAAAGGCAAAAAAAAAAAAGACCTTTTCTGCTTTAAAAAATGAAAAACGGCTTATTTCTTGAGCATTTTTGGCTAGCCAACACAGATATCTCATCCAGCTCCTGTGTTTACTTTCCATTTTCAAGCAACCTAAATTTACATTCACACTATAAAAGTTTTTGACCACTAATACTGTTCCCAGAAGAGAGGGTTTCAGCTGCTACGCCCAGCCAGCCACACACTACAGTTCCAGAGGGAAGGAAAGCAAAAAGTCTCTGCAGGTATTTATACTCCACCAGACTTCTTAAGCTCTTCATGCACACAGTTTGAACTAGATGTATATGGAAAGTACCCTTCTCTCCTGTTTCTCCTTCCAAACACTAGCTTACTCCACCAGCATTGTATCCGAGATCACTGAGGGCACAGAGACAAAAGAGCCCATAAAGGCTTCTGGAAAGTTTCTGAAAGTTTCGGCCAGCTCCTGACTTCCCCGGTGACCCCCAAGAGATACACAAGGGAGCATAATGAGCCTGAATGATGAGCTGCTCTTTGTCACGAGCTGCCTTTCGAGTCTCTGTCTGCAGAGAAAGAGCTTAGCAGCAGATAACCTTTGCATTGTCCATTCTGCTCCCAATGGGCAGATGAGAAGAAAATAGCTCTCGGGAGATGTAAAGCTAGAGACAGTCAATTAGGAAAGAAAGAAACTAGAGCTCTGGAAAGTCTCTGTGAGCATAGTGGGGAGTTTAGGACATCTGTGCAGTGAGGAAAGGCTGTTGCTGAATTATTTGTCTACGTGACTTGATTTTTGAGACCAACTTTCATGTGGCTTTAACATGATTGTAAGATGGTCCTTCTCATAATTTTTATTCTCCTTGCTTATGGTGTGAAGCAACAGGGTACAAACCAAGGAATTTAAGTTGCCTGGCCATGTCTGCTCAAGTGCTGAAAACCAAGCTTTTAGTAAGCTACCTGCTTTTACATGAGTACACATGTTGTGCTACATGCACACCATTTCAGAATTTAGACTGAGACAAAATCTATGTAGAGTGAAGACAATAGAAGAGGGAGAATAATGAGTCAAGCTTTTTTCCAGCAGTCACTGAATAAAAGTAAAACATCCAGTTTGATATGTGGTTTTAAAAATTTCTCACGGAGATGAAAATAAGCTATTGTTTTCTCTTAATTTTTGCTATGAAGTGTCAAAGCATTGTTAACGTGTTGTTATTTGGCAGAACAAGAGTATTGCTGAGAAACAAAAGTCTCAAGCCCTTGATTTTAAAGTTGTTAAAAGGTATGAATTAATGGATTTTTCAAAGGTAAGTATTTAAGTGCTTACCCATTTAAGTCCTTATCCATCTTTAATCCCATTAAAGAGCTCTCAGCATCTGACATTTCTTACTGGCTGTTATAAGGACTGACCATCTGTTTTAAAGAAGAGATCTTGTACAGTCATCTTGAAACCACTTGTATTCCTCTTGTTTTACAAAAATGTCAGTAACTCTGTGAGGTAGCAGACATTAATGTACCACACAACTATGCAAGCACCATAGATTTTAGCAGAGTCTGAGGTGTGTACAGTTTAAGCAGTTTATGAATAGCCTATATGCTCAAACCAACTTACATGGAGCTTTTTTAGAAATATTTCAGAGATATTTCACAAAGAGAAAAAAAAACTAATTCTTTTTTAGTATTTCCCCAACTCTACAAGGCAATAATAAGAGTTGCCAAAATCAGGTTTGGGTTTGGGGGGGCTTTTTTGGGTTGGTCTTGGTTTATCTGTTTGCTTTTTAACACAAGCTTTCTTCTCCCCAAGGTTACCTCCTGTGTTTTGCAAAAATAAAGCATGTGAATGTCTACTTTAGAAACTGGAACAGGGAATTAAAATGATATTCAAAAGGAGCTGAATTCATCTAAAACTAAAGTACATTGTCAACCACCTCCACTTGCTCCAGGCACTGATGCCATGATTAGCTATGCAAGAAGCTACCTGCTGGTTTAGAATTATATGAAGTCACCTCAGGGTATCTACAAGCTTCTCACGCACAAGATACTGACAGTTTCTTTACTTGGCTTGAAACGCAGTCGTTGCTACATCCAAGTACTATATCATAGATTGTTATTTCACAAGCTGTCATTAAAGTAGCTTGCCTTATTCTCACCAAACAATTAGTCTGCAAACAGTAATGGTTTGTTCCAAATACCCTCAAAGACTACAAGACCTCTAGCATTTTTCAGGTAACAACTTCTCATCTGAAGTATGAACGTGCACTGTTTTTTTAATAATAGAGAATTAGGGGGGCAAAGAGTTTTATAATCTACCTTTACAAAGCAACTTAAACTGGGGAGTGGTGACAGGAAAGAGGAGACTTATCATGCTACAAAGACGCCTGGTAACAAAGGTATTTGTGAACCTGAACAATAACATGTATGTACAGGAGTTCTGAGCTAAATTGTTTTTACCTGAACTGGCCAACTTTCTTTGGAGAACCAATATTTTATTTTAATTGTTTATTATCAGTTCCTGTGCACATGAAAAGCAAATCTGGACAGTGCTGGAAGTTAGATATAAGAACATATACAGCTGAGCTGTCTCAAAATAAGCAGCATAAATGTTGTTTATTCTGTTTAAAGTCAGTGATAATACTTCATTCAGAAGGGGCTTGAGATGCATTCGTTGGTGTTTTTGCACACCTTGACTGATGATTCCCGGTTATCACCAACTCACACCACACAAGAAAAGGATGAGTAGTTCCAATTAGATCAGATGTTTCGTACCTGTCCTTCTGCTAATGCAGCAATAAAACTTGATATGGACAATGAGCTTTGTCCTTCAGTGTTAACATTTCTCCTAGGCTGAAATCAACAAAACGACTGCATTTTGCAGCTCTCCTCTGACATGAACGAGTATGTCCTTTAAAAGGTGCTGTAGTAACTGCACACTCCATTATTCAAGATTTAGTTTGGATCAAGTGACTCATTTTTACTTGTTGTCTAACCAGATCTTCACTGCTGTAAAAAACCCCTAACAATCAGTCTTTGCTCTAATCTTCTTGGCTTCTGTGCTTACTTACTCATTCCCCCTGAAGTGCATCCATACAACTTTCCTCATCCTGGTCCTTTTACATTTGTCGGATGGCACTCATGATATTTACATGTGTTTGCGTGTCAAGAATCCCTGCTTGGCACAGCAGGGCACGAAGGTGCCTGCTAATAATTCTAGCAGGGAAGATGGGAATAGATGCTGTCAGCACCAGTCAGGAGTAATCTGCACCTTTGAAAATGAAACCATTTATATTTAGACATATAAATATAGACTGGAGAATCTAAATTTAATTCTTAGGCTGAAAATGTTGACCTCAATGAACAAGCACCTCTAGTAAGAGCTGCAGAAGAATGCTATTACTAAACAGTTGAAGAGGATGATCTGAACTCTTTACTGCATTAATCTCCTGGTACAACTCCATGGCCCTTAAGTAAACACTTCCTTGAAAATTATCTTGGTCTTAGCTAGCACACAGGACTCACATTTTATTGTAACTGGCATTAGAACAAAATGCAGGTGCTGATCAATAAAAAACCCCGTATTTTTGTAACTGAGGAACAGTAAGGCATACTGTCACTGGGACCACGTATCTGGGCTTTGAGAAGTTCAGGAGTGTACAAAGGACTCAGAACAAATGAGATATCCCATAAAGAAACACAGGTACACAGACACACAAATAAATGTGTATACATAAATAGACAGTCTTCTTTTCTCAAAGATCTTATACTGTAATCACCAAAAAGGCACAGCATCAGAAAACCACAAAAATAGGAAGTAGAGGGAAAGAGGAAAAATGTAAAATGGCCGCCCTAATGCTAATGTATTTACTGCTTCGGCTGAGATTTCACACTCTGTGTTATTCTAAAACATACTCATTAGGGACTTCAAAGCACACGGAAGTCGACATAAAGGCTCCTATTTGTCTACCACAGACTTTTAAGCAGGCATTTGAAAACACACGGCTACCTGCTTTGTGTCAGGTGGTGTTACCCAGTGCAGAATGTCACTCACCAACACAAGCCATCCGCATGAATACCTTTCCTGTTTCTTCCACGTTTTGCTGTCAGCTTGTCATACATGAGTTGCTTCACAATAATAAACAGACCATGGCAGGCTGGATTTATATCAGTTTTTATTACAGCGGTTGCAACCATTAATTATCTGGCTGACTAGTGATGAGATGTGGTTCTTATCTAATAGGTAAGGGTATCAAGTTCATTAAAGTTCATCAAATATAAAACTAAAAAAATTGTCTGCTGCAACTTATCTAGAAGTCTCATAAGAAAAAAATCCTCAAGCATACACAGTCATATGGCTTTTGCTTTTCTCGTTGTATAGAACTCAAGTTTGTATTAAGCAATAAGAGCAAATGAAAATTAGTTGGAAGAGTATTTCAAATTGCTCCCATCTTAAAATCATTTGTTCTTCCCAAGAAAATATTTAGTAGCTTCCTTAGTGGGTGTTTTCTGTTATGATTTAAAATTATATCTTATAAATCCCTTGAAGAATTATCCTAAAAACACAGGGTGAAACTCAGGCCTATTGAAGTCAATGCCAAAACTCCCATTGACTGCAGCAGAGCCAGGATTCCACCCACAAAAAGATTCAAAACAAAGAATTACAGAATGTCCTTTTTTTTTTTTTTTTTGGTGGATGCTTATACCCATTGTTCAGTGCCCTGTTCTTTGGTGGTTTTAGTCTTCATTTTTACCTTGTCTTTGAATAGGGTTTCTGAGTCCTAACTCAGCTTACAAACTACCTTTAAGCATGTTTTTCGTTCATTTATGCTGATATTTATAAAAATATTCACTGTGGGCTTATACAATATCTAGAAAGAAAGACAGTATGTGCACTTATTTCTTGCTTTTGTGTATCCAAACATTTTGAAGCTTCAATTTGCATGTATATTAAAAAGCTTGATTAAGGCAACTGAAAATATCTACTTGTAAATTACTTCAGGGATGACTGTTTGCCTTAAAGAAAAAGCACAATTCCTATAACACAAGATAAGAGTCTTTCTTAAACGCATTGCATCTTGAATTTTAAGTGTTTGGCATCCAGATGACATTTTAAGAATTTAATGTTATTATCCAGGAAATAATAAAGTGGTAATAATTTATACACAGAAATCTTGCTTGTGAAGCTCACAGGGCTGCTACATATGCAATGTATCCAAATCAAGGCTAAAAAGCAAGGAAATGAAACTGTAAGCTACATGAAAGCATGCAGATTCTACTTTTCCTTTCAAAACTTGTTTATTACTGCCGGAGCACAAACTGCCTGACTCCTAATGGAACTTCCTTGAGAGCACTAAACTCCTGCCATCATTCCAACCACTTTTCCCAAACAGACATTTAACAAGACATTGCATTCAAAATGTAAAAGCCACGGGCTGAATACAGGGAGTCCACTTGTATTGAGAGACAGTCACCCGGCCAACACAAATTCAGACCAGGAGGGAGAAGGAACCTCGCATGAACAGAGCAGATACGTGGACACAGCAGGATGGGCACCTCTGTCACTAGCAGGGTCCTGTGCAAAGAAGTCCAGGCAGCCCAAGCCAGGCAGTGCTTCCTTCCAGAGACATGGGGATTCAGGGGTCTGACCTCCATTAATGAGAAACAAATAACCGATGTTACCATACAATTCAGTCAGTATGAGAAAGTTTTCATGAGATTAACAATTGCACTGAAAATGTGTAATTAGCCCACTGTTTTCATTCTAGCTCTTTGCATTTGCTTGCCAGATGAAAATGATAATAGGATGATATGGTCTCTCAAGCAAGAACCTAACTGCCTCTGGCTTCAGGGTATTAGATGACTTATTCTCACAAAAGGGGATATTAATAGTACTCATTAAAAACAGATAGACTTTCTTTCTACAGGCTTATAATAGCTCCGAAATGCAAGAAGTCTATTTTGGTGGGACCTGGGCAGTGCTTATCAGCACACTCAAAACATGTGTTGATGAGGCCGAGTTTTTCAGGTAGAAAAAGGAACCTGTTACCCTGAAGAGGTCTGATGTGGTTCTGGGATTCTGTGAAAGCATGGCAAGTGAAGCAACTTGTCAGCAACTTCAGTGTGACGTTTGTCAGGGTGAAAATGACTTGATGTCACCCAGGAATATATTGCCTGTCACTGGTCTAAATTTGGCAGGAAACAAAGGTATCATGACTACATTCAGTTCTGGGTGACATCATGTTCTGAGTTACCATAATACCTGAATTCTACTTCTGACAAGATGAATTCTACTTCTCCAGATGAATTCAAGAAGACAGTAACTTTCTAGAGAGCTGCAAAAGCTCTCTACCCTTTGCAGCCATCTCACCCACCATGTTCCATACTGCCCTTCTCCTGTCAATTATGAGAATCACCACTGCTCTGTGTCCTCAAGGTGCCACAGAGGCAACAGCACATTCCTTGCAGAAACCTCACAGGACTAGAAATAATTTGCTCCTATGACCCCTCAGAGCCATGCCTATTGATTTTTTTGAAGGTGGAGCAGACTCCTTATAAATTGTAGCATTTCCTCCGTGCAGACCTGTAATCACAACTTCCTTGTTTCAGACTGACAGTATTGTTTCTGATCTACAAGCTCCTAAAGGGCTTGACATGTGTTTACTTCGAGAACCATCTCTTCCCCTGCTCTGTGCTGCTGCTGCTGCTGCTGCTGAGAAAGGGCAGCTGAAACACTCCTCTGAGAAGACAAGAAGCTCTTGGTGCATCACAGAGATGAAACAAGTTTGGCTGGATATCTGAGGATAAAGGTTATTACTTTGCTGTTATGGTGAACTGGATTGCACTTTCAAGGATCTTTAGGGGATACCTGCACCCTGTTACAATGAAGTGATACATTTATGGTACCGCTGTTGGATTCCTTGACTCCAGTGCAAGGCAGAATGATGAGCACAGAAAACGGGCAGCAAAAATGCCATGGATCCCATGTGCTGTTAATTCCTCAGGAGAACATTACAGAGCCTCTCAGTAGATTCACACAAAAACTTGGTGCCTTCCACTGCTCTCTCTCAGGAGTAAAGTATCATTGCCTTTCTTATGCAGCCTGGCATTTCTAACTCCATGCCTACAGGCTGGGAGTCTCAGCAAGTTTCATGCTGATCCACAAGTATTTTTGAGGGTATACTTGTAGCAGTTGGATAACTCTGGTTCAACTGTGGCTGGAAGAAAGCATCACCAAGGCTGCCTCAGTCTCTTCTTTCGTCCTCGGGTGCTTCTCTTTTCTTCTCTGGATATTTGGTCACATGAAAACATGGCAGCCAGCATGAAGGCAGCTACAGGTACATGTATGATAGCTTTAGCCTCTCTCTCTGTAGGAGACAATTTAACTCACTTCTCCCTGATGGGAGTAGTCTAGACCCCTTCCCCACAGCTATTTGAAACAGGTGCTGTGCAGCTTGCACTGGCACTTCCAGTAGTGTTTGGAGAATCTCACAGGTATTTCAAGCATCCCTACACTCACTGGTCTGTAGGCATGTAAGAACCTACAGACCGTGTCATGGTGAGATAGTACCTTCTCTCATCTGAAATCATTTAAAGGATTAATTGATAAGAATATGCTTTCACTTCAAAGCTGTGATTCCTTCTTCTCAGCACACATAACGAGACTCTCAAGAGAAACAGGGATTGTTTCAGGTAAAGCTATGAGGACTGCATGGTACCTAGCAATGGGACTGCTGCACAGGGATATAAAGGCAGTGCAGAGATAGGCTAATTTTAATCTAATGAGGTTCACCACTCCCCCGAACAGGTTCAAGGCACTTAAAGCTAGGCTTCTGCTTTGCTTTATCTACAAATCCAGGCTGTCGAGACTGTCCTCCTCATCCTGACGACCGCTTTGGGAAGCACAAAACTGAAAACAATTTGGGCTTTTCAGAGCAAGTGCTTACAGCAGCCATGGTCCCAGAATCTGGCAACAGAGAAGGCTGTTGGGGACAGGGAACTCATCTGTCAGCACCTATCTGAGCTGCCTGCCTGCCAGGGACCCTGTGCATTAAAAAGGGAATTGATAAAGCAAGGAAGGGACACACAGAGGATAAGTCTCAGTGGATAAAGCTCAGGTAAACATACCAGAGCTGCTCATTAGTTCAGGCAAAGCTAAAAACGTAGCTGTGACAACAGAGAACTTTGGGCAAGGTGCAAAGGCTGATCAAAAAGCTGACAAAATACTTGGGTAGTTAGCTCATGCATGTGTTACGTGCTATCAGTACCTGGGGAAGGAGGCACAGATTGAGGATGACAGAGGGACAGCTGCAGAAGGTGAAGTTACTGCATGAGGCTACACAAGGCAACAAGCTCCCTGTCAGAGTTGCGTGGTGGAGATGGAGCAGCTCAGTTACCAGATGTTACTTTTACCTTATTCTCTGTAGACACAGATGTCCTTCATACTCAGCAGAAGAGTATCTAAGAGATAGCAATATTGTGCAAGTGCTTGCATGTTAAAACTATCTGTGTCCTTCGACTGGGGATTTTGTGCCACTAGACTTTTCCTCTTGGCTTTCTGGAAAGTCGGAAAAGGTAAGTGCACTTCTCAGGCATCATTTTGTCTGCCAGTATTACCCACGGAGGTCAGAAACCCTCTTACATCATCTTTCACGCTCATTGCCTTCAGAGGAATGCTCCTACCTCTAAAGAAAGCCCAGCTGTGTAGACCATGACCAGACTGATTGTGTTTCACAACAGATAGTTCAAGTTGGAGGGAAAACAAAGCAAAGTACATGTGCGCCCGTCCTACCTGCTACCTCTGACAGAGGTCTAAATGGTGATAAGTGCTGTTGGACCCTAAAGCTGTATTCTGGCATCCACAGGGCATAATGGGCTTTAAGATCAGAGCTGGTGAGGGCTCACAGCCCAGGTTAAGAGAGAGGCTGTTAAGCGGCTATCTGTAAATCAGTACAGTGGCCTCAGGCCTACGTTTGGAATAAAAAGCTCCACCTTTACAGCAGCAAAGCCCAGATCCTCAAAGACATTCAGATGCTAAATTCCCATTGACCTCTCTCTAAGGTTTCAGGCTTCAAATTTCAGCATTTTGGAACCAAGTACACAAACAAGTTTCTCAGGTCTCTCTAAAATCAACATTTACCTTCTATTTGTTTCCAGCTTACAATTTATATCAAACAGTGATGACAGAATTCAAGGTAGAGTATTTGACGGGTAATGATAACATCGCATCTGCTTTGTGTTTCTGGGTGAAAATCCAACAGGAACAACTAACACCAAATTCTTTCACTGTAATGTAGTCTTTAATCCTATGACTACTGAAGCAAATTGCATCTACAAATGCTGAAGGCATATGTGGACTGCATGACACAAGTAAATTTAAACTGGAACTGACAGGATGCCCTAAGACTAGCACTCCCATAATATGGAAATGTTGAAAAGTCAAAAACCGGTTAAAAATAATTAATTTTGATAACTTGTAAAAATTTACAATAGATCATAGAATCATACAATGTATATTATTTAAAAAAAAAAGAAAACCAAGTGATACAATGCTTTGAACAATTTGAAGTTGTATGTATTTAATGTTGCAAATAATTCATAATTAATTTTAAAGGTATTTCAAAAGTAGTGGAGATACTTCATTTGAAAAGCTTGTAAAGATATAATAGTGAAGAGTAACTCAGAACTTAAAATGTCTTGTTATGCTGATCTTGTCAGTTCATATACACTGGTCATGTGGATGGGTATAGTATTACATGTAATGGAGAATGAGAAATTTGCTGAAATCCATGCTTGAGGAGAGATGGAATACCAATTTTCAAGAAGTGCCTGGTAAATATTGAGTAGGAATGACTGAAATACTACTTGAAAAGGAAGAAATGCTGTCAAATTAAAAAAAAAAAAAAAAATCATTACTCCTGGCTGAACTAAAACTATAATCTTTAAATGGAAGTTCACCAAAAACTTTTTCCTTGCCCACTGGCCAGCAAGTTGTCCATGAATATTTTTGGCATTAAGGAGTTTAAATTAAAACCACAGTGCTCTATTTCATCACGATTTTTTTGATACCCAATGCCAGACACTGTAAGGTTTGAATGACAGAGCCACATCGCAGTTTTTAATTCCAAGGGTAACCTGTGGAGAGGCACGAGCATTCCAACTGTGTCTAGAGTATCTGGATTGCCAGACTTCAAATCCCCTGTAAACAGCCTGTTGCAAGCCTAAAAATAGCTGGACATGTGTAGGACCTGATGCAGCAGCTTTTGGAAGGAAGATTCCCCAGCTGAGGGACAAGCAGAAGGCATTAGGAGTTCAGTGAGTTCTTATAGCTGATTTTCATTTTAGGTTTTTCTTCCTTTCTGTCTACCTCATTATCATCCTATAAATAATACTCTGAGACAGGATATCATTTAGAGGACTCTGGAACATATTTTTTTCAGCCTTTTCCAGATACAAGGTGTAATTTAATTTTAATTGGTTTCCATTCCCACTTAAATATTAGCAGAACTGCCACTATAGAGAGGGTTTACGTGTGTGGACACTGTTTTTTGACAGCTGACCTCCAGTTATTTCAGGACTAGGAGGATTTAATCTTCTCCTCACCCTTGTGAACTGATCTTTTGGCACCTAAAAACACCTCAGTGTCAGAGTCTCCAGAAATTGTCCCCTGAATTTTCAAGAATTCTCTTAGCACATATGGAATTGATTTGTGCTATTGATGTGCCTTGGTTTGCATGAAAGTCTTGCAGAAAAAAAGCAAATTGCCACAGGCCATCTTAATTGTTCTGTTGCAACAGCTGGCCTAAGTGTATGGCGTACATGGCTTCCATCAGACGTGGAAGTAAAACTGGTGTTCTTTAGCCATGATCTGGCTTGCAAGGGGAATGTTGGGAGCACTGCTAGCAGTATCCACAAAGGATGCTCACCTTTATGCACCCATTCTGAGAAAAGCTGGAGGTGCCCATAAGAAATGCTTTTCCATAGCACTACGCTTCCTCAGTAAAGGCCTTGGTATCATCGTGTCTTTCCTCTCAGTACTGCAACACAATGTAATAATTAGCACAGAGAGATAAAACGAGGGATAGCAAAATACTCATTCATTGGTCCAGGAGGAAAGTGCAAACAATTGCAGCTCTGTCAAACTTAGATGCATGTATGGTTTATCAAATAAGTGCATTTGAAATTTGATTTATGTATAAAGCTCATGATGTTCTTTTCTGATGATTACTTTGCTAGAATGACAATGTAAACATGTTATATAAAATGTTTTGAAGCCTTAAAATAAAAAAGCCCTGGCACTTGTTATGTATTGCAAATATGCCTATTACCTGATAATAGGCATACGTCAGTGTCTTATAGAACTTTATATATTCAGTTCATCCTTTCCAAAGAATTTCATTGCACGGATGTTTTGAGCAGTTCTCTATTTATATTCATGCTACAGCAAAGTACATTCAGAAACTACTTCCCTGACTTCAGTACCTGTTTAGGAAGACCTTTGTTCTGGTGCATTTATGTCTTACACATATCCCTGAATCTGGTATAACAAGTGTAGGCAGTTACCATAAGGGTGTGTATTCCAGAGACATCATGTATTACCTAGATGGGCTCCATCAGTCATTTCACCCCACACAGAGCCAGAGGAGCTTTACAATCACTGTATGATACAGACAAAGGAGCATCTGCTAGCATGTCACAGAATCACACAACCACAGAATCATAGAACGCTTTGGGTTGGAAGGGACATTTAAAATCATCTCCAGCTCCAACCTTGCCCACTATGGGCAAGGAATGCCACCTACTAGACCAGGCTGCTCTGGGCCCCATCCAACTTGGCCTTGAACACTTCCAGGGATGGAAGTAATTTTTATGTCACAGAAATTTTAGTGTGTTCATATGTGATTAAGAAGCATAAAAATTCACACCAAATTTTCAAACACGCAAAACCTCAAACCAAAACAGAAGCAATATTATTTTATTTCTTGTAGGGAAAAGTAAATCAGTTGTTCTTTGCACTGAAGAAAATCAAGTTGCTATGAATAGCATAACCTACATTTTCACAATGGCTCCTTCCTACATGATAATCCATTTCTTAGCATTTACATATGTAATATATTTTCCTTTTAGATTTATGTAACTGCAAAGACAATAGACCAGTTTCAGTACCCTTTGATACTATCATTTTCTCTCTGTATGTCACAAATACTCCATTTTTCTATTTTGAATTGAAATGTGCCCTGAAGCATAAAATTGTGCCACTTTTCAGGGTGGGTCAAATGCAAAGATTCAAATACAGTCTTACTGAAATTTCCAAGCACTTCAATGGATTCCAAAACCAAACGGTGTTCGAAAGCCAAGCTGCCATTCAGATGGATATCAAATCTCATCAAAATGAGTCTCCTAACTTCTTGTTAGGTTTTCCATCATGCCTATAGTTCACTATAATTGGGTTAAGAACCTAATGTATTCCATACGGATTTGACAGTCATTTTAATGGGCTGTTTTGAGGAATTTTTTCCCAGTCATCTGCTTTACTGAGGGTAAGTACAGGAAAGAAGCACACTAGGAAGCTAATGTGTACTGAAGCTTAGGATGTGATTCAAGGAAGTCATCATGAAAATAAATACAGGGAAGTTGTGAAATATGGCACATAACTGTGCTGTTAATTAGCAAATAGCACTTTCTTCAGCAACCAAAAAAATAATAAGCAAATGGAATGTCTCCTCCCTTTTGCCTCCCCGTATATATCTGCACTCGAGCAACTTGCCATATGACATTCAAACCATGCTACGCCTGGAATTACATAGTGCCCATACTGAACATATATTCCATGCACCGACAGACACGAGTGACACAGGAGCCACAGCACCTGCAGGTGGCTATGCAGATAGTCCAGAAGTGCGGGGAGGAATGGACCTTCTCTCGAGTGACTCTGGGGTTGACTGAAAACCAAACAGCTCTAGGCATTCACCTAGGAGGCTGCTGTAGCAGGATTTAGAGTACTGCCTGGGCAGGCACCTGGGACCCAGTGCATGCTTGCCTGAGTCCCAGGTGAGGCACCTACATAGGATCAATAAGGTTGGAAAAGACCTCTAAGATCGTTGAGGTCTTGAGAACTTCTGCCAGGAACTGCATGGAAGAATGATGTCGGACCCAGGTCTTGCAAAGGCTTTGGCTAGCACCCTAACCACCAGAAAGTCTTTCCTCTTGTTGTTCTTTATCATCCAAATGTCGAAGAATGGTCTTGCGGTTTAGCCCCAGTCAGGATCACAAAACATGGAGCCAAGCACCCCAGGCGTAGGCAGGAGCAACATGAATTGTAATCACTTGGAGGCACACCCGCCCTAAATCAAAGTACATTTACTTCCTGGCTCCTGTTCCTGGCTTGGACCATGCACAAGTCACTTGAGCTGTTGGTGCTTCTCTTTCCTCTCCTGTAATTTTAGGATAACAACACTGGCCTCCCTCCCAAGGCTGTTGTGGGGATCCATCAACGCAGACTCCTAAAGCACAGTGAGATTTTGGGTCGGGAAGCTGTGTCTGAATGCATTGCACAGTTATCATAAATGTTACTCACAGAGGACTCAGATATGTAACTACACATGCATACAATCATTTAGCTTTATTGCTTCACTATGTTCCAGTGAACTAACTGCAGATTGCTGTGTCAGTAATTTTAAATAATTCTCTTTTCAGAGTTTGTGATTTGCTCAACCACGCATCAAAATCTGGCTAAATTAAATAATTTGGGTCATTTTTGGCTTCATGTGAGTGGCTGTGGTTTTACAAAGCTGAGAACCCGACTCCCAAATTTTTATTGGGTATGGTTTCAATCCCTGCCGTCCACATCACAAAATGTTCTAAAGCGGTTGAAAAACTTGTGAAAGTCAATAATCTGCACTGTTATCCATATCCTTTCCTCTGCTCCAGAGCTACCCATGTGGCATTCCTGGTCAGAGGCTGGGCAGGCGGAAGGGTGAGCACGTGTTGGGTAAGTAGTAGGGCTGCCGCCTGGGTCCGCTCCCACCGGCAGTTCTTAGGCATTCCCGGTGCAGCCCAGACTGCTGCTGCATCACTGGTGGCACCAGCCCAGCTTTAGATGGGGCTGTGTAGCTTGCTGCTGCTTTGCTGTGCAGCCAACATATTCCTGAGGAGCTCAGTCGGGAGGAAAGTGGGAGATGTTAGTAGCGTAAAAGTCAGCCAGTTCTCCAGAAAAGGCATTTGTTTCCCTTGCCAAAGTCAAAGTCTACTATATACAAAGGAGGCATTATAGCTTCTCATAAAAAGGTCACAATAATCTTTTGTAATGGAAAGTGGAGTACAGCCTAAATATAGGATCTCTCCCAGAATTCCTATAGCGTGTAGATTAAATTCTGTTTATGACTGATGTGTGGATTGCTGCTATGCTGTGCTGTACAAAACTCTGCAATTGAAAGAGAAGAAACTCAATCTATTTTGTGTGTAGCTATGTAACTGGAAAGAGATGTTGTTACATATATTTTAAAGCAGAGGAATTTCAATTCATCTGTAAAATATTCCAAGATGAGTCACTGATTTCCAGCTTCATAAGGAAAATTCATCTGGTTTTCTTGTCTTCCTTCCTTCATCAGAAGTGTAACTTGTGCAACGTGCATTTGCACAAGTGAGAATAGTTTTGTGTGAGCTTTCAAAATATATCATAAAAATACGTATTATGAGGAGCTCCTGGACACCACCTGACATCGTGCAAAAATTCCTGAGTATAGAATTACATCACAAACCATTACTGTGTCAAAATATGTAAAGATTGGCTCTTAATGGCCCCTGAATCAATAATGAACACGTGAAATGGCCCTGAATACACGTTCACAAAATAAAGTTTTGCAGGCTTGACAGAGTTCTGACACAAAGGTGATGGAAACTGATTAATTACAATTAAGTCTAATCATGTTTAGAAAGCAGTAGTCATTTAATAATACATCATATGCTGCCCAGGGAAATGGGAATGGGGATTTCTCTTCAATCTATCTTTTGCTGTTATGTTCCTGAAAGCTTCTCAAATCCCAATCCTATGTGGTTGCCACTAAGAAAACCTCATGCAAGAAAAGTACCCTCAAGTCAACTTAGCCACTTAGCCAGAGGTTAAAAAAAAAAGAAAAAAAAGAAAATGATGGATTTTCCAAACCTTATCTTGGCCCTGCTAATCTAAAAATCCTGCTTGGCCTTTCAAGTATTGTTGAAAATCTGGCAAGCATCACAAAGAGCAGAGCAATGCATATTAGCTGTGCTGTTAGACATTCACTTCTAGGAAGCTCTGTCCTTTTAACATTACAGCTCTTGAAATGGGGAATTACTGGCAATTCTAACATCAGAAAACTGAGCCAGCATTTTGCATGGAATAGATTTTTCTCTTTCTGGCTATGTTTCTAGCTATCCTAAAGCAAAACATTCCTTATCTACCAGTACCTTTTCTGTTCCACTCCCAATCATTATTCCAGCAACAGCCACACTCAAAAAGTGTGTAAGTTACTACCAATAAAGTCCATTTAGAAGAAAGTCTGCTTTTGCTAACTGATTTTTTTTTTTTGGTGGCAAAGAAACAATCATTAACTTTTATAGTTTCAGCTCATATTACTGCTTGCGTGAGATGGGGCAGCAGTCACTTCTACTGCAAACACAGCAAAGCATGTGCAGAAGGCACGTGTCTTTTATTGTTTTTATATATGCATTTATATTCACGTATGCTTTCACATGCACTTCTTTTTAATCTGTGAGATAAAAACTGAACAGCAACAATAATAATCAAAATAGATTTTCAAAGTATATATTTGGAAACTGCTACTTTGATACACAGAAGACCATAGAAAAGTCACAATTAAAAAAAGATATTAATATGAGGAACATGTTCTGGCCAGCCACGAAAGCCTACTGTATGTTCATCCTGCATAGCTTGGCTGAGGTATCAGTGACTCTGACTTCATCTGACTTACACCAGGAGAATAAACAAATAATGTCACTGACAACAGAAGATGCATTTTTTAGAAAAATATATGGTGGCTGGAGGCCATGACTCCGGTGGGGTGAGATTCTTCTCCTTATTTTTGCCATCTAAAAGTGAATTGTCTTATCTAAACTTGTCACCTTGATTCTCTCTGGGGAAGTCAATGGGAAGTAGCTATTCATCATATTCCACTATAATTGTCTAAGATAGGTAGATGAGCTGCCCTTTGTAGGCATCTCATTCTTTCCATTGACTGCAGAGAGCCAAGATAAGTTATTTAGATTTGGTCTTTAATTTTTAGGTGATTAATGGTCGGTGAGACAAATACCACCTGACTCCCATGGGAGAAAAGGCAAATCTCTCACTGCAAGGCCAGTGGAAGGAATGAGCAGTCTAAGGCCTGGAGGCTGCAGTCAGGAATCTAGTTTCCTTACACAGAATCAGCTAGTCTGGAGGGGAGTAAATGGAGGGCATGGCTTATTATTAAGGGAGAAAGATTTGGATTTCCCATAATGTCACCACCTTTGAATCCCTCTCTGCTTCTGTTTCTAATGACAAAAAGTGGCTTTCCAGAGAAGAGGATCAGACTACTCTTTTCAATAAATCTAGCAGTTGGTCTTAGGGCGCTGCTCAGTCATAAGGCACTATTAGATCTCTTTCCAAAAGCGTTTCCTGAGAGACACACTGGTCTTTCGGAGTGTGTAACAGGTGATGTGGAGGGGACACGTTCACTAATAATCAATGTTTTTTAGCCCTCGCATGCAGAGCCTCTGTTTGGTCCTGTACCCTTTGAACTGCCAGTGGATGCTGACCAGGAGCACGTTGTGCAGAGGTGAGTGTGCAGCTCATGGAGAGAGCTGAACTTTGCACAGGTAGACAAGGCAATGGGAGATCACTTGCTCTCTCTGATCACTCCACATCCAAGGAGAGGAATTCAATGTGTCCATGTGGAAGACTGAAGAGGTTCTGGCACCCCTTGTAACTCTCCAGCAAACCCAAACTGACATACACTGGCTACTTAGACAGGCTTCCAGGTGAAGCTTATCCAGCTCCCTAAGACTTACCTATAGCATGACCAGACCACTGTCCAGAGACAAAACTGGCATCACAGACTGCACACGAGCCCGAAGGAGGAACACATGCACGATAATTTGGTTTACGGTCAGATTAATTAACGAAACAACCACAGTGCAGTGCACTGGGCTGAGCACTGATCTCATCAGCTTGGCATGCATGTTTTATTCTACCACTCTCCATTGCATTAATGCCCTCTAAAACACGTGTCAAAATGAATAACTGAAAGGGGTAACTCCATTGTCATGGTTAGCTAAAAGTTTTAAGTAATGCGAGTAGTTAAATAGGAAATAACTGGCGACATTTTCTTTGACAAAATTCTCAGAAATACAACTAGCAGAAGCAGCTGAAGCTGAACTGAGAGACTGGTTTCCCTGTGTCAGCCTCGCAATTCCACTGCAAAGTTTTGAACTCATTGATGAAATAGTTGTAGAAATTTTGCCGCTTCTTTACATTTCATGAGGAATTAGTGATGGACACAACCACCCTTTTTGCACATTCCTATTTCACTCTTCTTTGCGGCAAATGCGCAAGCTGCTGTTTCCTACACTCGGGAGGATTCAGATAAGGGCAGCAGGTCTGCACCATGTCCTGAGCCTCTTTTGCCAGCCATTTCCCAATGCTGCTTCTGGCAGGTTTTCTGGTTTTTTCTGTATCGCCTCTGCCTCTGTGGTATTTCTCACACTCTCATGCACAGATGCAGCTTGCTAATCCCTTTGCCTCTGGGGCATGTCTTCAAGATACAAGACAGCAAAGCCATACCCCATGCTTCCCCTGAGCTCCAGAGAGCAGCAGAAGGATGTCAGTGTGGCTGCACTGCTTGAAACCTGGGCAAGCATCTGCATTGTGCAATATGTTGTGTGCTCACACTCAGCTAAGCTTTCCATCATACACCACTGACTTGGTAATGCACTTTTTTTGGCTGAAGAGCTCTGCTGTTTCAGCTATGCTCAACTGCATCTTAAAATTATCCTGAGTCAAAGGAACTGTGTTAATAAATTATGCCAGTGAAGGCTGGCTTACTAAATAAAAATTTACTGTGCTGCATTGGTAAAGTCCCTGACCTGACAGAGGTATCACTTATAAATCTCTGGTCTTCAAAGCAATTAAAAAATGAATACTGTAAAAATCTGCTGCAATCAACTGCAATTTGTACTAAATTCTTGACTGTTGTTGTTTATGCAAAAAAAAAAAAAGGAAAAAGAATTGCTTTTGATATCTTAATCTCTGTTTTATATCAGCTTTCTGTTTCTGGAATGTAAAGCAAAGATATTTAGTATCCCATAAATCTAAAACCATGCTACTGGGAAGGAATCCATGAAAAGCAAATGCTGTAAGAAATATAAAAGCTGGTTTATTTGTCTAATTAAGAAATTTCTAGTCACATCAAAATAACTTCTCCTAAGCAAAGTAGTACTTGCTTGCCATTAATCAGTTGTACACTAAAGGAGTTTAGATTTTGCCTTGGAAACATGTATACTTGTAACATGCAAAGCTGCAGGTAGCCACTTTAATTGGATTTTCTTTTGAACAAGACACTTATTCCATGGGACAGGAAAAATGCATGTATTAATAAATTATTGAAATAACAAATAAAACAAAAGCTAATCAAAGAAACACTGAGAAAAACTGCGCTGTGAGCACTCAAACTGTTTCGGATGACTGAAAAATCTTCAGTTTTTAGCATTTCAGGCCTAGGGTATTGCATTGGCTTCAGCAGTGGTTGGTTTTTGTTGTTGAAGAGGATATACATAAATGAAGATGTACTGAATACATAAATGAAGACATACTGAAATGATGCAGCTTATACATCCAAAGATAAAAAACCCAAACAAACTTCAAACTGTACCCTGCAGGTAGTCCTCTCTTGCAGAGAAGACCTTGAGCATCACAAAGGGGTGCAGAACACTGCATGCTAACTGAAGACAGGTTCCAGAGAGGGAAAGCATTTTCAGAAAGGGACTGGGACTCACCACAGCCATCATGATCACTTGCTTTTGCCCTGTAGTCTTTCCCAAGTGCACTACTTAAAATGAACAAAGTACTTTTTTTTT
>VZRR01003601.1:536999-648814 GCA_013398015.1 Oreocharis arfaki | reverse complement strand
GAAGTAAGCAGAACTTTGAAGGTGCTGACCAAAGGGATCTGTGAAGTTTTGGCACACCTATAAATGTGAAGATGCTGAGTGTGGGCTTTTGAGATGGTAATTTTCAGTATTCAAATACATGGATCACCCTTTCTATTGAAACATGGCAGCAACTGGTGATAGTGCTAATGGTGGTGGTGTAATACCTTTTTATAGGAATAGGATTGTCATAGGTCCTACACAAGTTTTGGTGAAACTGCTCTACAACACCTGAGCTATAGGATAAAAGCGTGTTTTTGTCATGAACTATATGACTACTGGTTTGAAATTCTCAGGACATAGATGGTAAAGAGCTTGTTCAGTGGCTGAAAAATAGGAGTTTTGAGAACAGTGTTCTGAAGTTACAAGCAGGTAAGTGTCCCAGGATGATGGAATAAATAAAGCCAGGCTTGCAACAATTCCTTCACAGACTACATAGGATGTTCAACAAGTTAGGATCAATGTGACAGTAATTTCTCTGGTTTTTATAGAATAGGAAAAGGAGACAGAGGAAATATAATTTAAAAAGACAATATTTCAGAATGGAATCATGGAAAGCTGTGGGTATTGAGTTTGGATGGACTTGGGTTGTTTTTCTAGGTTATTTTTATTTTTAACTCATAGCTTCTGTCAAACGTAAATAACTTTGAATTTATACTACAGAAGACCTTGCATCTTACTCTTTCAAAATATAGAGCCTGTACATTTTCTGGGCAGAAACAGTACTTGCTGTTGGCAGCTCACAGTTTTGCATAATGTCTGTAACAAGCTATGAAAATTAGACAAATAGCATGAACTTTGTCTTGCTATTTTTTTTTTTTTGTGCTAATCAAAACAGAAGATCCTGATTACGTTTCCTTATGCTCCAAAACATACAACTTAAGAGGAGGGGGTTGTTTTTTCAAGAATATTTTCCTTTCCTTATCCTTTATATAAACTCTTTCTGGATCAAAACAACAGACTTTCATTCCTGAAGTCAACTGCATATGGAATCTTCAAAACACCTCCCTTGCTTAGAAAAAAAAAAAATTAAAACCTCTTCCATTTGAGGGCAAGGTATTTATAAAAAACAGGTTAAAAAGAAATATATGACAAATGGGATAGACTGATGGATATACTTTCTTGGGCTTCACACCAATTTTATAGTGCACCAGCATCACTGTGATTTAAATTGGTAATGAAGACAATAGTGTATGGAGCCCCTGATAAGGAGTTTGTGGAGCCCTTCAAGGGAGTGAAGCAATCACAAATACTCATGCCTGATAGATAAAAGACTTCAGGAGACCACCCCTAGATGTTCTCTGCCTCTTAAATTACAAGAAGCTATCCACAGGCTATGCATCATTTTAGTAAGTATGAGGAATGCATCCTGAATAGGATGTAGAGAAGTATATGGAAGAATTGCTTACCAAATATAAAAAACTCCGTAAGATTCTAATCCTAAGTGTGGCAATTAATTTTATTGTTCAAGCAAGTTTGTTTTCTACAGAAAAAGTTATATTAAAAAAAAAGAGAATTTCAGACTTTCAGATTTAAATATTTGTGTGAAGGTGTGGAAAATTTTTTTCAAGATCTCATAAACAATAAAAATAGTTATTTTAAGTGTTTATTGTAAAAGAAAGCAAGCAAAAACCCCAGCCTTTTATGCTTTGTGTAGCTTGTTTGTATTCTGCTTGGAATTTTTATAAACTGCTGAAGGCTCTTGAAGGCCCCTTGTCACATTATAGTTACAACAAAATCAACCTTCGCATCTCAAACTTTCTCCAAAGGCACTTCTTTCCTCTGTGTCAGGGAGGAGTGGGAAGAACGGGAGTTAACCAGATTAATGTTTGTCGAGCTAGCAGAATGCTTGTCATCATTGATCAGGACTCTAATTTATGTGACCACATGAGAGATAGAGACTCTCAGTCAGCAACTCTCTTGCTCGCTACAGGAGGAAGACATTGGCCAAAACTCAAGTGTATCATTTATTTTTGAAAATACAAATACAAGTTCCACTGGGATTTCCCTGATGAATAAGTGCAGCCAGAGAGGAAGGTAGAACAAAATTAACATAGCTAGAAAGCCAGATGCTGTAACCACTAAAATGGCTGATGAAAATCCTAAATGTAAAACAACAAATCAATTATTTCTTATTGATTATGATTTAATATTATGGAACTAAAAAATTCTATAGCATTTCCTAATATCAAGCAAACAAAAATTTCTTTCTTTGAATTGAAGGTGAGCTAAGAAAAAGAACGTGCCTCAGGAAGCAAGCATGAAAAGATGAAAAAATATTTGATACCAGGGCTGAAATCCTGGGTGATAATAGACAAGGAAGGATGAATAATAGAGTCATTAAGTATCCAGGGAAAAGAAGACTGGCAAGTCTTGAGGACTTTTTTCCCAGGTGGGATGAACTGAAATTAAAGCTGGTGACTGGGTTTCGCGGGAGAGTTGGAAAATGGTCCCGAGCTCCGTGAAGCATCTGGGTTAAAGACAGTGAGAGTAACTGTTCAAGGGGAAGGGTATTGAAGATGCGAAGCATGTTGGATGAGTTTCACCTCACTTCACTTTAAAAATCTTTGAGTTAGTCATTCAGATTCCCTTTATAGTCAATAAGTAGTTCCAGGGAGTGAGTCACCTGACCTAAATTAGATGTCTATCTTGAGATGGGATGAATCACACTCAGAGTGTCTATTGATATCTATTGACTATAAAAGGAACCAGGACTTGCTTAGATGCGGACATCCACACTGCAGATGAATCCCATCCTTAGGCATTTTACCGAGTAATGTGATAAACACCAGGAAAATCCATTATTTGGGGCCAAGCTTCAAACATAGAATGGGCACATGGAATCTGGTACCCTCCCCCTCACAAAGTAACTGGAAATAGGATTAATAGACTGGGCTTTAGGATAATCCTTTATTGAGTTGAAAAGGAGAGGCCACGGCAAGGAATGCTGCTCTGCAGAAAACTGCTGCTAATGACAATAATTAGGCTGAATCAGAGACTCTGCTTAAAACACAGAAGTAAGATATGTGTTGGGCGGAGGAGAGAGGGAGCAAATAGCCTGTCTTCACTTCGGAATGTGGGATACTGCATCTAATCAGAGACTGATATCAAAGTGTTAAAACTTTATTAAAAGCAGAATCTAAACAAATGCCTTTCTACCCTGCTCACCCTCCCAAATTCCTTAATGGAGAGTTTAAATGAAAATAAAAGTTCAAAATAAGTTCAGTCACTCTTGAGAAGCTCTTATATCTGAACATTCTGCAATGAGAGCAATTTGTTATATATTAACAGGAAGATTTAAGAAGTAAAATTTTAGAAAGGTGTGGCTCATGCTAGCAAAAAACTACAGCATTTTTTAAAATTTCCTATCCTTTTAAATGTCATATGTTATAATCACACTTGCAGACTATTGAATATAATCTATGTTTTTAAATCTTTTACTGTTTTCTACTCTCACTCATGCACCATGTCATCATTTGGCCGAAGTAGACCAAAATTTTGACACTGACTTCTGTGGGTGCAATCCCAAATCTGATGCATCTAAAACCACAAGATTTCCACCATCAGTAATATTTTGCCCTGTGTGCAGAAGATCAAGCAGAGGTGTTGATTTTGACTGCCTTTCTCTGGGGACTGCCAGTTTGAGAACCCCGGTAGAACCTCAGGTGTTATCCAATATTCAGTATTATATCCACAATTTATATTATATATATATATAATCACTATTTCAATAGTGGAAATAGTTGAAAATTACGGACTTATTTTTTGTTCTACCTTTTCACACAGAGATATGCTCTGTTGATACACAGCTTCCCTATTTACAATCAGGCTGTTGCAGAATGCCTTGCCTGGGATCACCCCTCTATTTTGTGGAGGAACTGTTTTCAGAAAATGTTCTGTGCTTTGTGGGACTTCCTGAGCTGTAAAAATGAGTAAACAGACAAACAAAGCATTTGTTGAAGGTAGCCATGATACAAAATTAGAATATAGACGTCCAAGTCAAATACTGTCATTAAGCAGATGTTGTACATATAAAAAATTATATTGTGCCCAAAATACAACAAGGTTACATCACTGATGACAATAACTTTTTTTTCTTTAATACTGTGCAGGAATTTTTTGAACAGGATTGTAACTACGTTACTGATACATCAGCAGTACATGCTGAGCAAATAAACAATAGGTTAAATGAGGTATATGGTAAAATTTGCCCTTTAAACTACAAAACTCCAGGCAGGCTAAAACATGGAAACATCTACATAAAATTTTCTTGCATAATTCATGGCAAGACTTAGTATTATGTCCATTAGAGCCAATATAAGGAATACAAAGACAATTTAAAAACAACCAGTGAAACATTTAAATGTGCTCTGCATTCAGACTTTGTGTGGAGATTCCAGTGAATCTCAGAGTGCATTTTTTAGTTTAACATTTGTTTTGCTAATTCCTCCATGTCTCCATGGATTGTATTTACTGTTCTGTTGCTAATGCATTTTAAAGCTTTAAAGCTTTTAACCTTTAATCTCCACTTATTCAAGTGAGGTTAAGTGATCTTTTTCCTTACCTCATGTCCAAAACCAGGTCTTCAATCAAACATTCTTCTGAAAAGACCACACTCACACTTACCTATATCCTCATAAGCTTCCTTTTAAATGTGGAATCCTTTCTTAATGGTAATTCATAAGAAGCATATTAAACAGCTTGTGCAGCATTCAAGAGCAAAATAAACACTGTTTTTTTCCCCACCCCATCACATTTAAAGCGGGAGATACAAAGCACAGTTGACAGACACAAAGGGACAGGGTGCTTCAGAGAAAAATTGTATTACATTTATTTGAACAAGACTGCAATACTGCTACTGTACTGCAATACATAGATTTTACCGAGATAAAAGCAGAGCTTCAGGGAAAAAAACAGAAATGCTGTAACCAGGCAGATGTGTTTTCAAACAAATCAACTTCAGAATTAGCTTTGTCAGTGTAAGGGCTGAGTTACAATTAACTCAACAGAGGCTTCAGGAAATAGCAATGTTTTTCAACATTCATTCAGCTTTTCCATTGGCATTCCTCCCTGATTCAATCCCCAACACACTTGTTCCTTCTGGAGATGCCTCCATCTTTCTCTTGAAGGGGGAGGCTGGGAGATGAGCTCAGAACCAGTGCCCAGCCTTTAGACAAAGAAATTTAGGAGTGAGTGTTAGTGTTAGGAGTTAATGTTCAGTCACCGTATACCACAAAGGGACACAAGTACTTGGAAAATCTGTATCTATTATATCCCCTTTCAAACCAAGTTTTGCACCCTTGTACTTGTGCATGGGTAAGAGAGGAAACTGAGGACAGCAGAAACAAAAGGCCTGTAGGAGAGGAAGTTTGTAAGCAGGAGGCTATACAGATCCTCAGATGGGTCTCTTAGAAAAAACCCCTAGTTCTTCTAGAACTGAGGTTTGCAGTGTAGCTAAACCCAATCCACATTTACTCTTCTGCCTCTAGGTGGAAATTCTCTACCAAATCCCTTGTTAGCTGAGACTCCCTAGTGGAATCTAATTATATGATTTGACCGTGAAATCTCTCTTATAAAGTTTTCCATATTCTCCAAGGTTCTATATTAAAACTGTATGTGAAAACAGGGATGATGTGGAAGCATCAGCTCAGAGAAATGCTGACATGCTGTTTCATCCTATGTGGATTACTGAACACAGACAGTGTCGGTCTTAAAATGAGGGCAAATGAATGAGAAATACAAATATAAGAGGCCCCATAAACCTTGATTTTGGTTATGAGAGACAGATTCAAAGCTGATTGCTGTCAGTGGGAATTCTTCTGTTTAATGAAATCTTGAAATCTTGAAATCTTGAAATCTTTCAGTCAGATTCCAGATAAATCACTCGCAGCAAAACATCCTTTTGGTATCCAAAGCTCAGGGTTGTTACTTGCCTATTTTGTCCGCATGGTAAAAAGGGGAAATTTGAAACCAAATTAGTTCAGTAACTCATGGAAAGTGGAAATACAGTTGATTCTCAGATGATGTAACAACATAAATATCAAGCTCAGTGACATTGCATACCAACAAATATTTTATTTCGGTGTCCAACGATATTTAAAAAAAAACCCTTTAAAGGAGTCTTGTGGCAAGTTTGTTCAAGGATAGTATTCTAAAGTGTTTCTTCTTTCATTTTGGTTTTAATTATAGCAATTGCCTTAATAAAAGTTTCTGAGGTAAGGGCTTACGCATTCCATTCACTCACTGCCGTGTTTAATTCCTATCACTGTTCAATCACTTGTTACTTTATTTTTAGGGGCAAATTTATAGCAAGCTGCTGGATCACATGTACCCAAGTATTTGAAGTATCTGCAGCTGCTTACATTGCAAGAGATCCAAGCTGCATTCCTGTCATGAATCATAGATTTGTGAGAGCAGAGCCACAAATATATATTAAAAAATGCAGCTTACATGGCTTGAAAACAGATTTTAAACAACCTTCCTAGAGGATTGATAGTTCCAGAAGAGCAGGGGCACTTATTCACCCAGGTTATGATCTCTTTCCCAACAGAGGGCATCTTTAGGTTCTCATTGCAAGCTTCTGCCAGGATGTTTACTGAAGACACACAATAGTCACTGTGTGACCGTAGGGAGAAAGGATAAAAAAGAGATAATTAACAGAAAATAATTCAGGGCCAACTTCCCTGGGAGTTTCCACTTGGAAAAGCCGAGGGACAATGGCTTTTGCATTGCCATTGATGCAAATTCTCTTCTGCAGGATTTGCTTGTGCGAACAGGACTTGGACCTATAACTTATGTCATTTTCCTGTATATGAGAATGTCACCAAATTGTACTTAAAAGTTACTGGTGGTGAAATAGGTGAGACAGAAAAGCTGTGAAAAATCAATCTGTGGTGAATAGATCTTTGTATCAGCAAATGTGCGTGTGAATGGACATGGACGGTGTAGGTCATTCTCAATCACATTCTCTATTCTGAGAATGCTGACAATTGCCAGGTTACTCTGAAAATATTTGGACTAAAATGTTTCTCAACTGCTGCTGTGACTAGATAATAAAAATGAGAGTGATTGCTGTTAGTCACTAGTGATTGTTTTGTGATTCATTTTTAGCTTCCGATCGTGAAGGAAAAAAATTATCATGTGACACAGATATCAACCCAACCAATACAAATAGAGTTAAACAAACAGTTCATGAACAACATGTAGTCCGAAATTAAAGTTTTCCACCACTCCCTTTGTTTTTCTTTCATTTACAGAACGGAATAATTCTGAAGAGAAAGAGGGTAAATTCATACATGAGTCACTAACAAGAAAGGGTTGAACTGCTTGAATGGTTTGAAAAGTTCTCTGTATAATAAGATTAAAATAACAATATAAGTATGTTCATTCAACAATTATAATACAAAAATTAGAATGGATTAGAATTCCTTGTACTACATAAAAACTTCTGCAATTTTATTACTGTGCACAAATTGTGCACAATATTGTGCACACGCAAGACAGGTGAAACTGTTAGACTGTAGAAAGCTCTGACCTAAACAAAAGCTATGTCTGCTAACCTTTATTTGAATCTCAAGATGTATATATTTTACCCTTCAAAATGGCCACAAAAACACTTGTCCAATTTCTTTCCTATTTTCCATATCTTACACACCTTCCTGCTTTTCTTTCCTAACTTACAATGCCAGTTTATTGATTCAAACTTAATTTTCCTTTCAGATCTTTTTTTTTTTAACAGAAAATTAAAGTTCAGTCCCTTGATAGTTCATAAAGAAGCTGTGTTCATCTTGTTGCTTGCATTCTGAAGGAGATGTGTATATATAATTTCTTGAAGCACGGACAACATACAAACATTTGTCTCAGGTAATAAGAAAAGAGTGAAGAATAGTAAAGAGGGTTTTCACAAAGGAGTATCTTGGGAAGATGAGAGTAATGCTTTATTTCAGTTTGTAAAAGCATCTGGTGAGCTTGCCTTTGTTTAGCTCTGAAAATACACCACTTTTGACATGTATGCATATAAAGAAATGAATGTGTGTCAGTACTTTTCTAGTATCATGCATTTGAACAAATAGTTACTCGACAGACACAACAGTAATAAGCCTGATATCAGGATCACAGTACACAATCACACAGAGTAAAGAGCACCTGAGAATAAGAGTGGGCTGGGAAGGAGCCTTTTATTTTTCCTTTAATGTTTCTCTTGTCAATGCCTTACCTACCGTACAGAAGGATGAATAGCTTTGAGTTCAAACAAATACTGTTTCTGAGTCCATTCATGCAACTTGCCATTTAACTTCTCTCTAAATCAGCTATTTA
Organism: Oreocharis arfaki; assembly: GCA_013398015.1. NCBI lineage: Eukaryota > Metazoa > Chordata > Aves > Passeriformes > Paramythiidae > Oreocharis > Oreocharis arfaki. Next base: position 640,480 of record VZRR01003601.1, on the reverse strand, counting down.
TGTGATCTCTTAATGTCGAGTTCGGAGATAAGAACAAGATGTAGGATGACTTTTGTTTTTTCATTTCTGAATATGATTATAATGTTTCATACCACGTTTTAAAGGCACACACATCTGTTCAATGTGCATAAAGTGCTATCTAATAATAATGACACATTACTTAGAGGTATTGCAAAAGTGCTGCCTGTAAAAGGGTTTTTTGAGAGCAGCAATCTGTTACTGTCCAATTCATACTTGACCAGCAGTCGTTTTCAGACAATTTCCCATGTTTGGTATGTGTGTATATGTTTATGTAGACACACAGAAAAGCCCTGAGATTCTCCGTCGATACCAAGGGCGAGCTGAGTGCCAGCCAGTTCTGCCTGGAAGCTTTATGGTCCTGCTAGTACAGAGTGCTCCTGAGCTAAAATAAAGAGGGGAGGTTTAGATTGGGTATGGGGAAAAAGTTTCTTCACCAAGAGAGTGGCTGGGCACTGGAACAGGCTCCCCAGGGAAGTGGTCACAGCACCAGCCTGACAGAGTTCTAGAAGCTTTTGGATAATGCTCTCAGGCACATGGTGTGATTCCTGGGATAGGTCCTTTCCAAATCAGCATATTCTGTAATTCTGTAAAACTCCTTTTCTTGCACAGCAGACCTCACCATGGAGATAGGCTCTGTCTCTGTCTGTTGTTAAAGAATAATATATATGATTCTACAGATTTTCCTAAGATCATTGTTTTGGATTGATGACAGTACCTAAAGAAACACATAATATAACTTCCTTCAAATTCCTTATAAAAGTTTGTTCAAATATTTCATAAAAATTGCAGGGCAAGCATTTTCACAGCTAATTTGAAATCTCTGATTTCTCTTCTCTTCAAAAATGTTGCAGTTAATCACACAGCAGAAGCAACACCACGTTTTTAATCTCAATAAAATTAGAGAACAATTTTGTAGAGAACAAAAAGAACAAAGATGTAGTCAGTGGAACTATCCTAATTTAGACTGCACTGTTACCAGAACAAGAAACTCTTTTCCAAGAAGTCTGTAGCATACCTATGACACCTTTTCCTGTAGTCTGCTTCAGACTTCTGGCTGCTACAATATAGGTTATTTTTGTCAGAAAATAGTCAAAAAATGAGCATGTCCCTGTCTGGTTCCTCAACAGAATTTTTAATTAAACTAGTTTCTTACTACTCCTATTTTAAAGTATTTGCAAACAGTGATAGTAAAGGAATAAATTAAATCACTTCTTACGTGAAGTCACAAAAGATTATTTTGTTGTATGTGACATCTAGTCAGACTAAAGAACTACTCATTTGCATATCCTTGTTTCAGTCTTTAAAGTAAATGATCAATCAGCATAGAAGAGACTAAAAATCAATAAAGCAAATACATTCTCCTTGTAACTTGTCCAAAGGTTGTGATTTAGTTACAGTGCAACTTAAGTTGTTGGTTCAGTTACAGCATGTACGACAGCATAACGTCTTTTTATTGATCACAAACTATGTGGCTCACAAAACAAAGACAAGAGAGTTTAAAGATGCCAAGTCCAAAACACAATTCTGTCCTAATGGGCTTTAGTACACCCATTTCCCAAAATTGTGTCTTGATCTGAAGCCTGTGAGAGTCAACGACTGTCTTCCCATTGACTGCAGTGGATATTCTAATGGGGTTTTGAAATTTTACACAATTAAAAAATAGTAATAAAACCTACATATGAGAAACATTCATCTGCCAGAAGCATTCCTCGTGTGGTGCTTGTGTTGATGACAATGACATTTTGCCATACAGAATGCAAGCAGAAGAACCATGCAAAGAAGGAAAAACTCACTGTGAAGAGGAAAAAATCAGATTTTCCTCAATTTGTAAAGCAAGCTTACCGCTTCAGTATTTTAAAAAGTAATTTTTTCATGGAGGACATTCTTGTCCACTTGCTCAGAGGAGGACTTCGAAGACCGAACAAACTCAGGTAACAACCACCACGTTGTGTACTGATTTATATACGTGTATGCACAGTGTAAAATGCCTCTTCCTAAAATCAGATGCAATTGCTGGCTTGGGAGGGCTGGCTAAGGGCAAAGGGAGAGGGAGAGAGATTTTGTTACCACAGGCATAAAAAAATCCTGGCACCAGCACTTGCAACTGCAGAACAGAACAGAGTAATGATAGTTTACATTTTTCAAATTTCCAGGAGGACATATTTGACATCTTATGGGCTTATCACTTAAAAATATATGCCATCCATTCCCTAAATAAAATTCCTACTTTTAATAACTTCTGCTTTGACCTTGCAAAACAGACAATGCCATGATCAATTATCCTCAAAGTCTTCGTTAAATCTCCTCTAGAATGTTGCCTACTCATAAATAGGATTACAATTTTTGAAAAATCCAAAGTGAAGCAGTAAATGACTGTCATCCTTTAAAATCAGAATGGTTTGGACATGAATTTCCATGTGCCCCATCACTAACGTCTGTCTCTACCGTAGAGACCACTGAATGTGCCTTGAAGTGTCCTGGGAGATCCAATGGAAGCCAAACTGAGGAAATGAAGAGAAGTATGTGTTCCTGGGAAATTGCAGTTTTTACTCTGCAGTTCCTTAATACAGAATAGGTTTCATGTGATTAGCCCACCAGTCAAAAGACAGTGAGATTCTGGAAATTATTGTGATTTGGAGTCACTCACTGTCTGCTTAAGACCAAACTAGAAAAGGTTTTTCCAAGTAACTGGTGAGAGAATTTGCCTAAGGAATGGGACATTCAGGTACAAATCCTCACTTCAGAAGATCTTTATACCAATTAAAATAGTTATGGCAAGGGTAGCTGAAACCAAGGAATTCAGCAGAATAGGTACATGGATGGCCTGAATGTAATGATGGCCTCTGCTGTCTGTCAGGAGAGAGCCTCTTTCACACTCACCTCTCAGAACAGCTTCATTATTAGTGTGAAGAAGAAAAGCATCCCCTGCCTATATATTTGGCTGCACTCTGACCATGTTTGCAGGATCAGGCCCTTGATACCCCTACCCCTTTGAGATTCCTGCTTTGGCTTGAGCTTAACAGCTTCAGCACCTGTGAGGCGTTAGACTTTAAAAAGATTTTCAAGTCAACCCTAGTAACTATTTGGAGGAATATCTATGATATCACTTATTAATCCTCATTTGTACACAGTGCTTTCAGTGTTAATTCATGTGATTAAGGAATTGCTCAGCTCATCAGAGAGACCTGATCACTAACATGAGGTGGGAAAAACAGAACAGGGTATGTGTGCTGAGATAAGTGAAGTAGCTGAATGTGGAGCTTCTCATAGGCAATCTCCTGCTTTGGCCTTTGTACACTCTGTGATGTTTCAGCACAATCAGAGATCACGGTACATTCTCAAAGTATCCTTATATGGGCCAGCCAAGTGTCATAACATAGAACAGGGCAACACAGCCGTGAATCATGCAGACTTGTAGGGAAGTGTTCAGATTTTGAGTAAAAAGAATGCCAAGGCTTTAAAAAGTGCAGTCTGGGTTGTAGGATATTGTGTCTTTTTTTGTTTGCTTTTGTCATGGGTTTGTGGGGTTTTTTTGCTTTTTTTCCCTCTTCTCCTTGTATATTCCTGTATTTAAAATCTCCAAAAAAAAAACTGTAATGCATTTTGAATCAGTTGTTTTCTATACCACAATGCTGTACTGAATTTGCAAGAATGTATGGCAGATTTTAAGGTTACATGTACCACAGATTCTGCAACGAAAAGGGCTGACATTCCTGTGAGATCAAGTGCCAAATCAATTAAAGACACTTTGGATGTGGAGGTTGAGCTACTGATGGTGTTTCTTCTCAGAAGACGATATGAAAGAGACATTTAGCATCTTTGCTGAAAACTCTCTACTCTTCTTTTGCCTGGAGCCGGAAAAGACTTGGAAAGGATGTACCCCATATATTTAAAGTGTACAATAAGGAGCTTCTAAAAAGATACTGAAAACAAAAGGCAAATTTCAGGAAAATTTAATAACAAATAAAGATGAAATGAAAGAATATGGCTTGCATGAACTTGGCAGAAGTATGAGAAAATGGTTATCTACTGGGGAGTGAAAATGTAAGAAGATAAAAGACTTTGAAAATATATCTAAAAGACTTTGAAAATACATCTTTGGTTTATTTGGCTGCTTGGTATCATAGTTCTTTGTCACATTAGTTTTTTAGCACAAATAAATTTTGTGAAGAGATCTGTTGCATTAAAGGGCTTTGATCATGAACTGACCTGCTAGAACAGTACAAATATGCTCTCATTCACATTACCCTGAACTGAATAAACATAAATAATTTCTTTTCCTTTGAAAAAATCACTATTATTCTTTGGTCCAACAGTCCCTCACTTTCCCGTATTGCAAGACAGTTTTAGCTATTCTGATGACTCACAGGGTTGTGTTGCCAGGAGGCTCTTTTGTATAGCCAATGCATTATTCCAAAACATTCCAGTTTATTTTCTCTTTGCTAGAACTTTGTCTATAATAACTTTGGCCCACATAGTCCTAGATTTTTCCCATTCAGGTTTCAAGTACATAACTGACATAGGAGGTTAACAACTTCCTGAATATGCAAGAGACATCTTCAAAACTTAGATTCAGTTTGACTCATCACAGCACTTCCTATTCTCATTTCACTCAATACTTAGAAAGGCTGAAGTGACTGCTATAGGCACCTCAGTTAAGCAGGATTATTTCAGGTCCTGAAGTCTTTAAATCAGTGCTAAACACCTGTTTTTAAAGATGCACTATCCTTCACGCAGATGCTATGGCTCTGATACAAAGTTTACTCATGAAACTGTCAGACACTGGGCAGACTTGACATTCATAATGACATTTATCACCTTTAAATCCTAGCACCCAGAAATTACGACATATGGTACAGGACTGATAGGAAAGTGTCTACAGGTAGCCTGACTACAAGGACTTTTACTAGGTGAAAAGTATATGAAATGTGTATAAATGGTATATGCAGTCCTACAATCACCAAATCACACAGGGATATAAATTAGTGGGCTGCAAAACAAAGCAAAGTTTGGGCAACCAACTTCAATTTGTAATATTTTATATACAGTGTCATTTAGAAGAAGATACACCAAGAATTTTTGTTTTCTTCAGATAAATTCGTGTTGCAAATATTTGCTTCCCTTCCCTGTATAACTGCATTTCACTTTGCTTTGGAGGACCACTTCCTGACAAACTGATGACTGATATTCAGCTGATAGCAGCACTCTTTGTTACTGTGTAAATGAGCTCACTATATACAGTTGCTGACATTGCTGAGATTGCTGCAAAAACCCTTCACCAAAGTGTTTTTTCACATACAAAACTGATGGGAACGTTTTCTGAACCTTCAGTACTTCCCTCGTTCCTTCCTTTGTGCTTGTTTGTTCTTACTCAGTCCCATCATCTTCTGGCATTGTTCTTGACTGATTGTAATGGACTGATTCCTAACACGTGTTGTCAGTGGATTGTTTGCTGGCATATCTGACAATATTACCATCTACTTCAATATCTTCTAAATTTTGGTGGTTTTATACCGTGGAAATTTAATAAACAGTCTGGTAATTTAGAAAAAGAAATGTCAGCAAGATGTGTGGGATAGGACAAGGCCTACTCTATAGCCCACATTCTTCAAATGCAATTGTTTCTTTTCAAAACATCACAGCTGTTCAGCAATCAAGGACTATCTGTATCCCATATGCTAAAGCCAGATGTCAATTTCACTATGTGCAAATTTGCAATGCACTGTTCAGAACACTCAAACCATATTTCAGGGGAGGACATTGTCCAGGGAACTGAAGCGGGACAGTTTCCAGCACAGCTCCCTGCCAAAGTAGTAATAAATTCTTTCTTTAGGGATTGGACAAAAGTTTTGCATTATGTGGAAAACTAACTCTTCTTTCTTTACCAATAAAGCAGCAAAACTACAAACTAATGTTTTAAAAAAACACTCACCTCTCTCCACTGCCCGTGAGAGGCACAGAGTGTGAGCAGCTAGGATAAAAACATGGACTTTATGTGAAATGAATCCCACCCTCAGTGCATAGTCACAAGTTATTACGAAAGCACAGATTTACTACCATCCACCCCTACAGCACATGCTGTATCTTCCCACTCATTCCACCCCCTTTCATGAGATATGTTCATCATATGTGTCTCCCCCTCTGATCCCTTTAAACTCTTTTTGCTCAGCCAGCACTGCTGAGGTAGGTGGAAACCTACCACCACTCTGGTGACTCCAGCAGCACTTTAGAAGCACTGCTTTCTTGCTCGCTTACTTTCCCATCCACTAACAGTCCTGGTAGTCTTCCACTGCTCTTCTTGCTCCCTAGCTGAATGCTGTCACTACAGACCACTTATTTGGGTAGATCTAGGGAGATCAGTGACAGATCCCTTTGTCCTTTGGAGCACAACATCTGTTTTGGAGGGGTAGAAGGTTGGAGCAGAGCCCTCCTATTAAAAAAAGAAAACCATTGTGACTTCAATGGAGATCCTCATAGATATCTATTCCTGTGATGCCATGAAACAATTTCTTTCTGGGGTAAACCAAATGTTGGCAATAAGGCATAGAAGTGCCAGGCAAAACTAATGAGAAATGAAAACAGAAATGGTGTGGTATTCAGCCTTCAGAAGGGCAGTTCTTAAGCAAAATGAAGGGGGAAAAACTTAGAATACATGCCCAATAAAAGGAAATATAATACTGGATTTCCTTTTTTATTTGGCATAACCTTAGGGTCCCATACTGAATTCTCTACAGTTCATTATTATATAAACCTCAGTCATTCTCCATAGACAGTGCACCTTTTCATCCTCAATGAACAGCTATCCTTACACCATTAACTTTTGTACATTTACATCTGGGACTAATGCTGTCATGGAAGCCTCAAGACCCCCCAAGATGCAGCAGAAAATTGTACAGTGAATCATGAGCATTAGAAGTTGCATGAACACAAATGAATGACCTCATAACTCAAATAGTTTGATCCAGGATGGTCTTTTTAAGTAAGAGAGACTGCAAGTTTATGTGTGTGCCTGTAAATCAGCAGAGTACATGGAAATGAACTGCATATAAGAATAAATCATAGAGAGTTTTTTGCTGTGTGTATGTAAGTAACAGTTTGAGAAGCACAAAGCTTTCAGCAAGGTTGAAATTAGCCTCTTCTTTTTTGGATATGAATATAGCTGTCCTCGCCCTGTCCCCCGTCCCTCATACCATGGAAAGGACAGATGTAATTTACATTTTCCCTTTCCTGGAAGATACCAGATGGTTAACAGAGTGCTTCAGGAGCTGAATTCAGAGGAAAAGAGATGGATCCCATTTCCAAGAACTGTGTAAATTAAGAATTTCTGTTTGAAGGTTTTTACAGCACTTGGTTCCCAACTGTTTATCGTATCCTGACTAAAGCAATTTTGGCATATGATCCCAATAGGATATCTGTATCCTGATATATGTTAAAACTACTTCAAACTTTTGCCATCTGACTGAAAATGTCAACTTTTTAGGTGTTATCTTTAGCTTTGCTAGCCAAAGAATAAAAAAGAGCACATATTTGGCAACACCCAAAAGAGTGACATCAAAATAGTCCCCCAAAGTAATTCAATCTCCTCTTACTTCACAATAAGGCACATTTGAATCTTTAAGGGATTGCATCCAAAGAAAAATTCTTCTAAAGCAGCTAAGTAGCTTGACAAACTAGGTCCAAATTTCAAGAATGTATTTGCATATTACCTGAAAATCCTATCTACAACTTGGAGCACCTTAGTACCTCAGCAGTTTAAGTCTCCATGAATGGTAACTCTGAGCCTCATAGGAGTTTAAGATGCTCTCGTGATTTTGCAAGGAACCATTCCCAAGGGATTTGGAGATGCCTGCTTGACTTCTGAGTTAATTAATACAATCAGTAGACAAAAGGGCATGCTTGCATTTCATGAATGAGCCCTCTTGACAAGAAAATGGTTGGGATCCAGCCAGCAGAAGACAGCATTGACCTGTCCCTTCTCCAGAACTTAGGCAGGTAACCTAGGATCTGGGGAGAGGCACTGCTAATTCCATAGGTTTCAGGCTCTTGTACTCCATTTGAGATTAAGCACTCAGAAAAGCAGAACTTGCTTTCCTAAATAGTCTGCCCTCTGCATATCAGTTTTGTGGTTTAAAAAATCATGAAGGATGCAGGAAAGTTTAGATACCTGAGCCTTTTTAGCTTGAGCTGTGTCCTAAATTCCATGCTGTAGAGCAGCTACTCACTCTACTTTCCTCCTGTTAAGGCTTTGTTTTTCTAAGCAAGATCCGGATTTAAGACAGATCATTCCCTTACTGCGGGGAGGAGAACAACAAATAACTCAGGAACCTCTTGGGTAGGTCACTCAGCTGGGAGGGAGGAGACCTGGTTCAGGTCCTGATCCCAGTCTCTACTTTTTTCTAAATCTCCCACATGCAAACTGCATAAACATATCAGGGAGGAGAACCAGGCATCTCCCTGCTCCCTGCAGAGAGCACTAACTGTGAGGCCTCAGAAATCTGGGCAAGTTATTGCCCAGCGTGTGGGATACTGAGTCATCTTCTCAAGACGCCTAACTTTCTTACTTGTCTGATTAGGCTACCTAAACACCTGATTTAGGTGCTTTGACTTATTGCCTGAGCACTGGGCATAAACTTTGTTAGGCACTGCAAAGATAGAGTTCAAAACAGGCGTTATCAAACTAGCTTTAAATCACTTTTCAAAGGTCTTGCAGAAGTTCTAAGTCCACCAAATGCACATGAAAGTCAGCCAGAGTAGTTTCTATTTTTACATATCTGTTTTGCCTCAGTTGTTCTTGCATCTGTTTAATTGCTGGAAAACTGTGCACTAGTGCAGACATTTCCTAACTGGGTAGGCTCTATCCAATTGCAGACATTTTGGCTGGCCAGGCAGCTAGCAAAAGACATCATAATCATTGCCATGAAGGTGCACAGATGTGGCAAGGTTGATGATCTGTACAGCAGCGTGCCTGGCAGGATGTGCCAATTCCCTACCACAAAGGCTGCCCTCAGATTCTTATCCTAAGAAGAAAACAAGAGAAATCAGACCACTCACAGGGACACTGTCAAAGAGGACAAAGAGCAAGCCTAAAGAAAATAGCAGAGTATAGTATAGCACTGCAAAGAATACAGTATTCATTCTCTGCTCTTGCCTCCCAGTGATTTAGCTGCCTTGCCCTCTGTAGTTTTTATTCTTTAACTATTAAAGGAATTAAAAATTCAATAACGCACATTAAAAGCTGCAGCCTTAATCTGAAGGAATGGAAATAACTGTTGAGGCTGTCTAAACTTTCTCAGAGAAAGCACACAAAACCATCTACAAACTTGCAATTCGTCAAAAAGCAGCAAATTGTTTCTTATATATCTTTATTCTTTGCGTCTTCAAGGCTTGTGTTAGTTTTATGCAGAAGGTCAAATTAATTCCACATGTAATTCAACACAGCGAGTGAAGATGTATTGCTGTATAAGCTGTATATAGATTATCTAGACTATTATTTAAACAACAATGAATTATCAGAGTTTTAAAGTATTTGTAATAAAACAAATAAGCGTTTCATCATGTTCCTTCCTGTGGCACATGGAAGCTGTGGCTGTTAGTCTTTTACTATTATGTTTTAAATCCATGACAGAGTACTGGAATTGGTTTTTGGCCTGTGGTTTGAGGGGGTGTCTGGAGTAGATGTTCTGTGAATCCTTCAGGACGATCCTATCTTTTGCATGCAATTGGAAAGGACTGGTCTTGGTTATCTAGGTGGTCCTTTCTGTCCTGTGATCCCATCCTTTGGTTTTTCAAAGTCTTTACCATATACTTCACAAAATATAGCTTTCATACTCTGAGGCTGGGATGCTACTCTCAAACTGCTGATGGAGAAAATTTAACTATTTGTTACACGAAAGAATGTTTGAAGGGTCAAGGACTTGGACAGTATTCACTTCCAACAGTGGGATATTAATCAGAAAAAATACATCTCACCATAGGTTACAGAAACATCTTTCTCAGTTGTGTGACTTTAGCTGTAATTTGTTTCTACTGAAACAAAGGTATTTTTCCATGTAGGGCAAGTAGTTACTACTGTATCTGGCATCTACTTGAAACTCTATCAGGTCATCCTGATTTATTTTTGTCAAATAGTAAGCCCTTTGGCAAGGGACGTATTTTCCCCACAGGTGTGAAAAATGCAAAACTGTAATTTATAAAACAGAAGATGACAGAATCCCATTTGTACGATACATCTAGATGCCAAAAGGTAATCTTTTTACAAATAACACAATCTTCTCACAGCACTTGCTATATTATTTTCCGGGTGGTCTAAAAAGTTGATTCAGAGAATAATGCCACAACAGCAACTTGTAGTTCCTAAGGCCAAATAGCCAGATGTGTCAATAATCAGTGCAAACTGGAAACAGATGTAGGTCCTTGTTGAATAACAAATGTAATGAAAATACTTCCTTAGCTCTCTCATGCTTTCACACACACAAGAATTTATGTCTTCCACATTTTTTTTAATTGAATTATTTGCTGCTTCATTTTTATGTCACCGAGATCTCCTTCAAAATCTTAGTCACTCCACAACGAACTAATAAAGATTAGTATATCTACAGCAATTGCTTAATATCTGGTCAAATTGCTTCTACCTAATCATTTTATCATGGAAATTCCTTATCATTGAGATAAGATGGGAACTGTTAAAGGCAGATGTGAAGGCCAAGTCTGCGTAGTCTCCTGCACCTGCATAGTTTCTGCATGTGTATGAGAGCAGTCAGTCTATAGGATTGATAACACATCTCAGACCGCTGGCAAAATCCCTGACATGACTAAATAGGCTTAAGTACTGAGTGAAAGCCAAAACAATGTTTCACACCATCAGGATCTCTGTGAGACCCTGTATAAAGCCACATGTCCAGACTTGCTCTGTACCTTCAGTCCTCGTCTGCAAGTGGTGACAGCTCAGCTATGTGAAAAGCTACTTTAAAATGGAATACCAGCTTCTAAAGAGAAAAGAAATATTTTGTGAGCTAAGAATCCAGGTATTATTTGCTCAGACTGTCATGTTCAGTACCAACCAAAAAAATGCCACCTGTAATTCTTAAGAAGGGAGAAGTCACATTTTTCTTTACTAAAGTAGTTTGAAGATTTTTTATCAATATTGTACACCAGAGAAAAGACAACTTCTTTCACTACACAGAAAATACAGGATAATATGCCTTTTGAGACTAACTGGAGCTATCACCTCATGAAATTAAACAGGAAACTGTGAGAAAAAAGTTATATGTCTTGTTCCCAGATGCCAGCATGCACTTTGATCCGCATCAAATCTTTACCAGAGAAGTCATGCCTGCGTATGAAAAGGGCAAAGGGCATGGAGGAAGAACTACAAAATGTGAGTCATTCCCACAGACTGAACCAGGGTAAATATGTCACATGCAAAACCCCAGAAAGTTGTTGGAGCACTCATTGCTTCCAAAAATGAGGACAGGGGAAAAACCAACATTTCAGAAAAAGGGCTGCAAACTTGTTGCCCTACTGTTTTTCAAGGTGCTTTCATTTTTCAGGCTCTGGCTGTGGTCTGGCAGCAGACAGACTCAGTGGCAGTGCTAGCTTTGGGAATTCCCATCCCACCAAACTTCAGCCATTAATTCTTCTTCCTGCTTCTGCTCCTCCTTTTATTTCTGCTCCTGCTCCTCCTCCTCCATGTCCTTCTTCCCTTTCTTCCCACTGCTGCTCTGGCAGGTGCCCTGCAGTTTGCCAGCGCAACTCTTTGGTAGATGGGGCTCTGAACCCCATTTAATCAGAACTTTTCTTTAGCCTAGACCATTTCAGAAGCTCAGTGCACGCTGCAGCTCTGGGAGCAGTCAGTCAGCACAAATGACAGGACCTCTGCTCTGGGATGAGAGCTGGGCAGGAGGGCAGGCAGCAGAAGAGACAAACATTTTAGCTGTGGTATTGCCCCATAGCTACTGTGTCCTGAAACTACAGCTTCGGTAACTGTATCTTGTTTTTTTGAGTATATTGTTGATAAAATCCCAAGCAAAAAAAAAAAAAAAAAAAAAATTGTGTGAAGGGTATACCAATATTTATACATACACAAGTTTATTACCTTGCAGTAGGAATGTGACTTACAAGCAGTAATTGTACATCAGCTCCCATGTGTCTCCTTGGATGCTGATAACACAGTAGAGAAAAAGAAGGTGGGCATATTTAGGCAAATGGAAACAAAGCTGTACTCTGATCCTTGTATTAAATTTACAGTCATTAAATAACCAAAAGCATGGGCAATTGTGTCTAAGCTAAAATACACTCCTTGCCCTACTTTCAAAATCTTTAAACTCAAAATCAAGTGAAACAGAAGGCTAGATTTGATCTAGCAACATTAATTGTCATACAGCCATAGGAAAGATTAAAAAACAAAAAGGTTAGTCACGTTTTCTGGATGACTTCAACTCAGAAGGCAGTGACACTAAAGAGAACACAGAGGTCAATGTCCAGAACAACCTGAACATGATTCCCAATGCATGCTGTTGCAAAAGTAAACGAAGACATTTTTCAGTTACACAAGTAGATTTTTTTTTTAAGCTGGAGTTGGCCAGTGGGGTTATTGGTGTTTGTGACATTGAAAAGTCATGTTTCATGGATCTAGTTTTGTTGCCCTCACTGAAGTGGATGTTGTAAACCAGGTGAGGACACATACAATAGGGATCTGTGATATAGAAAATACGCCTTGTGAAATCAGATGAAAGTCATGCCCACAATGTCACAGCACTGCTCAGTCTTCACTGCACAGCCTTTGGGGCTGCTCTATCGCACAACGATATCCATCTCCCTGTCACAGGCTTCCATTAGGTCACTAATTAAAAAGCCAGAGCTCATTATGAGGTATTGTAGAAGCAGCTGATTTTGAATTTTAACCTCCTTTCAGCAGCAGTCAAGGATTGCTTAGGCCTTGTGGTGTGCAGCTCCCAGCTCCTCTTCCACTCTCCGAGATCGTGTGTCAGGAACGACTGGAGGGTTCAGTTCTCTTCCAGCAGGGAAGAGACATCAACTTCACTCTCCCACAAACCAGGCACATGTCATATTTGGGGGATGCCTTGTGAGAAACCTCTACATCTGTCTAAGCCTGGTAATTTGGCCAAGGGCCCCTGCTCCTGTCTCACTCTGAAGCATAGACATGCCACCGGTCAGAGAAATACTGTGATGCTGAACCTGAGTAAGTCCTAAAAATATCTTATAGATAAGCCATAGGGTGCAAGACCTCTTTGTTTCAGAGGTTTTCAATGAGGATAAAGACCTCAAAAGTTGCCAGACATAAAGACAGGTCCATATAGTACCTTGCAGAAGCAGGGAGGCCATCACAAGAAAGAGAAATTAATATAGGCAGATTTCGAAGCTCAAAGAGACCATGGCTGATGATAGTGTGACCCTCTTAAGTTCATAAGCCCAAAAGCACAGTGACAATTTTTTATAACACTGCTAAAGTAGAGATATCCTTTTGAAAGATTTCCCACCTTGCTTGAGACTTGGGGATCTGGAGAATTTGCCATATGTATAGTCTGTTGCTAACAAGGGTTAATTAGCCTTGTGAAAAACTTCATCTTATTTTATGCTTAAGCTGTGTTGACTTAACTTAGAGCTATTAGTTCATGTAACAGCTTTGATAGATTACAGAATCATTGCAACACTGACTGGAGCAATGCCTAAATACCTTTGAGAAACAGGCTTAAGCTATGTGCCCAAGGAAGCCTGCCGAAAGAGTAATCTTGCCTTCTCAACTCCTGGACTGTCACTGAAATAATGTGTCCAGTTTTCCACAGAATACTCAACAACCAGTTGGTATGTTAAAAAAAAAAAAATTGAAATAATATAGGATAATAAAAAAAATGCAGTGTTTACATGTACAAACAACAACTAATACTGTTTTTTATCAATTCTCAGTAACCTAAAAGCCCTTTGAACTCAGAATTTTCCTTCACCGTTATCTTGTGATAAATGATGAAGAGGAAGTGTTTTCCAACAGAAGATGACTCATAGAGAACTCTTAGAAACTCACAATATTCAATACAGCTGGCAATGAATTAAAAAGCCCTTTCAAATTTTGTTTTTTTAGATCTTTCTTCTTCCAATGGTCACAAAGTACATCACACTGGTTAGTTATTTCCACAGTGTCCTTTAACACGTTAAATTATTATTTCCATCAGGTATTCTGATTAGCAAGTTCATATTCTTAATGCTATCTATCAAAAGGCTAATTTCATAGGATAAATTAATTTCCACTGAATTCCATTTTACCTTAGTTACACTACGTCTGGTATTTGAGATAGCTTAGAAATACATTTCAATGTAGAGGTATCAGATAGGATTGATACAAGTGAACTTGTGACATTTCTGTGTAAGTCAATCATTGTCATCTCTTAATATGAGATAAGAAACATAAGGCAATATAAGTAAAAGGTTAATTTCATACTTTTGTAGATATAGAAAAAGGGATATGAAGTAAGTTCCTGTTTGTCACCATTGACTACAAAGTGGTGACTGGCTCGGATATTGCTGTAACCTTAATTGTCTAAAGGGCGAAGGTGAAGCAAAGTTTGTAGGTAGAGGTAATAACTTCTATTTGAACAACCATTAGTGTTGGTAAAAGTAGCAAAAACTTCTGGGCTTTGCAGTCTTTCTGATTTGAAAAAGAGCTTGTAGGTTTGAAGCCTTGTGTTCCTTTCCAAGCTATAACAATTGACCTAGTAAAATTTCAACCTTTACCAGTAAGTCTGGCCTTAGCTCAAGTGGAAATGTCTACATCAAAAACATCTCTCTTTGGTCAAATCCACCTTGACACTGATGAATGTGTTTGTCAAGGTGAATCTTTCTCCAGTAGCCAGATGAACAATAATTACTGTTTCAGTTGCAAATTAGAATTCTGAATTAAATACAGCCCGCTGGGAAGAGTCATTCTCAAAGTTCTTGTTTACACTTCTCCTACGGTCTTGTACCTTGCTCGCCTAGTTTAACTACCTAATAAATATCTTACTCCCATAAAAGTTAGATATTCAACACTGACATAGCACTTTATGCATAGGGAAGCATTATCCAAACAAAACAAAAGAAGGAAAAAAGAAAAAGCAGGAAAAAAGGAAAAAAATAGAAGGACAACTGTGCTGGGAAGGCAGATTGGCGCATGGCTTCTGAAAGTATTGATTTCAGAGTGAAATTATTCAATCCAGAGAGATGTGGCATTACTCAGTGTGTATTCTGGGCAAGCTATTAAAATGCAACCTTTACACGTATAAGAAATTATCTCTAGATCAGTAAGTATAACAATATCTATGAGCATAGCTTTCATCTACATTTTTCACTCTTAGTACATAATGTTCTCAAATTTGTATCTTCCCTTACTTGAACTTGGAAGTTGCTAATGTCTATGTTTTAATCAAATATCAGGCCTTTCGTTTTATCTAGGATTATGGAACTTTTAGCGAAATAGTTTTGCTCTGAAAAATTTCAAACACTGTCAGTCATGAAGACGGCCCTGATTAATTAATGGGCTTCTTACTGCAAGACGTACATTCCTCACTGGTGTCTCCCACTGTGCTTTTGCTAGCCATGTTAGAGGAAATCTTGCAGAGGACATGGTAGTTGCTATATCTGATGGGAAGAAAAATAGAGATAAATAACAAAACATGGTCTTCCCTCATTAATTTTTCACACTTTCCAGAATGAAAAGATGGGACATTTTTTACTAAAGGTCTAAGTGAAGAAACCATTAATACCTGGGATA
Organism: Oreocharis arfaki; assembly: GCA_013398015.1. Lineage (NCBI taxonomy): Eukaryota > Metazoa > Chordata > Aves > Passeriformes > Paramythiidae > Oreocharis > Oreocharis arfaki. The sequence goes on along the minus strand of VZRR01003601.1, from coordinate 624,696 downwards.
TCACCTCACTCTTCTGTCAGAACAGGGTTTATGAACAGCCAGATGAGCTATTTCTGCAAAACATTTAATAGTGTGATGCCAACACAGAGACTGAGAGCAGGATCCTCAGCCAAGGGATGCAGAATGATTGCATCTCCACTGCTCAAGTGGAGCCTCTTTCAGGGAAAGCTCGACACTTCTGATCTGATGTCGCATACAGCATCTCATGGTACTGCAATAGCTCTTAAATACAGGTAGCATTTTCTATCTATCTATCCATCTACCTATGTGTAGCCAGTATAATACTATAATTTGAGATCTCTTAGAATAATAGCTTAGCAGCAAATGAAAATTTATGCAACATATACTGTGAGGGAACAAGAGACCCAGGAATGAACTGGTGACCTAAGTTGTTTGATAGAGTAAATATAGCCTGAGAGATATCAGACATGGTTGATGCAGGTTTGACAAATAAGAGTACGTACCTTACATAGAAAGCATCTCCTTTTTCTAACTATCACCTTGAAAATACTTCATGTAAAACCACAGTGATGTGCCGTATAGGACTCCAAACCTAGATTTCAAATATTGCTTCAATCTCACTCTTCATCCGAGCCGAAGTGGGGTTATTGCAATGGACAACGCTATTTAGACTATTACTTATGCATGTGGAGAAATGGATTTGAATGGAACTATGAATGCAATTTTTTCAAGATATAAATTTCATGCACTCTTTTCAAATGTTGTGAGTCTCAATTACTGCACCAACTCTATTATGTTCAGCTAATGCAAAGATTGGAGTTGGCACCTACATAATTTTACAGCCTTGTTGTCCTAGTTGAAAAAATATCAGGCATGGTTTTCCTCATTTCAAAATTTCTCAGCCAAGTCAGATGAATAATCTATTAATTATTTCATTAATTTTCATGGTTATTTGATAGCAGGTCTTCCTGTACACATCATCCCAAACACAGACATAATTTCTTCACTCTGCTTTTCAGGACTTAAGCCACAGTATTCTTGTTCCCCTTTCCTACTTGGTTTCTCCAGAGTCAACATTACATCTATTCAAGAGGTTAAAGCACCTCTCTTTGCTTTTTTGCACTCTAAAATAGGGGGCTAAATTAAAAAAAAAGCTTGCTGAATATAACAGAGATGTCTTTTAAAGACCTGCTCCACTGGCAGTTCTGAATTCCCCTGGATTTCTCGGGGTTTTTATCACACAAAGAGAAGTTTGTAAGCCTGATTTTAAAGCTTGTAAGCTGACTTCTGCAAAAAACGAATTCTTCTTTTTTTTATATCATGTAGATATCTGTTAAACAGTAGGTTTGAAAATGCTCTGGGAAATGTCAAACGCCTGTTCCTAGACATGATGTCAAGTGCAGTTGCATGACATTAACCCATATTATAAAAGCGTTGGCAAAATAATTCCTCCATGTTGTTGTAACAAACAAAGAGCTGGGTGGCTGATTTCATGTCCTGCAGATAATTGTGCGGTCTCCATAATACTTGAATTGGTTTTCAATGGACATACAAATTGAATATTGTACCAAATCCAAACCTTTGCATGGTCTTATTGTGCAGCAAGTAATTGCACACTGGGATAGGTTAGAGAACTGCCAAATAATGGAACTGAACTTCATCTTCTCTTCTTTGCACACCAGACCACAAAACACGCTAATTCTGATAAGTCATGGGCCAGGAGTTTATGTGTAGAGTCAGTGAGGTCCCTTCAATGAATAAGTATCTGAACATTTCATGTTGTACAGAGTCTGAATTTTAAGTTCAGCTCTGTACACAACACAAATGCCTATCTCTAGGCCTATCCACAATACAATCAGTGCATATCAGTGTATATGATCATCCCTAAATCAAAGGTTTGGTTCTAGAAGTCAAAATACCATGGAAGTTATTTTTGGTTATTGCTATTTCTTCTCAATTCCACAGGACTTTGTTTCTCTTTTTTTTCCCCCTTTTTTTTTTTCATTTGCTTGGTTTTTTCTCCTGTTTTGTAATTTCACATTTAACGACAATGTTCGTTCAAATTAAGACTTGTTGGCAAAATAAATCGGCATTTTGGAACAATTAATACTTATCATTCCTTTAGCAATTTTTGATTGAACTTCTATCACTCAAGACAGTACTTAATTTCAACTTAATGAGTTATATCCTATATCTGTTTATTAATGCGTTTCCATAAAGACTAGGAATTCTACAACAGCATTTCTCAGTAATCACTTTACCATTTATTCTGCTGAGGTATTTCAGGCAATGTTTAGCCACAATGGGAAGACCTCCTTTATTCTGTAATGCAGTGAGAAGACTGGAAGGTCTGTCCATCACAATTTCACTTAGCAGCTGCATGCCGAGACTCATGAGCAACCTGGAAGACAAGAGCTGACAGATTCAAGTTATCAATGCCTGTCTCCTCTGGTGACAGCAAGTGTGTTATTAGGGGTGGCTCACACGGGTGGGAAGAGACAAATAGTTTGGTTTTATTCTTTTTTTCCAAATTTCTTTTTTTAAGCTCACTGAGCTCTGTCTCGTTTCAGTGGGCCCAACTCAATGTAAAGGAAATTACAGCTGGCATTATCATGAGGTATGAACTTGCTCGCCAGTTATTCTGCTTTTCAAAACCTGGACCAAAGGGGAGTCCTTCACAGACCTCATCCATTGAAATTTTCTTCCTACTTAAAAAAATATCCCCCCATGGATTAGGAAGGAAATCTAAAATTTCATAATATTTTTGAAAGAAAACAAAAGAACATGCAGCTCAGATACTTCGATATCTGCAGTTTGATAATAAGGGAATGTTTGCTTTAAAATCCTATGTGAATAATATTATTTTTATTCCGGTCAATATTTCTACATAAAAAATGAAGAGAAGAGGAAAAATAGAGTTCTTTTTTTTTTTTCACATTTCAACAATTCCAAACATTTTTTTCCAAATGATTTTCAATATATCAAAAATAGGTATTTCTTATGAAAATGAAAAGTTTTGGCTTTGAAGATCTACCTTTTTTTTTAATTAAAACTATTTCACAACAATTTAATTCTACTTCATAATCCATTGAAGTCATTACGAACTTCCTTTGATTTGAGAAGTTTTTGGATAAGGTCCATAGATGGGATTTATGTGGGCAGGGTAGAAGAAAAAACCCAACCATTCCACTATTTCAGTTCAGATCTACAGACATAGTTTCCTTTGACTTCAGAGACAAATACAGGTAAGGGCAACATTTGGCAATGAGATGTATTTTCAGAAGTAAATGAAATAGAATGCAAGAGCTACAGCTGGGAAAACAGGTAATTTACCTTTCAAATTATTAATATTTATGACTTACACACTAAGGATTACCTACATTATTACATGAAAAGAACTTAAGAACTTAAGTGCAGATTTTTTTTTTTAATTTAAACACAGATTTAGATTTCTGCAACTTATTGATTTCTTGTTCTTGACATCAGCTCATTAGTCACAACACAGTGAGTGTCTGCATAAAATAAACGTTATAGCAAGGAATGTTATAAATCTAAAAGATGTAGGCACATATTCCAAACAAATATTCTATGGCTAGTACACTGTTATTTTGCTTCTCTTTTCCTGCATTGATGAGGACTATCCCCAGATGTGCTTTGTTTGTTCGAAGTGATGTTGTCACTGTGCCAGTCCTGGGATGAGATCGATCTCACTGCTGAGCACTTGGGCTGATTTAAGCTCACATCTCTCTGTGGCTTGGGGGCAAGGTAGTAGAGCAGCCATGCCATCTCTCCTGTCCTCTTGAAAACACCATCAGCAAAGTGAACAGAAAGGGGTTCAGAGCTCCTTACAATACCTTCCACCATCTTAGGCCAAGTGAAGTCTTTAAGGCTGTTTTCTATTCACAAAGCAGCCCTGAGGTATGGAGTAAGCCATGCAGGTTTGATATACCAGAGCTTACGTTGCGTGTAGGTGTGTGGACAATCAGCCACAGCCACACACAAGTGTGCATCTCTCTGTTTATCTCTGCTATGTCAGATAGGTATTATGGCAAACTCAACTTGACTCAGAACTACTATTACGTGTACTAGGGCGTATGTAAGTACATGTATTCAGTTGTTTTTTCAAAAAGGGAGGTTTTGAAGGGATCACACATAACGTTATGAGATGTCATCAGAGAACATGAAATGTGTACTTGGACTTGAGATGTACACTGTCACAAGACAAATTGGTTTCCATGTTTTATAATGACTCCTTTATACGCGTATGCGTGTGTGTGTATATATATATAGATATAGGTATCTATATACACACACAAACACAAAAAATACCTAGAAGTTTTTGGGTTTTGTGTGCCCAGAAGTTTGTCGCATTTATTCAGCTAAAACAGGTAGTTTCACAACACACCTTAATTTTTTTTGGGTACATGAGCATCTGCACAGGTGCACATAAAAACTTTATTTTCATTTTTATTAGCAAGATATATTGCACACATACAGCAAGAAAACTCAACATAAAAGCCATTCTAGTGTGTACCTGGGTTTTATTTCTTGTAGTAACACTTGTTCCACTTTGTGATCTGTAATCAAATATCTCACAAGTAAGCACCTAGGCATGAATTGATCTCATTAAACATTATACCTCTGAAAGTTCAGAAGTTAGCTGATCAGGTGCTGTCTTCAGTGAATGGCAGGAGACAGGCAAATCACCCCTGTGTAGGGCAGGAATCTAGAATAGGCAGTTGAATCACCAACTGAACATGCCTATTTCTTTCCACTACAGCACGAAACAAGCAGATTACCTTTAGACAAGCACATACTAGGCATCTAAAGTCAGCAGCTCTGAATCACATGCCATCAGGCCACCAGGAAGTATGCATGGAGAAGCAGAGGCAGGTAGCTCAGGACTTGAGCCTGAATGCCATCAACATGTTGGTCTCCTTGCAGGCACCTGCGGTTGGACACAGGCTGCTCTTCCACTCGTCGAGTGGTGGGGGCAGTGATATCCACAGGGTTTCGAGTGTGGCAAATGTATTTGTTCAGACAACCTAAACATTCATTAACTCTGCTCTTTCAACAAAATGGGGTACGTGCAGGACACCATGCTACCAGGCAACAGCCAAGGACTGCTCCAAGGACTCAGCTGTGGTTTGCCACAGCAGGGCAACCCTGGAGCAGGGCTAGACTGAGCAGCCTCAGGCACATGCCATAGAGCTGCTTGGCGGTGGGATGACCCACAAGAGCAAAACATGCATGTCTTCAGCACCCTTATTGTGGATGATGATTATGATGAACCTTGCTGTGACCCTGTACGGAATGTAATGCATGCTTTCTGTCTCCTTTTCTTTTCCACTCACTCGTTACCCGGAGGAAGCAAGAGAGGGAGTAGTATTTCTATATGTTTTACTCTATTACACTTTTAGTACTTCCAGACTACTCAATTGAAAATCACATGGAATAACAATATTCACAGGCAAGGCATATTTTCTTCTTTCTAAAAAGACTTCCAGATAATATAGAGGTGAACGAAGTGGATAAAAATTGACTGAAATTGTGGCACAAGGAATATGAAGCCACTCACTTCATGTGTACTATATCATGATATTACTGCCTGGGAGCCGAGTTTCATTCTTTCCTTTTATGCAAAACAATTTCTCTGAAATGTGTAAAGCCCAGTTTCAAAGTGTTGCTTTAGTTCCTGAAATCATACTTGGACTACAAGAATACAAAAGCTTCTCACTGTAATAATTTGTAAAATCTTTCTCTGTACAAGAAAAAGCTGTAATTCATTCTCTGAGATTCACGAATGCTGTAAACCTCCAGAGCTGAGTTAACATAATTAATTACCAGAATCACAAAATAAATTTCTTTTTATTATCATGATCTTTGTCTGTTGTTTTATCACATACATTTAAAATATTTTTACCTTGGGATGCTCTCCAAGGCATATTATCTTAGTGATAACTGAGTTTATTTAATGTCAGTCATAAATTACACTTTCTCTCAAAATTACACAGTCATTACAGGGCCGGAGTAAAAATTAGCGTGGCCGTGTAAACTATGGGTGAAATGGTGCACCTAAATATTTAAGAGCCAAGCACCCGACACCACAATTCCAGGTTACCACATCAGATACCCTTCTCTGTTTCTACTCCTACTTGTTTAGAGTAATGTAACTCAGCTTCAAAGATGCAGTGCAGGTGCAGTGGGACATTGTTTCCCAACTGGTAAACAAAATTACATGCTATGTGTCTTGATCTCATCTAATTTTAGTAAATAAAACATGCAAGTTAATAATGTTTTCTCCTCCACAACTCCATAGAAAGAGAGAAAATACTTTTCTTTGTGGTAATTAATCCATGTAATTGCTTTTAGTAAAAGACTCCCATTTCTGATATCCAGTCCCTTGCAAATCAAGACACTCAACTAAACATTCCAACAGTTTTGCCACTCTTTCAGGTAGAGATTGTATCATTCAGACATTTTGGCAAAAGGCTGGGAAAAAAACAGCTTAGGTGAACAGGTGGGAGGATGATGCTGACCCTCTTGGTCTCCAAAAGGGATTGTTGCCTGATTTTCTTTGTGTAGGGAGTAGGGCATCTTGACGTGCTCCGTTTATCCAAAATATTGTGTTTACTTGTTCCCAGCTGTAAGCAAACAGGATAGCTATGCTGGCAGTGAGCTGCCTCTATTTCAGACTGTGCCAAGAGGCAAAGGAGAGCAAGCTGATTTTGCCCTCAACCCCCACTTCTCTCACGTAGGGTTAGGCATCATGTGGCCATAGTAAAGACTTCAGCTACCTCATCTTTGAAGAGAGAACTTGAGTCACACAGCCTGTGGAATCCTCATTTTTCATCATTATGAGAATGCTTCCCAATGCCAGGGTATCCCGGTGTTTATTCACTCTTCTGGCATAGCTGTGCAGGGGGTGGATGCCAACACAAAGCAGGCTGTGAGAGGCAGACAAACACTGTAGGTGAGACCGGTTAGGAGAGATAGACCAGACACCTCCCTCGGGAAGGGCCAATCTGCTGCCAGTATGACTGGGAGCCTTTGGAGGCTTCAGAAATGTGCCCTTCAGTATCTTGGCTCGTGAGTCAATTGCATGGGCAAAACAATGCACAGTTTTACTGTGCCCAGCAACACATCTCGTGCCTCGAGCAGAATTAAATGGGCTTGCTTTTCGAAAATAATGGGGGAAAACTCTTTGAACTGAGAGATTGATTCATGCATTTGCAGTTACATAAAATGTATGTTTTTGCTGGACCATCTTGTTATGCAGCCACCATTTTGGCGTGCCAGTGTGATGAGCACGTCAGTTAACCACATAATTACAAAGGAGATGCAAACAGGACTGTCTCTTGCACCTTTGCCTTCTCTTAGACGAGCAAGTAATATGCCACCTCCACGTTAGTATATGTAACTTTTGGAATTAAATCAGGATTTCATGCATAACTTCCTGCAGCTACTGTCAGTTACGTCTGTTAATAACCTATGTCCATGGCTGGCAATAAATCATTGTACATGTCAATTATTACTAATCGTCTGCCTGAAATTAGGATTTCAGTAACTTCTTAATGCAAATACTTCTATGAAGTTATTATATTGTCAAAATCTTACACTGACATAAATACCTTCTTTCTCTCTCTATGTCAGAACTACACAAGGCTGTTGAAAATATGAATAACATATTTCAGTGGTGGTGAAAATTCCCTTTTACCTAGATCAGCCACATTTGAGTTATACAGTGTTCACATTTTCAAGCATTTCTGCAACCTTACTTTATTTGAAACAAGAGCTGAGACTCTTCTGTGCAATACTTCAAGGAGCTATTTTGAAGAAAAATATTGATTAACACAACGGTTCATAATAAAATCTTGAGATGTAGCAACAAAGAGCCATTTTCAGAACAGAGGGGAGTAAATATTCTTTAATTTAAGAGAATACTGACCTGAATTTCCCCTTAGTTGCACGATTTTTGTATGATAAAATGCCCAAAATACTCCAAATTTTAATTTATAACTGATACAAAATGTCTAGCTACATGATATAATTGAGCATTGTACAAAGAGTCCCTCATCCTGTCCAAGCTCACTTTAGAACTGGAATATATGTGTGATTATAATAGTGCAAAGCCACTTATAAGATAGTAATATTTGTTTAGGGGTAGACTGAGTTAGTATGGGTGCCTGTTCCTATTCTGGCTGCTAGTTCACCTGGGCAGCTATTAGGTCTGAAGAGTATCTGTTCACAGGATTTAAAGACATGACATTTACCAGGACCAGCATCTCTGAAATGCAGCCTTTGAACATTAGAGATACACCTAAAAAGTAACTAGAATAGGTTCTTGAATAACCCTTACAATTTTTTTATAGAAAGAAAAAAATTTGTAAACACATAATTATTTGAGGGCTAGAAACATTTAAATTGTGATATTTTAAAAATGAGATTTAGAAAATGCTGGTATTAAGGACTATATTTTCTTCCGTTGTGTTTTGTGATGCCACAGAAATAATCACAGCTATATTTATATAGCAAATTTTCCACAGTGATAATCTTCCCCAAAGATTTTAAACAGAGAAAATGCCAAAAATAATAATTAAATACATTAGACATTAATATCTTCAGGTTTTTAAGTAGAAATGAATTTTTTACCTTTCTTGGGGAGATAGAAAAAAATGGATTTATTTGAAATGATGTTCTTGTGTTCTGGAGGCTCAAAAGCAGTTCAGATACAAGTTCCATTGCTGTCCTGTGTGCATCCTTATTGTTCTATCCTTTAAGATACACCCTAGGCTGGTTTTGGTGCAGGCTGGTAACCTGTCAGAAGAACCACGGACATGTTTTAGAGGATAATATGGGCCGAGGAATGTTCCCTTAAGGAAATTATGTATGCAATTACTTTGTTTTGTGGATAGAGGACCTTTGAGCTGCTTGTGAGCCACATCTTGCCATTAGCCCTCAGGTCTAGAGTACAGTCCTGTCTCATCTACCTGTACACAGACACAGTCACCAGGCCTCTAACAACACCAGATGCCCTGGGGTGTTCAGGATATCTGCACGTGACTTCCAATGCCCCACCTGTGAGCAGCCAGGCTGAGCTACCTTGACTATAATGGGAACTTAGCCACCAGGCTTCCATATAAACACCTGTTAGAAGACACCTGCCTTCAGTAATCTGAGCCTGTGACGGGAATCCTGTCCATGGGACTGACGTTAACTGCTGAAACATTGCCATTTAGCACCATTAGAACACAGTGTGCTATCCTGCCTGATCGGCGGCTTTACTGCACGGGTACCCTGTATCTGCTAGAGCCACGCAGGTGCCTTGGACGTCCAGATGCATTTGGTGTCTGAGTCTGCCTCAGACAGCACGAGGCAGCTATGTTTGGGCAACTGAATCCGTCGTATGGTGATAAAATTTTGAGTCAACTCCTGTAAGAAATTACCTTAATATGATGGCTCAAAGCACCAGAGTAAAACATTTTTGCTGCAGATCTGCAGAGCGTTTGCTCATGATGCAAAGAACATGCAGACTTCCAAGATAGCAGAGTTTTGTACTGTAAAAGACACTGCTATCTCCCCCCAGAATGATGGTTGCAGTGAGGTTAAAGACCTTTCATTGTTTCCCTTTAGTGATAAAACCCATATTGACTGTGGTTTAAAAGAACTAAAAGGCCCAGTCAAGGCTTGCCATCTGTGTGGCTCAAACTGTTTAAATACGATTGCAATATTGATATTGCTCTAACCTCTGTTATGCCTCTCTATGCCATCTGCAGAGCTGGGAGAACAGGTTTTCTTTATACTCACCATGACGAACTGTGTGATAGATTGAAGGAAATTGTGTTTATATAAATACATAGTGTGTATACAATACATATAAAATGACTTGAACGACTTGTCTGAACACCAAGCATCCAGGAAAGGACAGTAAGTCACCTCTGCTATCAAAATGCAAACAGAATTTTGTCCAGCCATAACCTTTCTGAAACAGGTGGCACGCAAGTGTATGTTTGAAGGTTATGTGTTTTGTTAAACTTAGCAACAATAACTGGTAAGAATGGAAAAGTCGATGTAATCTATGTTACCTAAAAGTCCAAATAACAATGTTGAACTCCATTTTGATGCAGTAAGAAATTGTCAAGAAAAGGAGAGTTAACAATTTTATGACTGGTGCTGAAACTGAGAAATAATATTGTCTGTGTCACCATAAAATACGCCTTTATGAGTAGAATGGTAATGAAGAAGTTCATACATTCTCTTCAGTGACTGTCAAGCCTGTAAACACGTAGGGACATATAAATAAATGACAGAATCTCACTGGCTTTGGAAAGCGTGTCACAGAAAGAGATGCTGAGAGAAGCTAATCAGTGTCTGAATACAAACCTGTGTCAGCAGGGCTGCATGGAGCGTCAGGGGCAGTCTTTTGCCTATGTAGCATGATTTTGGAGTTAAAGTGTTATTTTAAGGTACTTGCTGCTGGTCTTTCTCTGAAACATGGCACTGTAGGGTGAAGAGAGAATCTGAGAACTAAAGTGTTTTCTTTTGTCATTTGGCAAAATTTTTCAGACCCACACCACAAGCTGCTGAGGTCATTACAGACCTCTGATTGACTCCAGCAGTCTCTGAATCATAGATGCCATGTAAGAACAGTGAGAAAGAGGGCAATTAGTGCTAGGCACGGAATGGCATGACATGATAAAAGAGGAGAGGAATTGAGGAGATGTCGACAATGTTCGTTTCAATCTGCAGGGGAATTTTAAGGAGGAAAAGCTAAATGTACTCCTCAAACTGGGAGTTCACAGAAACTACTACTCTGAAAAGCACTGTGACATTGGCTATTCACGTAAAATGTGGCAATTCAACAGCAAATGCACCCTCGTGATCTTGCCAAGCACCAGCCTGGTTCTGACTCAGAACAAAAAGTACAACCTAGTGATTCATCAGCATCACTTCCTTCTGCACAATTCATTTCCTGAAGAGTTTCCCATCTACTCTTGCTTTCTCTTAAGATCTAACAGTTGCATGGCTGAAGATCCACATACGAAATTTTACACTGGCAGAATAGAAAGGGGAAGAATAGTTCTCAGAACATGTAATGCACATTCTATTTACCTGTGTTTTATGGGAGTGGCAGCAGAAAAGCCAAGTCAATTTACAAATTAGGCCTGGTTTCACGGTGTTGTTTTCCAAGTGAATCATCACACTGAGTTGATCACATTTTCTAATTTAAAAAGTTTAAACATGCAGAAAAATGTACTTTTTCGCTCTTTATCTTATCAGGTACATCATCAGCACACCGCCACCCTCTTCCACTAAAAATATTATCCACTATGCCAGCTATGAACATGCCTCAGGCTTATTTATTAAGAAACATTAAGCATTACCTCATACAGTGCATTGAAAATACGTCCAATAACAACATAACATCTAAGAAAAATGCAGAAACCATTATTTGCTGTCAGTAAGGTTAGCAACTAATTTTCATCTTAGTCTGGGAAAAAAAAAAAGGGGGGCAGTTTTCACTTTACCATTCGATTTCCTGATGCAGATTGCATCATTTAAACTTCATGTTCCTTTCAGCAGGCTTACAAGTGAGACCAGACTGGTCAAGTCAGTTGATTTTATTGTATGTAATTGTCAACACCTAGATTTCAAATTCTTATGGCAAACAACAGGTAATGAAATCAAAGGTTCACCATGTAATTATTATTCATTAGAGCTGGCACAGCTCTTACAAAGTCAAGAAATGATGAAGACTATGGAAAATTGCAGCAAGTAGGATTTCCCTTTGGCAAGTAGGACTCATTAGCTGCTCTGTAGTAGCCACGGCTGTTTCAAATGCATTGTCCATTTGCACTTCTCTCTTGGCATGCCTGAATTTCTCATATCTATGCTTGGCCAGCCTCATCCACTAAGCCTGCACCTGCACACTAAAACTCCTGCACCTATTTCACCAAGACTGAATTTTCTTATGCCACTATAGAATTTGGGCATTATAAAACCCCCCCGCAGTGAGGAGAGCTGGTTGGGCAGAATCTCAGAGAATCCTCATGGTTACTGCAAACATTCTATTATGCCAAAAGGAAACCCTAGTAATGGAAATTTCCATAGCAGACATCCTTTCTTGACATCCTTATGCTTTCTGCTGCCATGACTCACGAGCAATGACCTGATGTGTAGGAGGTGAGACTACTGGAGACTACCTTAAATAATGGCCATGGGACAGCTCAGTGAACACAAACCTCAGATTTTAATTTTTTGACCAGAGAAAAATGATGTGTAAATCTATGGCCTGATCTCCAATCTTCTCCAGATTTCAGAGATAGGCACATTTCTCAGGGAAGCCACAAAGGCTGACAGTACCCTGGTGGTGGCATGATCTCTAGCCTGAATTGGTAGATCTAATCTGGTTAGCTCACAACAGACTTAATGCAATTAGACACCCACTTAAAATAGCCTCTGGCTAACTGTCTGACTTTCTGTCCTATCCGTGAAACTGGCAAACATCATTGGGGTATCTGAAAACTTTGGTCCTATCCTGATTTTAAAAACACCTCTGTGTGTATCCAGAATATACAATCTGGCTCCACTGTGTTAGAGTCAGGGTTTGAAAAAAGAATAATCAAATAAGTAATCTGGTGCAAAGGTAAGGATGAGACCATGGTATGTAAAAGCTCTAACATGAGACATAAACATGACTCTGTCTTTATGGAATTCAGTGGTGTTACCATGCCAGCATTTCCTTCTTCCATGGACAAAGGAAAAGATAAAAAGCAAGAGTTTCATAATGGTTTCTTAACAGTATCTGGTTTAGAGGTTAGTATTACATTTGTCTGCGTCCAATACACCTTTTTCACTAGCTTCCTTTTCTAACAAATGAATTACCTGTAATATGTGAAAATCTCTAAGGGTATGTGAGACATGGCTCTCTCTGTGTTGTCTCTAGGAACTTCTTACTATCTCTGTCTGAAGAAAAGAGTCCTGGACTTGTCTTGCCAAAATGAGGGGTTTAGGAATTTACTGCTTTTGAGGCTAACAAAAGGATGAGTTACGGGTTCATGGCAGACATCTGCCAAAGCCATTCTCCCAAAAGAGAGATCTGTGGCCCACCAGTCCGAGTACTGCAAGGTTTCTTATGGCCATGTTGGCTTGGATCTCTTTTGCGTGAAGTGGGAGCACCACAGCTCCCTAGAAGCTCTAAGGCATAATGTTGTGGTTTAACCTCCAGATGTCAACTCAGCCCCACACAGTTCCTCACTCACTTTTTCCCAGTGGGATGAAGGAAAGTTTTGGAAGAGTAAAAGTGATAAAACTCGCGGATTGAGATAAAAACAGTTCAGTAGGTAAAGGAAAAGCCGCACATGAAAACAAGTCAAACCAAGGAATTAATTCACTCCTTCCCAGGGGCAGGCAGATGTTCAGCCATCTCAAGGAAAGCAGGGATCCGTCACACCTAGTGGTGACTTGGGATGACAAATGCCATCACTCTGAATGTCCTCCCTTTCCTTCTTCTTCCCCTAGTTATATATGCTGAACATAATGCCATATGGTGTGGGTTATCCCTTTAGTCACTTAAGGTCAGCTGTCCTAGCTGTGTCCTCTCCCAGCGTTTTGTGCACCCCCAGCCTCCTCTCTGGTGGGGTGGGGTGAGGAACAGAAGAGACCTCGGCTGTGCAAACACTGCTCAGCAGTAACTAAAATACCCCTGTGTTATCAACACTGTTTTCAGCACATAGCCCTTGTTTTCAGGGTGGCCCCTACTAGCTACTTTGAAGAAAACTAACTGTGTCCCAGCCAAAACCAGCATGCATACTAATCATTTTTGTGTGCATTTTTTAAGTTCAGTGTGCCTGATAGGAAGACTGCACTGCAGCCAGTGGAACAGTGCTTTCTGAGGGTATACGTTATGTGTCTTGCAAGGTGGCACATATTCACTTGGGGATGCTTGGGGCATATGTTTGGAGAGATGAGGAGGACAGAAGGAAACAAATTTGATGGGGATGTGTCCATATTGACATCAATGACCTACCTCCTGAAGTGGCTATCATCTCGGAGAAAATAAGTTTGTTCAGTCCAGAAGAATTCAGCAGGCTGAATGAGGTGCTCCTTTCAACACAAAGAAAAGGCTTGTTCCTGTAGTTGCATATCATAGGCTGCATGTGGTAGAAGAGGCAAGTGTGGCTCCACCAGTGCAGCTTTATGACCCAGCACTGCAGGGGGTGTGGAAGTCCACTTGGGGTCAAACTCTTCTGTTAGCTGTCCTAAGTGATGTGTTATCAACGGTCCTCTACCAAAAAAACTGTTCCAGGGGAAAGCTGCTGCTGCTGCTGCCACTGTTTTTGCCTACAGCTGTTCTTCCATGTATGAGCCATGAGCTACTTTTTGAGAATTACATGAAGCCTCTCCCTTCCAGAGGCCAAGGAACGCAACACCCCCCCTTTCAGTACCTTGAGGAAAAATGCTTTTTCCAACAACAGTCAGGACATTGTGTGAAGGAGGACTTGGCTGCTTTTCTGGTGCCCTGAAACCTTCTCAGTAGAAGGCACACAGGAGCCTCATCTGAGCCAAATCTCACATCAAGACTCCTGAAAAGGGTTGGTTTTCTGATAAACTTTGGATTGGAACAAGGATTCCAGCAATTCTAAACTGAAAGGAAATGTTTGCAGCAACAGTCTTCAGCTTCCTATGATCTTTAGGGGAAGGAATGGGAAATAGCATCCTTCTGGAATATGCCTCTTCTGAAGGCCAGAAAGAGCTTCTGTGGACCATGGTTTTAGAAACATTAAACGTGAAAGAGGCAGTTCTAGAAATGGGAATACTCAGTTTAGTTATAGAACAATCATCAATACTGGGAAAAAAACATTTCCCTGACTTAACATTATAAAAACTGCTTTTGCAGTTTTTGAAGTGATAACCAGAATGCTACATACTATCTCTAACTAAAGAAACACATAACTAAGTATTTACTGGAAGAAAAAAAAAATTTTTGCTCTAGAGTAGAGGATTCTGCCAAGGGCTTCTATCTGACAAGCATAGAGTCAGAGGCAAGACTCAAGGGAAATTTGCTCCTGCTCTATCTCTGGTAAGTTCAGTGAGGTATAAGGTCAGTCACAGTGCAGATGTAGTTTCAAAGGCCGATAGTGACAATGGGGGCCAAGCTGACTCTTTTTGGGGGCAGGCCCACCAAAGTTAGAACAAATAAGTCAGTGGAGATCTTCCCTATTAACACTAAGGCTGCTATCACGCTTGTAAGGCAACATATTCTGATGCTAACTTTAAAAAAAAAGGTGTATTGTGTAGTTCTGCCATTGGAAAAGAAATAGCTTCCCATGATAGCAAGTACAGTTAAATACACGAATTTAGATTTACAGTGGATTGACTCCTGATGGATCTACTGGCACAGGCTTCATACTGGAGTACTAATGCTTTCTTGGAAATAAAATTACATGGAAACAAAATGAAAAAATGCTTGATATTTAAGTGATCTAAATAATTTATTGTTTCTGGTTATACATTTCTATGTGTCTTACACGATGAATGCAGAAGTTAAGCACTAATAATTGCATATGCAGCAGCCACTAATATGACAAACAATACCTTAAACATTAAAAAAAGTACGGAGACATGACTAACCTAATGTAAGTCGAATGTCCCTTTGAAATTCTGCTCCATAGCCACTGACTCTGTAGGCATCTGATGGTACAAGAAACTTAA
This sequence comes from Oreocharis arfaki, assembly GCA_013398015.1. Lineage (NCBI taxonomy): Eukaryota > Metazoa > Chordata > Aves > Passeriformes > Paramythiidae > Oreocharis > Oreocharis arfaki. The sequence continues at coordinate 609,021 of VZRR01003601.1, read as the reverse complement.
GCCCTTGCTTTGGATTAAGGTCCAGTGTTCAGATTTAGGTGGACAAGACCACAAAAAAGAAACCTTGTAAAATCCTCTCTGAATCTGCTTTTCCTCTGAAAAAAAAGGACCAAGGCATCAAATTTATCTGCCTGGGACTTTAGGATTTGCTGGTTTTAATTTTAATGGATGACTAATAGTAGCAATGTGCACAACATTTGGAGCATTCATCATACTTCCAGTTCCTACATCTGTATTTATTATGTATTCTTCTTTGTGTTCCTTACCCCTTACTGCAACTACAGAACAAAGGATTTATCCCTTTAAAGAACAATTAGTGGAGAACAGAATTTATACAGATCTCCATAACTGTTAGAGAAGCACAATTCCCACAAAATTCATAAAATGGAGATTGCCTAATTAAGGGACTAGTAGAGGGGTCACAGAATTTTTTCATACAATGACTACATAATACATGTATATAATCCCTGTTTCCATGGCTGTGTTTCTACCAGCGGGAGTTTCTGGTTGCTGTTTCTATTCTTCTCCATCACGTTTCCTACCAAGGACCCCACTGCTAAAAGAAAGAATTACTCTGCCATCTTAGGAAAGGGAAAAGTCTTCAAAGAGCAGAGGCATATCCAAGACACTTCGTAGCAGAACTCTGGGTTCTAGCTCTATGCTCTTTCCATTAGAATAACCAATGGCAATATTTGATGAGGCTCATTCAGACACAGGCAAGCACAAACTATTTCACTCACTGTTCATCTGCTTGCTGATCCTGGATTCTGGCAGAGATGTGAAAAGTTGAACTTCACATTCGGTCTTTGAGTGGTATAGGAAACACCAAGCTCTGAGAAATTGTGTGAGCTTTTTGGGAAGGATTGCTTTCTAATGAAGGTGTAAAACCTCATCTACTGCCAAATATGTTACAAACACTGCAGAGAAATTCAAAATTTCTGAAAGAATACAGTATGAAATTTCTATCGCGAAGAATTAAAATGATCAGAAAATCCTGTGGGAATTTCCTGATGGGACATGGAGGCATTGCTTCTGTGGAAGAAATGTCGCTTGCAGGGAGTGATGAAAGAAGCAGTTGATTATAGTACTGTGTTGGGGGTACACTTACATCTACAGTTTGGCTAACTAGAGACAGTAGCCTCTGCCTATCCATGCGCTTTCTTGTCTTCATTTTTCTAACTTTTATTGACTGAATTCAGCTGACAAAAAAGATTCTTTGGCAGAAATACCGCGATTATTTTCTCTAGCCTTTTTAATTCTTATACATTTTTTAAAATGTTATTTTAATGTATATATTTGAAGCATATTTCCTTTTCTTATAAAAACTGTTGAGAGGAAACACATTTTTCCTAGCTTTATGTGAAGCAAAAGAAAAAGTGAGAAAAGGGTCTATATATAATATATATATTATATTGATGATATATATGTAAGCTCTGCAATACATTTATTATATTGAATATATATATAAGCTCTGCAAAGCTTTAAACTTTTGTTTATAGTGAACACCATCAGCCATGTGCTTTGAAGTGAGCTCATGTCTGTGGAATTGTACAACCAATAATAATAACCAATGGTAAAATAAGTTAAAATATTCATGTGGAGGCGTAGGCACAAAAGCATCACAGCAGAGCATGTTGTGCTTTCGTTATGGAGACAAGGATGGAGTTCAAGAGTTTCTTCTTCAGTTTCCCCTGCCCCTACACAGCTATTCATTCATTGATTTGTTAGAGGTAGCACATGGAGATGTCATGCAGAATGAATTTCTCTGATGCTAATAAAAATCTCAGTTTAATGTAAATTTTACCTTATCTCTGCTGCTAATTGAGGGCAAAATTGAGACCTGATAGATAGCAAATGGATTGGGAAATAAGGGACTGCTTGATGACAGCAAGAGTGGCAGAATTTGGACCTTGGAGCAAGCTTCCTCAAGTGAAGACCTGGAGGCTAAATGCAGCTCATAATGCCCAGCCAAAGCTCCTGACAAATTTGCCTGCCTGGGGAGTGGCCTCAAATCCAGACAGGGTGAGTGATAAGAGCGCTGGGATTATACTTATGCATATGCATGAGACCAGGAGATGTAGCTGCAAGTAGTGTCTACAAGGCACAAGCATATCCCACTCTCCCACTCCTCCCATTCACATGTGCTTCTGAGCATTGTCCCGCTTGGGTGTTGATCTGTCTACTCTTCATGATGTTTTCGTCCTTTCAAAAAGGAGTATACATTCTTTTTATTGTTCCAAACTACTCTCTTCCGAGTGAAAACTTAAAAGCAAATACCTTGAAGAGGTTTCAATAGTACGTCGCCTCATTTTTTTAAAAAGACATCAAAATTTGGACCCTAAAGTACATCCATGAAGACTATTCTCCATGCATCTGGTATTTCTGCTTCCTCATTTCTTTAGCTGGTCCATCCAAAGAAGCGCTTTGGCTTGAATTCAAAAAATACCAGAAAATCTTTTACATAAATTCTTCAGGCGTAGTTCTGTGTTTGTCAGTTGGTGAATATGTTTAAATGATTGTTATAAAAAGTAGAAACACAGGACTACAACAGTCAATGGAGTATGTCTATATGATACATTTACATAACCTTAATAACTAGTATAGGATTACCTGCAATGACTTTTTCCCTATGAGAAACCACAATGGGTACATTTATACAGACAATCTGCTAGAGATCTTATTCGCCAGACTCTTGATGGTCACACTGCTTGAGTCTTAGCTCAGTTCTTGGCCTTGTCCCAAAGACTGTCCTGTTGCGGTGCGCTCCTGACAAACTGGGCACAGCCATCTCCTCTCCTCCCTCCCTGTGTTTCTCCCCTCCCACAATCCCTCCCATTGGCTCTGTACCCCCAGCCCTCCAAATTCAAACCCCACATTCCTGCACCATTGAGTGTTCTGTATCTTCCCCCGCCCACTCACAGGGGTATAACTGTGAGTGTGAAATGCATTGTCTCCTTCTCCTGGCACGACCCCGGTGCCATAATAAACCCTGCACCATCTCGAGGAGCCCCTCCACCTCGTCTCTCCTGTCTCAGCGCTCCTGTACCATTGATGGGTTGGGTGAACCCCTGTTGGAACTTCACCAGCTCTCCCATNTCTGCTGCACAAACCTGTGGGGTACAATTTTGGCATTTATCATTAAAGTAGTATACACAGTGAAACAAATGAAGTAATATCCCTCTAGATGCCCCTTAATATTGGAATTTGTAGGGCACATGAAATCATGCCCCTATTGAGTTTCCATAGAGAATGTCTTGGATGATGGGACTGCTCAAAAGCTCAAAACTGTGAATGAAGGCCAAAGCCCTACTGCTCTCCTTACAATCAAAGTCTGTGCTGCGTAAGGTACTCTCCAACATTATTTCAGCGGCATGTTTACATTGCATATACTGGTAAGGGCCACAGTTTTACTGTTCTAGCTGTCATCTTTTTTTTTTCTTAAAGAAAAAGTAGATCTAGTATGTTTTTTATGCTACGGTTTCATGATTCATTCCAGCTTGGCTTCAGCACAACATTTTTCCACCCACATAGAAAAGCATGCCAAGCCTCCAAGGTTTTGCAATATTCTTTTGTAGTATTACTTTTATCAGGCAATCAAGTAAATATTAATATAACTCTTTTTTCTTAAGGAAAAGCAAGTTTTGCTGCCAACTGCACAACTTTCCATGTGATAATTTGAAGTATCAACATGTATCTTCGAAAAATTCAACTTCTATATTCCTAAACATCTGTAGTGTTAAACTGCTCATGGATATGAACTTAATATCACAGGTATTTTTACTTCTTCTTTTTCTCTTTTTTTTTTAAATATAGATTGGTTTTGTTGATCAGGACTCAAAAGTCTGTTCATTCTACTCACCTGAAAATTCCCATTTGAGTAGGTAAAATCTAGCAGCTTTAGAAGCACAGGTATGTGCTCTCTTGCAAATACAGTCATGTTGGGATGTAAGTTTTAATGTCATTATAGTTTATTCTAGATTCAGGGCATAACCTGCAGCAGTTTCAGTACTTCCAAAACTGCAGTAGCATGATTTAAACAGACATATTTTACCAGTTTAACAATATAATTAAACCAGAAAAACTTTAAGGTCTAAATCTGATGTCAGAGCACAAGAATCTGGCTCATATATCCCCCAAATAATGGGTTTTGCATGATTATTCTAGAGACGGGTGAAAACATAGATACAGAAAATATACTGCCCGGTTTCACAATCTTTTTGCATGATGAATCATTTTTGCTCACTTACATGGGTGAATAAGTATTGTGGCACTTCCAGTGAACAAAATCCAAAGCAAAAGTAGCAGAGTAGAACTCATAAAATACGTAATACAGCAGATAAGCTTTCCAGTCATGCTGCAGAAAAAGATTATTAATTCTTTCCTGTCATATCACTGCATGGCAATTTTCAGTTCATGAGCCAGTAGTTCCTACCTAGGATCCTTTCTAAGGTGTTTAACCCACTGGCACGGGAATAAAGCTACCATGCCTAACCCATGGCTGCAGGTATATAGAAGTCTAGTTCCATGTCCTTAACGAAGCAGATGAAACACATGTTCCTTATATTAGTTAAAAATACACATGCACAGAGGCAAAAAATCTATTCCAGGTTAACTAAGAGGAATTTACTGTATAACTTTCAGTTCAACCACTAAGCCCAAAAATCCATTATTTGCACAGTTCTATTTCCAGCACACATAAATATGCCACTTGTGTTCATTAATAGTATCACAGCCCACCTCTGACTTTTCTTCCCTGTGAACAGAGCTATTCTCCATACGGCCTGCACTTGTTTACCACTTCCATTGCATTCATTATGAAATACTGAGAAGAATTCAGCTTGCCTGAATTTAAGCTATGTATCACAGGTGTCTGCATCTGGGCTTTTCCAAGTTCCCATCAGAGTTAAGGGAAAGCTCATATCCCAGTTAGTTTCCTAGACATAGAAGTCTTACTGAAGTGTTAGGTGCCATGTGTTGTCACTCTTAGGCTGCTGTAGAAGAGTGTGGGTCACCCCTAGGTCTTAGGTCTTATCTTCAGGCTTTATGCAGATATCTTTTATTCTTTATGGCATCTCAAATGACACTAGAAGGCTGTGCTTAGGCAACCTTCAAACTCTCCATTAATTTTAATAGGAGCTTAACACCTAATTGAGGTGCAGATATCTACACTGCAGACACCATAAATTAGGCTGATCTGAATCCTGCACACTGAGACCTGAGGAAAACAGACACTCATCTGTTTGGAGGCTTGTGAAGATTTGTCTGACCTATCTTGTCTAATTTGGGACCCTTCAGAATTCAGACATCCTTCTCATGAGGTACTTTTTTCCTTTGCAATTATACCTAAAATTCTTACACATAGACTGAAAAATTCCCTACTACTTGTAGCCAGAAAGTGAAAGTAATTTACATCTTTTATGCAGCCATTTACATCAATGTAATCCATTACTACGTCAGTGTAATCCATTGCTATCTGGCATAATAAAACAGACAACAAAGTACAAAGACAAGAGGATCATCTGCATACAGAGTGTGAACTCTGCCCCAAAGAAATCAACTAATATTCAACTATCCATAAGAACTTCCTCCAAAAAGAAACACACTTTCTCAGACCACAATCAACCCCATCTGTAGCCTAGTTACATTCAACAGCACATAGGAGAACATTCACCCAGAAGTGACCAAAGAAAACGATCATTCCTAAAGGCTCTCAGGACTCTGAGAACAAAGTATCTACGACAGCAGACAGAATTTTAAACTGCGCTCATATTGCAGACAAACGGAATAGCTGCAAATTGTGACGAGGTGATCTGGATCATTTATTGACTCCTCTCAGAGCTCTGCAGTGAGTGCCCCAAAACTTGAGCTGTCTAAGCCTCCAGCTGCCTTAGCAAATCCAGACTAATGGGAAGAGGTGTTGAGGAATGCTGGGTACTCTGCACACATTTCTGGGTTTTGACGTCAGACTAGTTCTAGTTTGGTCCTGTTGACTGAAGTTCTGCTAGAAATGGAAGAGTGTTAGGTAGTGTTTTGGAGCACATTTTTTAGTTAGTGTCATCCAAAAGGAATCTATTTTCCTAAGAGGCTCCATGATGCAAACCAAAGCTTTATTGGCTAGCAGGTCGAGGGAGGTGATTCTGTCCCTCCACTCTGCCCTGGTGAGACTCCACCTGGAGTGCAGCATCCAGCATTGGGGTCCTCAGTACGGGACCCGTTGGAATAGATCCAGAGGAGGGCCATAAAAATAATCAGAGGTCTGGAGCACCTCTCCTATGAAGAAAAGCTGAGAAGGTTGGGGTTGTCCAGTCTGGAGAAGAGAAGGCTCCAGAGAAACCTTATTGTGTCCTTTCAAAACTTAAAGGGGGATTATAGGAAAGACAAGGACCCACTTTTTAGTAGGGTCTTTCATGATAAGACAAGTGGTAGTGGTTTTAAACTAAAAGAGGGTAGATTAAAATGATGGATGTTTTATGAAGATGAATGTTTTACAAAAAGAGGGGTGAAACACTGGAACGAGTTGCCCGGAGGGATGGTAGATGCCCCAACCCTGGAAACATTCAAGGCCAGGTTGAATGAGGCCCTGAGCAACCTGATCTAGTTGACGATGTCCCTTCTTGCTGCAGGGGTTTGGACTATATGAATTTCAAAAGTCCCTTCTAATCCAAACCAGTCTATGACTCTATGATTTTATACTAGCTAGGGGCAGTCAGGAGATTCCCCTCAAAGTAGCACTCCCAGCCTAAACTAAAACACTAATAGAGACCTATCCTTAAACATCTCCTTCTCTATCTTCTGATTTAGGTAATATGTTCTGCTTGTGGTTCACTGTATACATTCATTAATCTCCAGAGACATTTCTATTCTCTGACAGGAGTATTTGCTGGGATAGAAAAAAATTAGAGGTCTGGGCAGATGTGGATATCAGTGTCTTTGAAAGATATGTCTGTGGTTGCCCATTACCCAAATTACAGATTTACATCAAAGAAGTTATTGTAAGCAACATTCTTCAGGCAAAGTTCAGCCCAATCTCCAGAAAATGATTTGTCAGCACTCATATGACTTTACTAATGGCTTCTCTTGCCACACTGAATACCTGTCACCTTTTGCCATTTCTCTGTATAAAGGGGTGTATATGCGCTTTACCGATTTCATAGTCACTGTCTTCTCAATACACTTCATTCATAGCTTCTTTGTTCTACATGTGGTGATACAGCAAAGGGAGGATGAGGGGTTAAGCAGTTTCCAAAGGCTGCTGTTTAACAATGGTTGTCCTTCTGAATCATGGATTAGCAAATAATAATTTGTTCTGATGATGTAATATTTGTAACTTACAGTAATGTAACTGAAGGGAGGAGTTCTGTAAAAATTGGTTTGAACTGGTCTCTCTGGTTTATGATCCTTCCTGTTCCCCGCTCATGCACTGGCTTAATCTTACTCAGTAAACATGTTTGTTTCCTAGTTCTCCTTCAGACTTCGATTTGCAAGCAACTTGGAGAAATCCTACTTTCAAACCCAAAATCATTTTTAAAAATGAAACAAAGGTGTTTTAGTACTAAAAAGTAGAAGAAAGCACTGATTTACTTTGTCATTGCATTCTAACTCAGCATAAAATTAACTCCCTGGAGATTGCTGATAAATACATTCATCTTTCTAAGCTCTCATTTGGCTAAGAATCTGTGGTATACCAAGGATTTCTTTTTAAGGCAGTTCCTGAAAGGCTGTACAAAAGGCTACATATTGTTACTAGAATAACTATTGTTAAAAAAATTTTTAAAAAATAGATTCTAGGAAAATATTTGTTACTGAGAGAATATAATATTTAAAACACTTTTGGACAGCAGGTGAAATTTTTCTGATGAAAGTTACTAATGAAGTTACTATTTCATTAGGGCTGCAGACTTTCTCAGGAATACCTTGAATAATTACTGAGAAATCCTGAAATGTAGTTCTACTTTTTTCTTGATTTTTCAGGCCTTGCCTACCGCAGAGAAGTGAGTAGGAGTAAGGATTATCTCATCACCTTGTACTTATTCACCCTATCAGTGACCATTGTTGAAAAATCAACAATTGTCATCTGTTGTCATACCCTAACATGCAAAACAGATGGTTACTTTCAAGTATCATATACCAATACAGAGAGCATTTCTGCTAATAAAGATTAATAAATATTTACTTTCTAAGGATGGCATAGCGTGCCTCTGATTGTGTGCAATAAAGTAAAGCATATGTGAAAGACTGGTTGCGTTCAAGATGAATAATCACGCTTAGACCGTGGAGTGGACAGGAAGGAGGAAACCATTATTCTGCATGATGGATTGTGTTTGTGGATTTCACAGTTGCTGGATGGATATTCCTGGCAAATGCCAAGCCACCTCCTCTGCATCCGGCTGGAACGTGTCTCAACTTACAAACCACCTTGATTACACAGTCCTGACCACAGTCCATTGCTGACTCAAATGTGTTATCTGTAATAGCACCACGACATCGCTTCTTACCATCACATAAGAGATTTCTTGCTAATCAGATAAAGTGAACTTTTACAATGAATTCAGTGGAATCAGTACTAGCCCCATGCCACCAACAAGGAGCATCAGAGCTGCTTTTTTTACTATCACAGTTTATAAATTGTTTTCCCAGCTGAACTTTGAAGATTATGTGTACTATTCAAAAGAAGAGCAAGTTAACTCCAAAAACAAGTGCAGTGAGCATTCATGTAGGATTATGTGAGAACGTTCCCAAACTGTGAAACAACTCAAATAGATTGGCATGCAATGATGCATAGGTCAATCAAGTCACAGCATGCTTCTGTTTAGTTTAATAGTAGATGCTCTAACATTTTTTTGCTGCACAGTGCATAGTCAAACAGTATCGCAAATGGATTTTTTTCTGTGTGTGTTCGTCAGCTCACATTCTGTTCAAGGAAATGTAAGGTGTTTCTCTTCTGGATTTTTTCTTTTTTAAGGTTGAATAAGTCTCTGGTTATTTTCTTGCTACTGTTAGAAAACACTTTGGTAAACAGCTATGCTTTTTATCCATTTAGACTGTGTTGACCTAGAACTTCTGTGAAGAGTATTCATCATATCCTTAAACATTTAGCTTATTTTTGCATCTTAAAGCCAAATTACTTGGGTAGTACCAAGCACTTAGCAGTAATGCAATCCACTGACCCACTACCAACAAAGATCCCTGGAATTTCTCATTGCTTTCCCACCATTCACTCAGTATTTAAGATGAGAACTAGTAGCTGAATGGCCCTCTTGTTGCTGAAACAGAAAAGCCGGTTAAAATTGTGAACATGGTTCACGTTAAATATAATTTCAGAATTTGTTTCGGTGCTGAATCACAACTGAACCAAACATGTTAAAAATTGCCACAGAATAAAAAGTTTTACTTTTTTAAAAAAAGTTGACTTGTAAGGGAGTTTGCATTTCAACCCAAAATTTCTCATTGTTAGTAAGAATTAGAGATATTTGTTTATTTTTATGGCTTCATTGTGGAAGTCCATAATAAACGACATGCCATAACATATTATTTGAACCAGAATTGCAGGATAGTGGAAAGATACAATAAACAGCTGGCTTCTCTAATTTGTATGTTGAATGTTTACGTGCTCCTCTTGTTAAGTACCAAACTGTTTCATCAGAACAAAAATATGAGATACTTTGATCTGGAAAATAAGGTAAGATGTTTCAATGATACACTGCAGTCACAATTCATCCTACCTAATGTTAATCACCCATGCAAGGCATGTAAATTAGGGGGTTAGTCATCTCAGACTCACTCTAATGTCGCAGGAGGATGATGGGCACTTTCTCAGGGTGGCAGGGAGACTTGGTGGCTCCACAAGAGTGGAGAGAGCCAGGGTGGCTGGGCTGTAACACTGGTACCTCAGCGGTGGAGCCAAGTGCAGGTTCAGGCACAACCTCATACCTCCTGCTTTCCAAAACAAATCAATGAAATAGTGTAATTATTCCTACTTAGTAATTTGCTTTGGGGAGGGGTTTTCTTTGGTAGGAAATACAAGTAAAGTCTTCCTGAATCCGCAAAAATTTCTACATCATTAGAAAGCAAAGTACATTTGCTCCAAATCCTCCCATCATCTTTAGCTGTAAAAAGCAGCGCAAAAGAGCTGTATTACCAGTTCATGGAGGAAAAGGTGTGTTTCCATTCTTCAGCAAACTATTTATGACCTCAGAAATGGGCTTTAACAGGACCTGGAAAGATCCAAGTCAACTTGCCCTTTGGCCCCCAGGCAGGTCAAGCAGAAGTGATGATTTTGAGGGCAATGGGGAGATTAGTGGGACACCTCAACTGCAAGATGAATTTAGCAAGAGGTATATAAATCCCTTAGGTGGTCTTCCTTGTTTTCTCTCAACTAAGTTAGTTTTTGTTACAGAAATGGGAACTCAGAATGTGTTATCGCAAGCTTGTTAGAACACCAACATCTATGAGATATTGCAGATACACATATCTGTTATCTTGAGCAAAAATTAAGAGCAATGGAACAAGGATATAGTGTAAGGTGTCAAGGATAAGGAAGCCTCCATGACTAAAAGTTTTCTAGATTCCTAGAACCATGGGCCATGAGAAAACGTGTAGGAAAGGAGCTCTGGAGGTCATCTACAGCACCTCCCAGCTCAAAATGGAACTATTGCAAATACTGAAGCATCTCAGCTGGGCCTTCTCCTGCTGAGAGACTGTTGGAGTCTTCCAGGGATGGAGAACCCACAGCTGCTGTAGATTTTGTAGAGTAAATCACCCAGAGACATAAAAGGTTATCATATGGTTGCTACCTTCAAACATACCTGTCATTTCAAAATCAAAGACCAATTTTAATGGAGAAAGAGGTTGTTGTTGCATCACTGCTCCCATGCAAGAATTTTGAGGACCCTGGAGGGAGAAGCAGGAAGCTGGGGAAGATGAGAGAATGTCCCCATTCCCTTAGTTCCACTCAGTCTGATCTCAGAGCCTCTTTTCCTCCAGACCTTTCAGATCTTAGTAGTTTTATTTCCTCAGAAGACTCCACCAGCTCCCAATTCATCTAATGTGTCTTTTTCCTGAGGGGAAATTTCCTCCCCTGGTAAAATTCCCAGATCTTACACTTGGCTCTTCTAAATGTCGATTATGTCCTGACTTCTCCTAACTCTCCCTCCACTCTTCTGCAGAAAATTCCCTCTCACTTGAACTTCCCACATGCCCTCTCTTATCTCTCTAGACTAATCCCCTAACTCCCAGAATCTTAAAGCTCCAATTTTTCCTGTCCATCCACTTGACCTCTGACTCATTGTCGCTCACCTGGACCCTTTTGCTCAAGATTTCTGGCTCCTGCCAACCCTTCCTTTCCCCGCACAGAGGTGACTCTCCCATGCTGTTGCCATCTTCTGCTATCACCATCAGTTCAGAGACAAAGCTTCCATGGAATATAAAACCCCAGATCATTCTCTGCCTTGACCTTTCCTGATTTTTGGATTTCCCCTAGGGTTTTCTCTGCTTTGGCAGGGATCTAAAGACCTCACACTCTTCACCAAGAATCCACTTTGGTGTTTGCTTAGTGTTTACATCCGTGAACAAGAGAAAAGACAGGATCCATAGATACAGTAGAATATAATCTTCTTGCCTTTTTGAATAATTTAAAGTCATTGCCTACAAAACAGATCACCTATAATGTAGGTTAAAGGGGAAATTTATGGGTCCAGGAAGAAAGTGGACCTAGAAAACAGCAAAATTATATAACCAGATGAAAAATTGCTGGGCTGTTGGTTAAGATGTTGGTTAAGAATTCAAATCAGCATTATTGAGTCTTACCAAGAATAACAAAAAACAAGAGCAGTTGTAGCCTCTGTAGCTGGTCATGGGGGTGGAAAACAGAACCTGTGGATGGGGCTTTACATGCACAGCATAAGGAAGGTCAGGCATTCAATACAGGATTGTAATCTACATTTTCACCCTACTCACCATTCAGGAGCTTTCGGCCACTTTGCAGTGAAAATGCAAATACGAAGATGAAGATGTGCCTTACTCCACATTCACAGGTCAGAACCTGGAAGAAGGTGTCTACATCTCCTCTTCAGGGCAGCATACTTCTAAAATGGGCTGGTGATGGAAATGTTTCTCTCTATTCAGTGTATTTAGTAGAAGTAAAGTTGTAGAGGACAAACTGGGAGACCAGAATTTAATTTCCTCCAGTCTTTCGAGTATCAAATGTCCTGATTCTTCTGAGTTGAACTGAAAGGGTGTTGACCACAAAGTGTGTAATCAAGTTTCTGCCCAAAACTACTTTGTGCAGTCTGTAGAATGCTGTGTCTCTGTGGAGGTGCCTGTCTAGTGACTTTTGAGGTTTTTTGCTATGCATTAGTGTAATTTGAAGAGAAAAAGTAGACTGAATAAAACCCCATCTCTTCCTTTCTGGACAATGCCATCCCTGAGAAGAGGACATTTTCTTTGGAAAAATGTTGGTTTCAACCCCTTCAGTCAGAGCAAAGTGTTGAATCTGAGCCCAACTTCCTAAGCAAATAACTTAACCGAAGGATTTTGTATGAAAGGTGGGTGGCAGATCCTCCTCCACTGTCTGTTCTAAAAATCACCACAAATCATTTTCCAAGGAGCTTTCTGGGTGTGTGTTGGGTGTTTTTTTGAGAATGTCTGCAGGTTTGAGCTCCCCAGGAGACTTCAGCAGAGGAATGCCTTGCTTCATAGGTGGGAGATAGCTATCAAGCTGCTTAAACTGCTCTGGGCATGTGCCAAAGCAGTGCTCTGGACACCCAGAAGAGCTGAAGCACAGACAGGCAGGTGCCTTCAGCAAGATTCATATAAAACACCTAAGCACTTACGGCGCAAACAAGGAGAATTTCATCAAAGAAAGAGAAAAGTTATTTTCCCTGTAATGCTTACCCCACTAACGTACTCAAAACTTCCATTATAAAACTTACTTTCATCCTTAAAATTATACCACTGACACCTTGCTGAACTAAATACATAGGCAGCCATTTCCCGGAGTGCATTTGGGATTTACAAAGTAGGTATCCCACTGTCTAAGGCCCCCAAGGATCTCCCATTTCTAGGCATGATTAGACCATGTCTAATGCATATCAGCAGCACTAGGCTCAACACAGGGCAGACCTGCCACTGTCACTTTAATTCGAAAACACTGGTGTAGGAGAAGCAGTGGTGGTGGTGGTGGAATCCACATTTTGCATACTAGCCTACAGGACCGACTGCCTACACAAGCATGGATGACCCAGGTTCATCGAGTTCTGGCATCAGACTGCAAGCACAAGAGCAGATAAATCCTTCCTGGTGAGGCGAAGTTGTTACCTGGCAAGACTTTTATAATAAGGTAATTATTGAGTTTTTCATGGTTTTCTTAATGAAATATATACTGAAGAAGTTATATACATCTTTCCTGCCCCAGTTTGGCCTGGTTAGGTTAATTAACCTTTTTTGTTCAATAAGCTTCCCTGGTCTGTGAAAGAATAACTCAATCTAGCGTGTCATATTCCAAATGGATGGCGACTGCACCACAGCCACCTACCCCCGTCTGTGACTAGGATGAATTTAGCCCACTGCCACTGAAAAGGGCAAACAGTGACAGCAGCTGTCTGTGGGACAGGATGATAACAAAGTGTGAATAACAAGCCTCCTTTTCACGTAGATATTATGCAGATTATTCTTATTTGGTAACACTTGGAGTATACTGAGAAACCTAAACACATGCTGTTTGGTTAAGTAAACTATGAAAGAATATGGAAACCCAAAAGAACTGTAAAAAAAAAAAAACGTTCAACCTCATTGCCAGATTGGATTCAAAATTCTGCAAAGCTGGTGGAGGTAGGCTGGAGAAAACAAAAGGCAGCAATGCTATCTATGACACAAGAAGAAAAATAGGAAACTCAGCACAGGGTTTAAAGATGTCTGTGGAGGTGGGTGAGTCATTGTTGCTCACACTTTGAAGTGAAGGAGACAAGCCTGTGCGTCATATATTATTTCCTCTTAATCTGCAGAGAACAGGCCATCCCAAGCCATTGATGGAAGCCAAACACTTGGAGCACAAACGAAACGTGACTGGACATGGGTTTCTCTTAGTCAGGCATCCTGGGAGCCCAGAACCGCAAGTCAGACTCTGTCAGCAGTTGAAATACCTTTGGTTTACAGGTTAACAACCTGGCGATAAAAATGAACTGTGGCTGAAACTAAGTCTACGTGGGCCTGATGTAATTAGGAGCCAAGTTTCATACCGCTATAGGGCTGATACTACACCCACTGAAGTCAATGATAATCTTTCCATGAATAACAGAGGCAGTTCTTTTCATCTCATGATGCCTGTACTTATAAAAGAGGGATAACGGTACTTTCTTTCTCTTTTATTTGCAGCCTCAAAAACATTTTACAATGAGGACTGTCTCTTTCTAGGCACTCCATGTGGCATTTAACACCTCCAGATTTCTCTCTTATTTGGAATTTGAAGCTAGAAAAACACATTACAACTGGCAGGACATATCCAACTAATAGGATGTTTGCTGTATGCAGACTACCACAGACTCGTGGAGATGTGAATATCTAAGTCTATGGCTACCAACAGAAATGCTGTAAGTGCGTGCTACTGGAAGTTTTTGAAGCCCCTGTCGAAAAACTCTAGGGTTTTTATTTCTTCTTCTTTGAACTACTACAGTAGTATAAAGATTGTGAAGGCAGCATAGGACTTTGTAGTACTCTACAGGTGCAAGGCTGACTCCACCAGTGAAGATAATTATTAAGCTGAATAAGTTGGATATGCGTATTTTATTCATAAAGTGCTGTTTAAATGTGCAGCTCAATGTATTACACTAAGATCAGTCTCTAGCATGGACAGGACAGACAGCAAAAGACACCCTTGCATGAGCTATATTGTATTGATTTGTATTGGCAACTGAGCTGGATGCTTCATTTCATCTCTAAGTCACTTACAGGAATTTATGCTTGGTTTGGGGTTTTTACCTTCATGGGAAGCAACTCTACCTTGTATAGACTTTATTACTCACTGCTTTGGAAGAGATGCTGGCAGAGCCTTTAGTTTGCCTCTTCTGTAGGGCTTGAGTCTTTTCTTTTTCTTTCTTTTTCTTTTCCAGTAAATATCTGTTTACTTGACTATGACATGCTGATAAAGCATTTTGTTATGCTTTTGTAGCAAAGCCCCACACCATCAAAAAACACACAAATATAAACACTACATGAAATGTTATTAAGTCTTATTTAGGCTCGAGTTGAGAGTCATGCCCTTTCTAGGTTCTAAGCACCTTATTAATGAATGTGATCCAATAAAATTTTGTTAACACTTAAATGAATATTTCCTCAGAGTCCTGAAACGTCCTCACTTAGACCTCTAGAGCCTGACAAACTTTTGTTATGTCACAGCATACTCGAAAGGTCACAATATCAGTAGAAAAGCCAGAGGTATCAGCCCTCCAGCCATTGTAATATGCTGAGCCATTCCATCTTGAAAACCTGGTCTCTGTCGTAGTGGAACTGCATATTTTAAGGCTAGAAAATTCTCTCAAAATTATAGACTCTTTCAAAACTTTTGTAAGGTAAATACTTTGTTGTTGCTCTTGGAAGAAAACAAATCCTTGGGCAACCGAGCATAAAAAATAGGGCTGAACAACCTGTTCAGAAATCCCAACCTGCCTAAACACAGCAAGTTTCAGCTTGAAGAGGACTGATTGTGCTGAGGATGGCCTGAAGCCCACATAGTGCAGCTAACTTCCGTGTCAGTTAGTTATGAGTTTCAATGAGCTGGGTACACGCTTTCCTTTAAAAAGGAGGCTCCACTCATCTATTTGAATCTGATTTAGTTTTGCTGACAAAATAGGAACAAGAAAAAGCAAAAAAAATTAGTACTGAAATAACCTGGGTGGCATTATTTTTTTCAGTACTGTAGACATCATAATCTCTTGAGATGCTCATGAGGGTTTTGTGGATGCCAATATCTTCTACTCCGTACTCAGAAAGGTCCCAGATGTGGAAAATTTCCTTGAATCTCTCATGGTGGCAGTGGAAAAATGCAGAAAGGAGCAAAGGGTACTGATTCACTACAGTGTTTTATTCCAAAATGACACATGGATGTAATATTGCTGGGATCGATTAAGTCACATAAACGTAAAACTGGGTCAAAGGGGTAGGGTGGATTTGGCTCAAAAGATGTAATAATGTTTTGAGGAAGGGGACACTGCCTCCTACTACTTTAAAATAACATGCAGTGTGTTTTACATTAAATAACAGTGGCTGCCAATAAGACATCAGGCTGGTTAAAAACACTTTCACATGACTGCAGGTAACCGTGTGTTCTAAACTAGCTGAGACCTGGGAAAACACTCTAGGCAGTGGTAGGCAGACAGGTAAACTTAGCCTCATGCTTTGCTTTTAGAAGTTCCAGTACGTACTGCCGCAACCAGTTTTTGTTTTGTTTTTTTTCCCAGAGAGCCAGTCTGTAACCACAGACAAATGTTTTTCTCTGTTGAAACTCATCCTTATGGCATGACAGCCTGGCTAATTCTTGGTTATACTACGCATGTAATAAGAATACTTACACATAAAAGGGATGAAAGACCAAAGTGGGAGAAATTTCCCTCAATTTTATGTTCCAGAAAAGCAAAATCTGGCATACCCAGGTCTTTTTGTTGCTCCTGGATGCTGAAACAGGGGATATGAACAGCAGCCATTGCTGCCAGTTAGGTTTCTGTATTTATTTAAGAAATCTCCCTCTTAGTCTTCTCTTTTGTCAGTTTTTTTACAAATTCTCTCATACTCTGGATCGAACTCTGGTCAATAGCCGCCAATATGAAGACTTTGTCTTCTAGTTTCTGTTGCCTACAATTTGTCATCTAGTTTCTGTCTTGTTCACCTTCTGTGACTAACCTTGTAAATCCTCCTGTATCTCACTTGTGTAATTGTGCCGATAAAAATTTCAACAAAATAACATTGTGTTCATGTCTTATGACTGTCTCAAAATACTTGAGTTAGCAGTTCAAGGTGTAAAAAAAATTTTTTTGTTCTTTGATGCTTGCCCTAAAAATTCATCCTTGACATCTGAAAGTCAAACTGCTCTTTCTCCATACATTTAAACAGCTATAAAAATTCAGCTTTGGAAATCTGGGGCCCAGTTCAGTAAAGCACAACTATTTGCTTAATAATGGATCAGACAAGGCTGATCCAGATCACTTTTCCATGTATGGACTGTGCAAGGCCAGCCAGAGCTAGAGAAGCAAGAAAATTATTTTCATAAGCAGCACAAGGTGAGCACAACTGAAGGAAAACTTATTCATTTCATTCTTATGAGTATTTGTGTTCCCACTTTCCATTTGGTCAAGGATCCTCTGGCTTACGCAGGTGCTTACCACATTCCTGAGGGGTTTTGGAGCTGCCATTATGGACTGAGCCGGGTATCACTGTCAGGATCATGCTCACACAGAGATGTTGTTCAGCTACACAGCTGCGCTGAAGGAGCCAGTGCTCTGTTGTTTAGCCGTATTCCAACTATCTTTACTCATAGTGAGTAATTCTTTTGAAGTCAATGTGTCTACGCATGTGAGTAATGGCCTCAGGATCCGGCCCTTCAACACTGTATGACGTGTTATGTTTCAAATGCTTCTGCACTGTTGTTTTTAAAACTTCATTGCGATTCACCTACTGGAATTATCTTCTGAATAGCTTCTTTCCATGGATTCCATTATGTATATTCTTTTATTTATTACATTTTCACTTTGATCTGCATGCCAATCTAGATAAACTCAATAAAGATAGAATTTTAATGAACACAAGGAACTATGTGTAGCTGCAACAGCCAGTTTTACTAGTTTTATGGGTGTGTGCATTTATTTTTACTTGTGTAATATCCAGCTTGCAAGGTTACAGTGTGTGAAACACTTCATATTCATTTGATTGTTGTAAAGAATGAGATATCTCTATAATTTTCATGACTATCATTGGTACCTCATTTTATCTGTTTGAATATTTTTCTTTAATTGTACAGAATCAAAAACTCTGTTAAGAAAAACAAATACTAAATGGAATCATGACAAAGATCAATATTTTTCAGAGACAGTACCTGGGAGTCTTTCAGAACAGGGGCTGTCAACAGTGAAATGTCTGCCATTTGGCTCGAAGTAGGTTACAGATGGATGTTTCCAAGGTCAGGATCAAAGAAACTTAAAACTTGCTAAAAGGTAGCCTGTAGTAGAAGAGAAGGGCAACAGGACTGAGAGGAACATGTGAAAAACACACAAGGAAGGACTAAGGCTCAGATGGAGATGTACAGGACTTTTGGCATCTTTTTTTACTGTTAGGTATCTTTTGATAAGTAATGCATAGATTACTCAAATAAGGCAATCAACACAACCTCTTGGAGAGATGTTTTTGTACACGTGTCATAGCCAGACAAGTAATGATGAGGAGAGAGAGGCAGCCTTCTCCAGTCCAAGGTCCAGCCACAGAGCTGTTAGAGAGACAGTTGCTATCACAATAGAGAGGTAACAAGAAACAGAGCAGGTTCCAAATGTGAGAGATGCTAAAAAAAAAAATAAAAATAAAAAGAGAAAAAAGTGAGGTCTGGGGTAGAGGACGTCTTGCAAGAGGATCTAAAACAGAAGGTGCTTTAACGGATAACAAGAACCAGAGCTGTGTAGGTACGTGAAATTGTTCATAACATATGATTTAGACTTCATTGTCTGTAGTGTAAGAACATAAATAAGCATGATCATTGCTTCAAAATCAAAACGGTTACTAGTAAAGGGATGATGTCTTAACTACAGTCAAACAGGCAGTTTGTGTTCCTTTTCATTTTTCTGGAAACATTGCATTACCCAATCATTGAAGCCACTTGTGGGTGTTTGGACTGTGGCACATGGACTGCAAGCACATTGGGCCAAAAAGCATTTCCCAGTAAGTGCACCCATAATAACTTCCATTGAAGCCCTCCCAAAAAAAGGAACAGCCAGGGCTTGACTTGGTTCAGTTCATTATAGTGAAGTCATGAAGTGGAGCAATTCACTATAGGAGAGCTATAATGTTGTGGACCTACTTCACAGCACACTGATTCTGGAAATGAAGTTGATACCAGCTGTCTGCCCAAGATGGACATACTCACTTACCTGTCTGGGGGAAAGCTGGCATGAACTGAATCCATTCCCCTTCCAGATTCCAGTGGCAAATACCTTTATTGGAAGATCTTTATGCTTTTCTTTATCAGAGACTTGCTACAGTTTAACAATTGACAACAAAGAGGAATCAGCACCATATGTCTAACCAGCCCTCAGTGAAACACCAGTGGACAGATTCACCATCGTACTGAATGTACGTATACTAAAACTGTTATGATAAACAAGTAGACACAGCTGGAATACAAATCAGAAAATAAGAGGCTGATTCTCTTTCCTAAATTTACCTTCACCTTCCAGCGCTACTTCAGACACATGAAGTATCACATTTCAAAGATCACCAGTTTCCAGAGTTCATCTGACTATCTTCTTGATGACAATAAAACGCTTCTCTAGAAAAGAACAGAAGGACTCCAGCAATGTAGAAGTTGTAGCAGCTGAAGCAATTGGTGCCACAGAAATAATAATAATACTGTGTCCATGAGACAGTGTAAGCATGGAAAACATGGCTCTGCTGGAAGGATCAGGAAAAGGAGGATGAAGTACACAAATGATGAGACACAGCATGTTGTTGCAATAGTGGGAAGAATATGTTATATACATCAGACAAGGAGCAAGAAGGTTTGCTTGCCTTTCAATTATGCAGGATGTTTGACTATTCATGTTTTCTCAGTGCTTAGTCCCAGAAATTGTTTGTCCTTGACTCTGAACGCATATGTGAGAGTTTTCTGTCCTTGTTTTAATATTTTGCTCAACCCTCCCATCCCTCATGTCAAGCTCATTCTCCTTTTTTCAGAGCTGATCTTTTACTCAACATGTCCTCAATGCAACACTGGAGTTACCCGAACAGTCAGGGCTTGGTCTGTGTTCTGCATGTCTGCTGGGACAGTTCTGTCACTACATGTGGGGTTTCCAGGTTTTAAAAAATAGGGATACACCAGTGAGAGGCCTGTCTATACTGGCCATAGGCCTGGAAGTAGACCACTTTTACACCAGTGAGGTATTCCAGTAGAACTGTAGTATGGTTTGTGTTGGAAGGGACCTTAAAGAGCACCTGGTTTCAACCCCCCAGCCTGGTCTTGAACACCTCCAGGACCGGGGAGTCCACAACCTCTCTGTGCAACTTGCCAGTGCCTCACCACCCTTATGGTAAAGAATTTCTATATTCTGTACTAGAGTACATTAGACAGCTGCAAGCACAGAGTACATATCTCTCTGTATTTTGTTCAGATCTGATCATAGTCTTCTGCCTTGTTTCAGGAAAGTATTAGTCTGATTTGAAAGTACTGGAGAATCTCTGCTAATTTTCAAGCAGAAATGATAAAGCAAGACTCATTTATTTCCCTTTACTCAATTCCATGGTATGGCAAGGCTCGACTTCAAATCATTAACAGAAATACGTTACTAAAAATTTGGGATTTACAACTGGATAAAAATCCATGCAATAAAAAAATGCGTCTTTCTGATTTTAGAAGTGAGAGAAGTGAGTTACTGTCTATGCTGGTCCTAATGCATCCTTTGACATAACATGGACAGTTACAGCACAACACGGTATAAATATGGGTTGTATTCCAGCCTCTGCACTATCAAGAGCCAGTCCTGCTTCACGTCAAGGAAACCTGAAGAATGAAACCAGGATATGGTGCCCTACAGGCTGGGTAAATACTTAGCAAAGATGTGTAGCTTTGCAGGTTCAATCAAGGAAAGCCAACAGCAAGAAAAAGGTGTTTGCCCATTGCCACAAAGAAATATATAGCAGGCAAATAATTTCACCTCCCTCACCTTCGCCTCAAAGGTAAAATAACCACAGGAGGTGTACCCTTGGTGTACACGCACCTTCCCAGGTGAACGGGCTGGAATAACAAGCAGGTCTCCTGAGATCCCTGCAGCTGTGTGGAACTGCCTGTGAACTCTTACCAAGAAAGAGTCAGCTTTGGGTTGCTGGAGAGAGAATCTCCATGGAATAGCTGGTAATCTTGCTGGGCATCCCATGTAGGCCTGCTGATGGCATGAGGCAGCAGAGACACAGAATTTATCCGTGGCTATGACAGCTGTGGGGTGGCTTCAGTGACTTCATGCCTCAGAGACCTGACAGCTGTGCTGCCAGGCGCCTGCCTCGCTCATGCCCCAGGGCTGCAACATTTTCTCCATTGCCTTGTCCCTGCAGGAAAATGTTTCCCTTTTTGGTTGGGCTGGGCATCCACGGCCTATGGGCTGGGCTGGGCTGGGGCTGGAGCTCTGTTCCAGACAACCTGCAGCCACCCCAGTAGGAGGAAGGCAAACACAGACATCTCACTACTGCACAGAAGGTGAACACTAATTGTATTGTAGTTATCATAGGAGAACTTCTGTGTGCATTAACGTGCAGCCCACAAAGAATGCACTAAACCCCCAACCAAATCCTAGTTTAAAAAAAATTCCCATCCTGTGACTACAGAGTCTCTGCTGTCCATGATTCTGTACAGATGATACATCCCTTGCATCAGCTGCAGCAATGTCTGATCCTTTACATGCCTTAAAGCCGACGGTCTATCACCTCACTCTCCACACAACAGAGCCAATTTATTATTACAGTGAGCACAACCTTGTACTCTGTGAGCCATTAATTTATGTGTTTCTCTTTGCTAAGAAATGGATCTCGTAATGAATGCTATTGACAGGACTCAAGTTCTTTTCTTGAAAGAAGTGTGGATTTAAGACAAAATATTTTTAAAATTACTGTCACATTCACAACTTTTCTTCTAAACGAAAACTGCCTCTCAATTTTCTCTGATGCAGAAATAAATGAAGCATTTTGGCTTTCTTCTAAGCAGAATGCTAAATGCAACTTGAAACCGGTGCAGCACATTTTCTTCTCAATCAATACAAGACATGCATGTCATTCATGACAACAATATGTTACTAAGATAACAAAAAAGCCAATTATTCCCACAAACTTTTCTCATTGAGTATACTGAGGACAACATCCAGAGGTCACTACTTATAGGCAGGTATATTTGTAAAAGGACAAGTGCTCTGAAACAAAAAAACAGTGCAAAGTGATGCAAATGAAGCAAATGTGATGCAAATGAACATCCCTAGTGCCACTAAAAATACTAAGATAGGGCTTGGAAATGAGAATCTAGACAAATAAAAAGCAATTGGAAACGTATTTTACAACTAAATGTCAGTATACACATTAAATACAAATGTTACAATTGTTCTTAGAGAGAGATTAAAACTTTACTGTCTGGGATTAACCATTTAGGAGGAAACAGATTAAAGGGGTATTTGCCATCTCATAGATTTCCACAACACGATAGCAAAACCCTTTGAAACATAATTCTGATTTAGACAATTTAAAGATCCAATATGAATATTCATGAATATTCATGAAAATCTTGAAGTAATAAGAAAACACTGACATCAGAATTATGAGATTTTCTTTCTGTAGACAAAAAGTAGTAGGGTGTCATGCTGAAAATATACCACTCCAAGAAGTCTCCTAATAATAAATTTTAAAATAGGTGTTTGATTTCAGTTCTATGTGGTGGGTCAATGAATGCAAAGAATAAGGCTGGAAATGACCTTAAGAGGTTTCTGTGTTCTCAAATCACCCCTACAGACATTTTTCTAGCCCATCCAAAAAAGGAGATTTTCAATTCCCTCAAGTGAATCTATCTTTTTATGGTAATCTCCTTACTGTAGCAGACCTCTTCAGTCTTTCCCTTTTAGACCAAGTAATTCTCTTTCTGTCGCTCTTCCTTTGTATGTCCTGTTTTCTAAACCTCTTCCTCTGCTTGTTACCCTCTCCAGGAGTTTGCCTATATCCTTGTCCAAGTGCAGCACCCAAAAGTGGGCAGAATCTTCCAGCTGAGGTTTCATCAATGCCAAACAGAGCTAAGCAGTCACTTCCTGTCTCTTACAGACAATGTTCTTGATCACACCATGCTGAGTTTTCTTGTTCACAACGGCCTCAGATTGCTGACTTGGCTTATGCTTCATAGTAATCCTTTCCTGTTGTGTTGCTGTAACTCTCATTATTCTCTATTTTATTTGTGTATTTGATTTTTCCTTCTAAACTGCAGTCCTCTGCACTTCCTCCTGCTTAGTTTCTCCCTGTGAATTTCAGGCCATTCCCTCACTTTGCCCTTTTGATCTGTGAAGATCTCCAACGTACTTGGAGTTTCATCCTATCGGTGCCATCTGCTAATTAACTGTGAGAGGGTGTGTGTGTGCGTGTGTTTGCTCTCTAGCCTGCTGTTTAGACCCTTCATGAAAAGCCAGATTAAGGCTGAGACGAAGATAAAAGTCTGCAAGGACCCTGATCAAGGACTTCACAATTTTTCAGTGACTGCTTACTCTTTAAGAGAGATGTTTCAGGCTGTCCTTCTGCCCAATTATTTCCTGTAGGCTGTTTTTCCTTACCTTGCTCACAACATCATGAAATACAGTGTCAGATAATTCTCATCCAATATTTATCTGCTGTTCCCCCACCGTTCAGTAGGTTAGTTATCCACTCCAAGAAGGAATAGGGTAAATTATGGTAATATTTTCATGCTGAAACATGAAGTTATCCTTACATTCTAAACAAGATTCTAAAGTAAAACAATTTTTAAAATAAATGCCTGAACTTTTCTATCAGTGATTTAACAAACTTTGCATGTTAAAAAAAGAAAAAGTAAACTAAACATACTCATACTACAGGCATTTATAAATACTTCTGATCAGACAGCAAATGAGTAAAACTTATGCTTCATTTATAAACTGTTTGCTTTGGCATCTGCCATATAAATGTGTCTGTACAAAGAGAAGGTTAGTCATGCAACATAATTATTTTCCCACCTATTCTTGTCACAAAGCTTTCTGAAAGTGCAGTTTCTTTCTTCACTCCCTGTATGTAACCTCAGAATAGTATCTCATGGCCACAAAATTCTTATGTTGTGTAAATATCTTTTAGGGCATTTGATCTTTTCTCTCTTCTTTCCTCCTCTTCCATTAGCAGTTTTTATTGCAGCTGCTTGAATACAAGGTAATGAAAGCTCATGTTTCTGTTTACACTAGGTCCATATTGGTACACAGAACAAGCAAGGAAACAAAAACCTTGGACATCATTATAGAAGTTGTCATCAAACAACCACTATTTTGTAGTTTTACTTTAATCAGTGTCAGGAATGACATTTCAGGACCTGGCAATTCATGCATTAAAAGGATTATTCTAGAGATTCTTTGAAAATACTCTTCTGTTTCGGTATGCAGTGAAAGGCAGTACATTTTAACCTGATAAATAATTTAAATTTGATAATAATTTATGCTTGTGTATGGTACATGACTAGTTAGTGATTTGTGATTGCATAATGATTTCTGTTTTTCAGACAGGGTGTGCAGCTCCACTCAGTGTTACATGGGGACGGGAGGCAAACCAGGCTGTTACTTGCATTATCTGGGAGTCCTGTGTGCTTTTGCAGGAGAGAAGTGGAAAGTCTCCAACAGTGGCAGTGGTGCTGTTTCATCACATGAGGGACAAGGAGGATATGAAAAGCCAGGTGGAGAGTGCATCCTTCTTGCAGCTGAAAAGAGCTGTGTCTTTCCACATTACTGTAGTAGGGCACATGACAAGGAAGAAAACAACCAGGAAAAAAATTCCCCCACAAGCCTTCCATTTCCTGCTGAATTTTCTCTGCACAATGACATGGGAGGTACTAAAGTCCAGTGGCTTTTTCATCCACTGGACCTATAAGGTCTGCAGGGAGCTTTACAGCAGAGAAAATGAGACATACTGAATTGCAGTTTCAGCTGCAACAAACCTGAAGTGTTGAATGGATTATCAATGCTTTATAGATACATACAGATCAATGACAGAATGTGAAGAACAAAATTTTTATTGAGACAATTCTCATAATATGCATTAAGAATTGAATATGGCAAGATTAACATGGATGGATGGACAGACAGATAGAGAGAGACAGAGACAGAGACAGAGACAGAGGGACAGATCTGGAATGAGGAACTGTCTACCTTGTACAAAGATAAGTGGTTGGGGAAATGTTCTATTTGTATTCGATCAGTACATAAATATTACAGTTTCCATGGTGTTGGTATTTGTCAAACTACTTTCTAAGGAGAAGTTCAAATACTGAATAGTTAAATGACTAAGAATGTCTTTTGAATGTTAGTTACTCCAAAAACTTAGTATGTAACAATATCCACCCAAAGCATTTACAAATTCCAAACCACCACAATTATTTTTGAAATTATAACCCCTCCCATAAAATATGTATAAACAGAACTCTCCCTAGTGAGTGCTTGAAAATCTGGCCCTTTGGCCCCAATCTTTAGTTCCTTGGTTAGTTAATTAATAGGCTTTTCCCAGAAAATAAATTTCATATGAAGCCAAACAATGGACAAATTCATGGAAAACGTGAAGAGCTCGTAGGCAAATCACGAGAAGAAGAAACAGTTGGAGTTCTTCAAACAATGTGATAGATCATAAGAGTTCTTATTTTGCTTAGCACCAGAAAGAGTGGGATCCTAGTACATCTGAGAGGTGGTGTGGTAACAAACCTGTAGACAGAACTCCAGAGAGGAAATGACATTCATGTATTACAACCGTTTTCTCCGTCTTTATTTCTTGTATTCCTGTTAAATGTAACCTGTTTTTCCTAACTCTCCATAATACAGAAGCTGCAATTCATTGAAATACATTGCTGTACAAGGGGGCTCTGCAACTGTTATTCTCCAATCACTACATGGAGTACTAAAGAAATCATTACAGAGCAAGTGATGAACATGTTTAAGCACCTTTAAAAATCCCATTGCATCTATATTTTTAGTCACTATTTTCAAGCCCACTGACAATCAATCGTGTTCAGAGGATACCATTCACACACTTGAAGTTATAAATGTTCCTGAGGGCTTTGCAAAATAAGGGTCTACTTTATCTACCAAGTGGAACTACAAACAGCTGGAAACTCTTTATTAAGCAGCCGGAAGGGAGTGAAATAAAATGAGAATTTAATACAACATAAAAATGTTCCAATGACTGGTTTTGCATGAAAAATTCAAGTGAACTCCAAACACTTCGGAGTGGAAGTCTCAAAGGCACATCAGTGTATTCTGAGCAACAAAAACCCACCCTCATGCTCAGATATTTCATTACCCACTCGCTGGCTTCATTGGGCACTTTTGAATAAGATAAACTCTCATTAAAATTAATGGTAGTTTTGCCTAAACACGCACCTGCAGGATCAGGCTTCACTTGCTGAAACTCACATTTACTCCCTGAAACTAGCAGCAGATCAGCATGGTGATAAGCACTGAATACATTACCGCAGGAGAACATACAAAGCTGCATTTGAACAGGTGACATTTCCTTTTCAAGGCAGACCTGTTCAAAAGCTTAGCATTAATCATTTCTAAACAGCCATAACAGAATTATCTACTATATCTGTCAACTTTCTGCTTCTTATAAAAGTAAACTTCTTCAGCCTGTGAAAGTGATGTCAAAAAACAATAAAGCAGGGCCACTGATTAATGACTCAGCGCAATTTAACTGCAGCATCAGAACTTGCTCAATCAACAATTGCTACAAGTCAGCAATATATCTGTATATATGTATCTACTGCTTGAAGTAAGAGACAATATTTGGTTTGGTTACCTCAGGCTCAGTTTTGCAGAACACTACGGTCACAAGTGACTTTTCACACAGCAGACTGGACTAGCAGTCAATATCCATGTAAACTACAAGAGGGTGCCACAGACACACCTGTGTCCTTATTTGAAGGGCCTCCATGGTTGTTTCAATTACCTGAACTTCTATAATCCATTGTTCGCAACAAAAACAAAGGAAAAGCACTTGCATGCAACTGGCAGTACCTGTAGCACTGCAGAAGCACCTACTAGAACCCACAGGCATGCCCATGTATCTGGGGAAGAGGATTGCCCTTGATGCCCCCATTCCTGTTTGTACTGGTGTTCCTAGGGGAGCTGTCTTTGGGGTGGGGGCCTTTGGGGTGCACCACAGGATTGTGAACTGAGCGTGAGTCTCTGGGACCCTGCAAAGATTGATTTCAGCCACAGCTGGGGCTGTGCTTGCAGATTTTGCTCTTTGTGCAGCCCAGCTGCACTTACACTAATGAATGACACTTGCATGGGACCATTCTCCAGCATCAAAACTGGCCAACTCACAGTGTACCAGGCCACTAGCATTAAATTCTCCTATTTCCCGAACCAGGGTGGCCAGACTCGTATGGCCACCAGGGAACAGTCTCTGGCCTCTGCTGAGTCCCTAGTCGTGCCAGGGAATTGTTTCGGGAAGTTCTTGGTGGCCCAGGCCAAAATCATGTCAGCAACTGCTCTGATGACTTAAGTTCCAGTGCCCTGGCACCATTTAATTTGCTGGTGGAGAGGCAGACTCAGTGCATGTGGTCTTGGGAGCAGCCTCAGGGAGCATCTCAGAGTGAATGTAGAAATATCCCCCGAGGCTATTGAGGGGACAAGTAACTCTCTGAGCTGGGCAAGATTATCAACATCTGGCCTATAATTAACAGCACTGTCCAAGCTGACAATACACTGATAGAGCAATACTTAGCACTGTCGTGGCTTGCTCTCTTTTGATTAATGAGTGTACATTTAACCAAACAGTATACATTAACTATTATGAACAGCACATTCATTGTTAACAACACATTACCTAAATGCTCCATTAGATTATTGCTTCTCCACTAATACATTAATCAATACGTCTGTAGATTAAATGATTTGAAAAAATCTCTCATCTTTATCTCAGAAATAAATGTATCAATTTATTATTCTGTGAGGATACTGATTTAAGATTTAAATTCCTTCCCTGCTGGGATATTTTAACTAATCTGGCTGTGGAAATATCACTCTACTTGTACAATCACCAAAGAGCTAGCACATTCCTATAACCTCAGATCTTATCATCACCTCTACAACCTTCGCAGAACCAATTATCAAAGTTTACTCATCAAGAAGCTCACATTCCACAATAAAAAAAAAAAAATGTTGGTGCCAGAGTAATACCTGAATAAGTCCTCCTGATAACCCTGAATCTGAGATGTTTTATTTGGAGGTTTCCATCTGTGTTTGTCTTCAACAGGAGGATAAGCAAAACTAAGTATGTAACCAGATGTCACTGCCAAAGGCACTAACTTAAAAGACGTAGATAGACAAAAGAGTAGCTCATACCATATTTTGTAAAACCTAGACAATGGAAGAGCTGACAACAACTGCTTTGTATACAACAACTTAGCAGTTAGGGCGTTCCTGAAGAACATGGAAGAGATATGGAGCCTATGGTAGTTTCCATCTGGAGTGGTTCAGCTTCCAAGTCCCCAGGGAGAGCTCCAGCCACCACTGTGTTGAAGCTGCCAGACTGCAGCAAAAACAAACACTGAGACCCAGAGAGAGAGAAAGCAAGAAAGGATATGACTCTTCATGCATCACAAAGGAGAAGAGTCCTAGGTGCTGGTCCTTGTTCCAAGAATTGTTTGTATATTTTAGCTAATGATTATCTCATGTAAACAGTCCTCATATGAGGCATGGGAATCTCTGGGACTGATCCAAAGCCCACTGAAGTCAATGGAAATCTAAATTAACTGAAGTCAATAGAAAGTTTTCCACAGGTTTCAGTAGGCTTTGGATCACTTTGGGAATACTTCTTGGGTGGTAAAGGCTCCATGCCAATGCACTGGAGGCATGCACCGATTTCATACTAACACACACGTTGTTGCGGCTTATTGCTATATTGGAACCAGCCTTTGAAAAGTATCATAATATCCTGAGGCAAACTAGAGAGTCAATTATTCAAAATGTTGGTCTTGCATGTTTAAAGGCCCAGTCATGGGCTCCTTGGGCTGTGTTCCCACTGCCTGCAATAAGAACTTGCTCTGGGGAGGATGGGCAGAGCCAAGCTCAGAGACTCACATTTGCAGGGATTTTGATGCGCTTGGCGCTGCCAAGCTGCAGCTGAATGCAGAGATAGCCAACCTGACCTGAAACCTTGTAATGTGGGTAACAAACACAATTTAGCTGTATTAGCATAGCACTTCGTATGGGTTAACTAGCCCTGCCAAGAGGCAGAGTTCACTAGCCTGAGGAGAAAACTGCATGGAGATAGACTATTTCCGACTCATTTAGAGGTAGCTTTGCAAAGCAGTGCTTTGTGCCACGTAGACATGCTAGCTATCCTCCTACTCCAAACAATGCACAACTTCCGATTCTGCCCTCTCCATGGGAGGGTCTGTCATGCAGTTTGATATTTACATTATCAGGGGGCATGCTCTGTGGCTTCCCTCTGACCAAGCAAATCAGTCCCAGGTTGAAGTTTGGCATACAAAATTTTAGCAAAGAGATTTTATTTGCCTTCTTTTTTATCAGAAAAAACACATCAAAACAAAACAAAAACTAAGATCAGTTATCTTAGTGATTTCAGTAGTACAAGGCTTAGATTCCTGGACACAGTTTCCAGCACAAGCTAGCATAGTCTCACCACCAAGCCTTGACCATGTCCCTCTTTCCTGCTTGCAGTTTGATGAGCTGCCATTTTGCATCCAAGGATTCCTGTTCAGATTCCTTTTTCTAAAGACACACCTTCCATTAAAACTGTTTTCCTGGCAACTAAGCAAGTCTAATTTGCTTGATACAATTTTAAGCTTTCTTTAGTACAGGGTTGCACAGGGTTTCAGTTAACATACAAGCCACTACAGTATCCTGACTGTGATAGCACCTAACACTTAACTCCAGGAATAAATTCAGATATAGTACATGATTCTGCAATCCGTTTTATTCATTATTTATACTTTGGTGTCTTGATGAATGTTGTGCTGGATCTGCCTATGTTTTTGACTTGAGGTCTCCTCATGGCAAGTGTCAACATCTTGGTCCAGTAAGACGTGTAATTTGTGAGAGAACTAAATGAGAACTGAAGTTGCTCAACTGAGAACCCCACAGGATTTTCTCCATAGAAGGGGATAAGATCTTTGCCCCATAGAGATAAAGAGATAAATTAAACACTAGCAGAGAGATAGACCAGCCACATGCCGTATTTCTCAAGTGAGTTACCACACTGTGGGCATTCATATTACCAGCTGGTGAGGTGCAAGAAAAAGGAGGAGCAGTGTTTGATTTGATGTGAACCACCTTGGTTCTATGAGCATCTGTACCCAGCAGGCAATGCAATGAAAAGTAGTGCACATCCCTCTCTGACTGTCTGGAGGGTGCTGGCAGAATCCTGCTGCAGGACACAGGGAAGACATGCTTTCCCCCTTTTGGAAGTACCCTGCACTCACATTGCCAGTAGCTAAAGTAGACAGACCCACAAAGTCCAACAAGCACCTCCTTTTGCAGGCTGTCATGGGTTACCAAGGAGGCAGCTTCAAGGACACAAAGCCCCTTGCAGGTTTTGTCTGTAAATTGGATTTCATGTCTAGTAAGGGAAAAAGTCATCCATTGCTATGGCAAGATACCAATGCAAAGGCAGTTCTTGACTACTTCTGCTCAAAGTTATGTTTCAAAATCCACACAGTCAGTTGCACTTAGAAAAATAACTTCTCAAAACAACGAAGAACTGAAGTCTGAACTCAGAGAAGGGATAAACAATGCAGCTGTCACCATAATACAGATGCAGCTCAGGAGGGAACTCTGCACTAATTTTTGTGAAAAACCTGGATATTTAGAACCGTGAAAGAAAACAAGGGTTTCAACCATCATTTTCAGCATTTGGAATTTTCATAATTTAAAACTTTTCCAAGAGTCCTCAATGGGCAAACATTCTGCATGCTTGTACTTTCATATTCCAATAGGCTGTGAAACTTCAAAGAAATTAATTCTGCTGCTTGCTAAAAAACCTTTTTAACATTATACACCTTCAAAAATGTTATGGTACCTGGTGCCAAGAGTCTGTATTTTTAAAATTCCCGACTTCAGTCTGAGTTCTAAACCCATTAAACTCAGTAAGAGTTTTGACATTGACTTAAAAGAGTGTAAGATCAAACAATTATCTGACAGACTATAACAAGACTCAGAAATAATTAGGGAGTTTTGAAGCCTATCCATACAGGGGATTTTTCTTTACTTTAAATGAGAAAGGTATTCAGAAATGTGTTTTGGAAATATTAATTTAAATTTAGAAGTGGGGAGATTTAGCATAAAGGCAGATGTTTGACTATCTTTTGGTCTTGTTTCATACATTTTGCACATATTTCACATCTCTTCTTATCTAAAAAAGACTAGAGGGAGCCAGGATAATAGTTAGGTTGGTTCTAATGCAGTTCATTTCACTGAACTGTGTGGGCTGCAGTAAGATTTTTGGTATCTGCAGTTAAAGCCTGAGAGCAAATTGTTTCCAAATTTGATTTTATCAAAAGAAAGATATGTGGATTCATACACAGGTCCCAAGTCATTGATTTCTGCTGAGACATTTTGTCAAAATGCAGTGTTTATTAATAGAGAACCTGCAGCTGCATACAACAAAGCAACAGAAAAATCGTGGAGAAGAGCAGCCATAACCTGTCCCAAGCCATTACTCCAGAAAAGCCAATCTATCTTTAGATGCTACTGCTGATGTGCCGCTCATAATTTCATCAGTTTCCTAGAGCAGAGTATTAGCTGGCCCCAGTTGTGGATATGCCACAGCCTCCTGAGCAATCAGCTGCCTAGACAAGGTCTTTCCCAGGTCATGCAGGTGTGGGGGACTGGGTGTCTCTGTTCCTCAGGACCAATATGACCAGAATGTATGGAAACAATTGTGTTATTGAGAGAATTTAGTGCCTTTGCAGGCATGTACACACGCACACTTTATTCTTAAAGCTGAGGATGTCAGCACTTCTTTAAAAAATCAGGAAACTCTTGGGTACTTCTTGAGCAGCTCCTGTATTCTTCATGCAGGATAAAATTCTTAGTACCCTCCTCTGACAACAGAGTGCCTGAGTTTTTCTAAAATACACTGTTATTCCTGTCAAATCTACATATAAAATTTTACATATAATATTTTTATACTATATTTGTTTAGTATCTAGATAACAGCACAAGCCCTTTTGCTACCTCTATGTGCAACCACAAAACCTAGAGAAAGTAGTAAGACAGTGGGAGAATGTTAGTTTGTGTTTCATGGTTTGTAAAAGACAAACTGATGTCTTATCGTAATCTGACAATCAATTTCATATTTTATATTTTAAGGAGCCTGTCACCATAGCAACACAATGCTGTATAAGACTATGAACTCCTAGTCCTTAAAGTGAAATTAAAACATGAAATTCATCAAGGTGTTGCATTTCTTGTGCCTGTTGCAGTTGAAGCACGGGCAACGCAGAAAAAATGGAGGTCCAACTCAGCACTCCGGTTGAGAGAAATGATAAACCCCTTTTTATTTAATTACAGGCAGGCCTTATATAATCCCTGCATTGGTCTATGGCAGGGATCATTGGTCCCTGGTCCAACCACCTCTCCAAGTGATTGGCCAGACCCCACACCACCTGTTTGACTCCTAATAGGACACACCTGCAAGGTGTTTAGAAAACCATCCTGCTTGGTGTGTTGAAACCAAGGACTTAACAGAATACTTGCAAAATGGTGGATTTTTCTCTGCCAGCAGCTTTTCAGCATCCACATGTGCCTATTTCTGAAAATGGTTCAGACACATCTTCATCAAGCACAGAGATGTAAAAGACTACACATCAGTTTTCCAGTGCTTGGAATCATAGGAAAACTTGGCTTTCAACACGCCCTGGATAGCTGCGCCCTGCAGAGGCACTCTTTACCTGAATCATTTAAATAAACTGCATTTTGTCTTTTTATAAATTCACTGATCAGTGGTTTCTTTCGGTTTTGACTGGGAATCATAGTCTGACGGCTAACCTTGATGACACCTCTGCCATGACCGCCTGAAGGCATTGCATAGAAGGCACCCAAGCAAAACTGACCCTGTGGCAAAGCTCAAACAGGAAGAGATTTGGAAATCTAGTTGCTGGGGACACAACCCAAGCATCCATGGATAAGACCACAAGACACGAATAAGCTGAAAGACTCTATTTGGTTCCTTTTTGTCTTGACTGAGTTGGCAAAGCAGAAAACCCAGAAGTCTATGTTAAGTAATAATATGGTTTGGAAGCTTTCCTTTTTTCTTTCTTTTCCAAGGATAAAGATAAATTTTGTTACCAAAACAAAAGAATCTATTAACTGCATTGCCTCCTGCATAGGAAGACTGACTTTCATCAAGGGGAAAAGCATCAGTAAGTAGGGCCCAACATTCTTAAGACAGATGTTAAAGGCTTTTTGTTTTTTCATTTGATTTCAGCTGTCAGACCAATCTATTACCTGGCAAACCCAACTATTTCCTTTCATATAAGGAAAGGGATCAGCAAAAAAGATGTGGCTTTCTGTTCCACAGAGAACTTGAGCAACCAGCAGGGAAGAAGAAGACCAGGACTTGGACATTTCTTTCCCTCTCCAATAAATCAGTGCAGTGAGAACTTCAGCTGAGTGCACACCATGGTGAGTCCTGTGGAGGGAAACAAAGGGGTGGGACTCCCAAGTGCTGTGCAGGACTTGGACACTGAATGGGTCTGTTCTATGAGTAACTAGATTTTAGCTGAAAAAAAAAATGAAGGAGATACTTTCTTCAGGTGCCATCTATATTTCACAAAAAACATTACATTAATAGATTGGTTTCACCTCATTAAAAAACAGAGATTGCCTCAGATTTGCTCATACTGCCTCAGATTTTTGCTATGCAGATTTGCCCTGCATAGATAATTGTAGATAAGTCTGGTCTTCATACATTTTTTTCCCTTCTATTCGGTGTCATCTCAGGCAGTTCATTCAAAACTGTATAACCACTCATCTATAAAAACTGGAATCTACTCTCCACTGGCTGGGGTTCAGAAAGCTATTCAGCTCATTGCAAGAATGACCTGTCTATCATGTTGGAAGACCTACCACATAGCTCTGGACCCCATTAACTGTGTTGGCTAAAACTCCGCTGACCCTGCTGGCTTCTCAGGCACTTGGCTCCCATGTTGTGCCTGCAATGAGACCTAAGCTTAGGTGTCTACAACTTGGAGCTGAATCCCACCCCTTCAGACTGTCATTTAGGCCTCAATTCTGTTGCTTGGACTCTGGTCTTTGCACTTCACACAAGATTACTTCCAGAGTATCTCGCATGGCCTCCAAAACATCTGTCCTACCCCTGTCCTATCAGCCAGCCTCATGCAATTGCCCTGTCTGCCCTGAGAAATCTAATGTCACCAAACATGAAATGCTCATCAAATACATAAGCTCACACACCTGATTCAAGCCCTCAGCTTGCATAGACGAAGCCTACATCAGTGAGGGCCTCTCTTAGCTGGAGGAGATGTTTGAAAGGGGAAATAACCATCCAGATTTCATAATCTCATTCATTAACTGATATTCTCTGTTTTGTGGCCTTTGCTCAGACAATGATTTCAAAACCACCCACTTTTTCCCCATCCATTTTTTTTTTAATGTTAATTTAACGTGGTTTGATTTCTTAAATTGTCCCCCATGTTTTCAGCAGTGCAGAAGGTCTCCATGCCCCAGCCATGTGCCTCCCCAGCGGCACAGGTCTGGGCTGCACGGCATCCGTCCGCAGGCTGCCTCAACCTGTTCTCGATGGGAAACTCACTAACCAGGGTGGAAATGACAGAAAGGATCCTCATTCTTATTCCATGTCTTCTTTGATTGAATCACAGACTTGTAAAGGCAATGGGATGAGAGCAAGGAATGAACAAAAGCAGCAGATGATATCCAGCACACAGGTCAGACGCTGAAGGATCCTGTCTTAAAGGTTTGTTTCTCTGGAGTTGTCACTGGCCCTTTAAGTAACCCAATCTGTTCTAGCTGATGTTAAGATGGCTACTTTAAAACAAAAGGCTTTGTCAGACATAATCCTCGCAGTTTAAAATAGATACAAGTTCAACGAGTTCTATATTTTATTTCTTTAATCCATTTCCTCATGACCAGCATTTATGGGAAAGCTTTAAACTTTTAAACTTGCAATTGATACGATTGCAAACATCACGGATGGTTGTCTGTTACACTAAAATAAGAACTGTTGCTCTGCAGCCATTGCTGGCACCACAAATAAGCCCTTACTGCAGTCTCAGAAACGAATAAAAATGAACTTTTATCGAGTCAGAATAATGCAGGATTTCTCATTCTGCCATTTACTTGAGGGCAGACATTTTTTTAGAATTCTATTACTGTGGATCTGAGTGACTTTTATATAAATTTACTCAGCATGGTTTCCAAAGGTGTTATTATTTAAAGCCAATGGTTTATATATATGGATGTACTCAGTAGAATATTCATTATTTCCCACTCAATTTACTTATAGGTCTTATTAAGTTTATGAAACAAAACCAAAGTGTACAGTGATAGACTTGGGCTTAAATCAAACAGACATCCACACACTCCCACAATAACTTCAAAAATTCATCTAAATATCTGGTTTGGACCCTTTGAATGACACATTTCCACTAACCCCTATGTTCAGAGAATAGACACACCAGTGGAACAATCTACAAAGGGCTCGAGAGGATTCTTCACCTGAGACCCTGAAATAAAAACTGGATCTTTCTTTGAAAAGACATATCCCAGCTAAACTGTCTGCAATGCTGGAGATTTGCTCATCTCTTTGTTATAATCTGTTTTCTTTAATCAAGTCCTGAAGAGGCTGCTATTGCTGTATTCTTATGTTGTGTTCCAATTAAAAGAGATGACTCAAAAGAGATCAAAGTAACTGATGGATGAGTAGTCACAGCATCTCATTTAGAACATCTTTTTTCCTTAAACAAAAGCTATTCAGATCTTGTATGGTAAATTGAGTGAGTTCCACACCATCAGATGTTCCAGAAAGGTGGGTTTTTTTCAGAATAACTCTATGGTATTTGAAGTCCTGCTTCTTCCTCCTAGACATCAGTGAATCTCATCCTTTCTGTGGTCCTTAAGCAAATTTTCCTTCAGAATGCTCCTTTGTAGTTTCTTCCCTCCTGACTGGTTTTTCCTTTTGAATACTGAAATAACCAAATTGCCAACACCCTTGCTGTATTTAACAGAGGGCTGGCTGCTGGGAGGTGTTAGACATACAGAAGTTTTGAGTACTCATTGCCTTGCAAAATAAGGCCAAACTTCGTATTCTAGAAAAGGCTGACATGAATGTACTACATAAGATCCTAGAGAGCTGTCAAGTGCTGTCTGTCACTGCTTTCATGATTGAACGAATAAGGTTAGAAGTAACAAACTGATAGAGCAGATATGCTGTGGTTTCTTGACAACACAGGTGTTTTCATCAGTAATTTAATTCTACTTGGAGCACTTGTATGGTGAGGAGAGGGTGAGGGAGCAGGGCTTGTTCAGCCTGGAGAACAGGCAGCTAGCTGCTTGGGCACTCAAGAGCAGCCCCCAGAACATACAGCAAGGAGATGGAGCCAGGTCCTTCACAGTGGTGTGCAGCAGGAAAACAAGAGGTAGGGGCCTTAAGTTGAAAATGGGGGAGGTTCAGAGTGGCTATAAGAAAAACAATATAAAATCACTATGAAGATAACAGCTCTTTGGAAGTTTTCAAGGCATAACCGGATTAAAGCCCTAACAATTTGGTCTGAATTTGTGTCATAGCCTGCCTTGGGCAGGAGATAGGATGAGAGGCCTCCCGAGGTCTCTTCCTGTCTAAGTGATTCTGTGATTCATATCTTTTAAGAGGACACATTTCCAGGTTGCCTGCACATACGAGTACAGTCTGTGAGCTACAGAGGTATCTACCTTTGTCTGAACTCACTGCAATGATTACCCCAGGGTACAGAGGAAGGCTGTATTTTTGTACAGGCAACATGAGGACAGAAGAAAGCTATATCCACATCATCTACATTTATATTTTAGGTATGCACCACAGGTGCAATTTAAAATAAAGTGAGGGGCTTGTGGTCCTTATATGAACTTGACAAAGATAGGTGCCTCCAGAAGGTGATCAGAATATCTATTTTGGATTCATAAAACTATGGTCAATGTCCCGTCAGTCTCCAGGTTGTAAATGTCATTGATTTGGATGTATATGCAGATACAGACACAGCTCTTTGACTCTTCACACAACTAGTAGCTATATATGGACACTGTTATTTTGATCAACAACTGGTGCTGAGATGTAATATGTTCCTGTTGGCTGTTACATTTTCAGCTGTGTTGGAGACATGTGAGTAATATGTTTATTTTGTGTGTCAGTAATTTATAGTTTGCATTCCACGGTACTTTCTGCGTGTAGATTTCCATTTTTCATCCAAGATGCTTTGTAGAGTGGCCAGTTGAGAACTTAACTTTAGGACAAAGACACTTTTTAAAATTAAAAAGCAAAAAAAAAAAGCTTTACATGAACAGATAGCTTTAGAAAACAACTGGTATGTGCATACATTTGTTTAACCCCCTAATGTAAATACATACATTCTGAAATGTATTTTAGCCCTCTAAAGAGCTAAGAGCAGCTCTCAAGATCACATGACAAGCAAAACATTTGTTAATCAGAAAAATTACAGCCTATTCATACCTACTGTTTGATTATTTCCACTCTGACCTCAAAGATCCCATTGTTGATTGAACTAGTTATAGTAACTCCTGTTTATTTTTACAACTAGCTATTATGAGTGCAAACTATCCTTATCTCCAAATGATTGATAGGCACATTAAGAAGCTGTTCAACAGGTTGCTAGGTTTGAAGAAATGCTTAAATCATGATTAGTTATTCCTTATCAGCCAAGAATGGGAACTAAGCTCAGATAAATACTTGGTGACGAAAATTAGATTTTCAACATCAAGTGCTCTCTCACTGTGTTCTTTTTGCTATTGTTAAGCAGGGGTGCCACAGTTTCCTTTCAGTTTTATTTAAGGAGCATTTGGGATTTCTTAGCAAATGCAGTTGTCATGTTAGTGTGCTTAGGAAAACTAAAAATTTTGTTCAATAACTTGCATCAGGGTCCCTACGTAAGCTTAGAACGTGGATAACTGTAAGTTATGAGTAATGAGTAAAGCATACTCATTACTTTCTTCTATTAAAAATTTGAAATTACTTTAAATGGGTGAACACTTTGAAGTGTGTATGTAGATGTCAGACTCAAATTCTCACGTGGGGATTTATAGCTTTATTTGTGCTGTTGGGAAGAGTGTTTCTATCAGCTGTGCAACCTAAGGACCGAAAAAAAAAGGAAAGGCGGCGGTTGGAGGTACAGCTTACTGTGGTTTTAGCAGTTTTACCAACATCATGAGCTCTCCTGTATCAATAGTCTGCGGAAAACCCACATTTTTTGAGTACATTAGAAATGAAACAACGTTACTCTCCACCCCTTGTTACTCTAGGTAGCAGGCAGTGTGATTTGGTACAATTTGTGAAGTCAGTAGATGAGAAGAAGCACAACTTATATATCCAGAAAATAAAAAGGAACTGAGCTCCTAAGTTCTTGGTTTTGGAAAAGTGCTCTGGAAAATTCAAAATCAGCTCTCTCAAAGGAGGGTTGGTTTAACACATTTGTCGAAATGTGCACTACTCAGTTTCTATTCCTTGAGATGCATTTGCAAATAGTCACGAAACATAAATTGACAACCAAGCTGCAGGAGATTTTTTCTGCATGCAAGGTTTGCCAAAGCAGAACATTTCCTTCTCCAGTTTTAAACCACAACTACTCCAAACAAACCTTCGATACAACTAAAGGGCAGATGAGAGCAGGGACAGAGAACTAAACTGAAAATACCAATGTGAAAGCAAAAACATTTCTGTTGTTTTCTATCAACATCCTACAAAGGGTGAAAGGGCTGAGCTTTCACTCCATTTTACACTCAGAGTACCTGAAAGGGAGAAGGGAAATATGGTTTTCAGGTGGTTCAGAAGCTACGAGATGCTCAAGAGACAGAACCTGTAAGTAATGTATTTGCACCCAAGGTGATGAAGGCCTCAGGCAGGACCGTGTGAAGCAGCTTGGCAGCAAAGCCTTCACAGGATGTACACGTGCCATCCATGGTTTACCTGCAGTGCTCCAGGCACACAGAGAAGGTAAGACCATGAACACCAAGCCTGACTGGCTGAGAAAGCACACAGTAGCAAATCCTTCTATACTCAGTACCCCACATTTAAAGCCCTTGCTCAAGATGAAAGAGGCTGCTTCTGTCCCTTTGTGAGACAGAGGAAGAAGAGGGAGGACCCACCTCTTACACCTTCCCCCAGACATCCCTGCCATCAGCCAGGGACATCTGCGGTATGCAGATGGGCTCTCTGATCCTTCCCTCAGAAATGGCCCCATGTTGAACAGAATAAATAAATATCCATTCACCAAGGAACAGAAAGATAAACAGAAAAAAAGAAAACACAGGGCTATGGCAAGCAAGGGCTGCCAAGCAGGAGAGATAGACGCCCCAAAATTTCCTGCATCAGCAAATCTGTCATAAAAGAGCAGTGAAAAACTCATTAGAGGTTATGATCACCTCCAGTTATCACAGAACCATAGTTTCCAGGGTTTCCAGATTTTCCCATGAAGACATATAGTAACAGTATGCTGGAAGTCCTTCTGTGAATCAAGCACTGTTCACTACATCACCAGAGAGAGGCTGCAACCACAAAACTTAACACTTACAGTGATATTATCTGTGTGGCTGGCCTGTGAAGTTTACATGATGCAGCTATTTTGGTAGTCAGCTTCAATCTCTGACTTTCCAGCCCAAATGGCTGGGTTTCCATACCCAGCAAGATGCCTCAACCACTCTGCTATTTAACTGTAAAAAACCTCAAATTATGTTAACAAATTTCCAAATTATCATCTCCTTACTGTTTTGTCTTTATCTTATGCTTCTCCTTGTTTACAAATGTCAAGCATATGGGGGATTGCAGAATCAAAGCAGTGCTGGATTCTCCACTGTGTCCTCAGTTTGCAATTGCTTGCAGAATTAGCACAGGATAAATTAAGGCTGTCTGTCACACAGTCTCTGCATTTTCTATCCCTTGATGTAGCAGAAGAAAAATACTTGACCTCTGGATTGTAAAAGCCTTTTCCATGCTGTTGGTCTGCCCACCTTAGAGACATACTACCTCAAAGGAAGGAAACTTCATAGGGAAATCACAGATGCAAAATCTGCCTTGAGGAAGTAAGTGGGTGGCAGCATGTAATTAATAGAAGAAACCCTCCAGAAAACACTTGCTACAGACAGAATCAGTCTTTGCAGGAGACAGCCGTGACAAAATCCAAACCGTAATCTAATTTTTGTGGTATGCACATCTGAAAATAAATAAACAAAAGCAGTTTTAAGAATACCGCTCCCATTCAAATCAGACTAGAACCTGGCACAGCTGTGGAACAAAGAGGCTGCAAATTGCTTGAGTTTGGTATGATAGGTCTGCCTGAAAGTCCCAGCTCTTCTTGGCTGTACTAGCCAAAGGAGTATGACGGATTGTGGATTGTTAGGTTTAGGCTGACTTGGATGTGGTTTGTGACCTGGGCTGTTTCATGGTGTTTTGTGTCAGTCAGCTGGGAGACTGCAACACCTCCGTCGACTTCCATGCACGCCTCAGAGGAGACAAGGAACCACCAAGAGAATATGAAATGTAAGAAGACTGAATGCAAGGAGCTAGTGAAGAGGTGTGCTGGGAGAAGGGAAAACACGGAACTGGGAGCAATAACACTGCACCAAGGGAATGAGACGGCAGCTGACCCTCAGCAAACATCAGCCATTTGGCAGGTCTCTGAGAGGTGTGGATGTGTGAAGCCCCTCTGAGCTCCTAGGTCTGGGCATATGTCATGATTCCAGAAAGGGGTAGAACAGGGATGCACACTAGTTTCTGGCTGCCCAGGCAGCCCCAGCAGCACCCCAGCCGGGCTCAGTGTGAGACACCACAGCCCAGGACTGTAACTGCCCCTCAGCAGACAGAGTTAAGTGTTAAGAGACTCCAGTGACCTTACTAATGCTCCATCCCTGGAAGTGTTCAGGCTACGAGCTGCCCTGAGCAATCTGGTCTTGGGGAAGGTGCCGTTACCCATGTCAGGGGGGTGGTTGGAACTGGATGACTTTGAAGATCCTTTCAAACTCAAACCATTCTATGATTTTATGATCCTGAGGACTCTGGCCTCCAGTTGTCCCTTAAAGGCCATAACCAGGTAAGAGCAATGTTTAAAGAACTATTTTTAAATATATCCTAGAGATATGGGAAGCAAGTGCTTCTCATGAGCATCCTGTCCCAAAGAGTGATCTTATGTTGAGCGGCAAAACCTTTGTGTCCTAGGTTCATGGAAACACACAGCAACAGACTGTGTGAACATGGCTAGTAATAGCATAGGCAGCATCGGCTCTTGGATTGATGGGAGCTGTGCTGCCACCACAGATCCAGTGGCAGCTCAGGAGCAAGGCTGACAGTGCGGGCACTCAGGCTGCTGTCTCCAGCTTCTCCCTGGGGCACAGTTGGGGCTGTGACTGAAGACGGCTGGTGCTTGAGTCTGCCCCTACAACAGCGAAAGGTTGGAGTACAGGACAGTACAAGTCCCACAGAGTGCTGCTCTTTTGAGATCTCTGGACTTTATACAGCCTTTTCTTTGCCTTCTGTCTTCTTCTCCCACCCATCTAGAGCCCTTTAGAGTACAAACATACGCACTTCCCAGCTGAGGTAAGATTGCATGTAATCTATCAAAATGTAACAATATAGCCCGAAATTTTACAGGTGTCTGTCTATCTCCTGCAGGGTTTTCTCATTTCTCTGCTGTTTCTGAAATGATTTTTGGCATTTTGGTCTGCAAAGCAATTCTTGAGCTTTTCTGTTAAACAGCCCCAAGCTCCCATGTTTTCTGGGCAGACCTTGGAAGTCTAACAATAATGGCAAACCTAGTTCCGCGCCTTTCCCTGCCCCTATGAAAATCTACCCAAATTCAGGAAATTGGTAAACATAAAAATTTGAGGTCTGCACCTGCTCAGAGTTTATCTGAACAGGTGTTTTAACCAGCTCAAGCTAAATTGCTTCAGCATCACTGAACTCTACATTTCTCACAAGTTCCTGCATGTGATCACACTGCACAAACGTGGTCCCAGGCAGAGCACGCAAGTCTGGGCAGGTATCTCTTTCTAAATCTCCCATGCAGGACTCTGGTCTCACTGTGTACGAAAAACCAAGGTCTTTGCTCACTCTGTGGTGAACCCTACGTCCAAGGCACTTGGCATCAGACCTTTAATGACTACAGGATCCTTTACAGACCAAAGGTGGAAACACTGACCCCTGTGGAACCACACCCTGAGTGTCCCCACAAAGCAGCTGGGCTGAAGCAGAGCAGGCTTTCTACACGGCTTAGCAGCTGTTAGTAATGGTTCAGAGTGGGAAGGGGTCATGTTCAAGAACCAAGAGCAAGAAACAAGGCAGTGGGAAGAGGAAGCAGACATGTGGTTTGAAGGGTGAGACATCAAAGTCAGACCAGAGGATCAGAATTGGATCCACTGGGAGGATAAGTTTTGAGAGTTTGTCACAAAGCAGGGAACAGAAACCTATGCTGGTTGGGTGTGGAGACAGGAGTGATGACTGAGTACGGAAAATTGGACTGAGACCTGGGACTGAAGAGGCAGATAGCTGAGAAACAGTGGCTGCATCTGTACTTACTTGCTCTGCAGCATATCTTGGGGCCCTCATTTCCTGGTCATCTGAATGGTTCGGCCTGTTGAGACACGCTGCAGCTTCCATCCTGCACACATGTCCAGGTTTCCACTGCAGCATGGAGCCAGGACATGACTAACCACACATCCAGACATGGGAACTGGGAAGCACTCTTGGGTCCAATGGTGTAAACAGACAGCAAATCCAGATAAGAAGCTTGAGAAAGTGAAAGACAGCTACAGGACCATGGTTTACTAATGGAAATGAGCAGTTTGGGCATGAGGAAAGTCTGGTCAGGATATGAAAAGACAGTAAGACGGAGTGTTGGAACTGGAGGACTCTTCAAGCAAAACCTTGGGAATGGGAAGCAGGGTTGGGGAAGCATAGGAGTGGAGTGGACATGGTGTAGTGGCACAGAAAAACCAGGTGGACTCGGCTTGACAAAGCCAAGAGGCTACAGTAATGTGACCAGGCTGGGCTGCAGCAAGTCCTTGCAGTGGGCTGGTACCAGCTCTGCAGGGAATCACACATCAGGAGAGAGGCTGCATGCAACCGTTGCCTACTTCAGACATTATCCACTGCCCATTTAATCCTGTTTCTTAATTCTTTCCTGATTTGTGACACACAATCAGACTATGATGCACCCTGTCCAGTAAAAAGAAACTTGACATGCTCTGTCGGGTTGTGGCACTTGCAAGTAGAACTTTTTGGCTAAATGAATGTATGCCTCTGCATCCATTATGATTATTTGGGTCTAGGAGCCTAGCCTATTTCTAGTCCTAGCCTGAAATACTGAACACTGAATTCTTTGTTACTTATC
Organism: Oreocharis arfaki; assembly: GCA_013398015.1. NCBI lineage: Eukaryota > Metazoa > Chordata > Aves > Passeriformes > Paramythiidae > Oreocharis > Oreocharis arfaki. The sequence goes on along the minus strand of VZRR01003601.1, from coordinate 565,457 downwards.
AAAAACACAGGTCAAGCCTTTACAGATTTCTCTGTTTGCCTAAAGCCAGTCTCTGGCATCTTTCTTAGATTACTTTCCTGCTACTCACATTATTCTTTAAAACACTCATTTTTATTATAACACTTTGAGGGTCTTTCTCCTGACCACCTAAACCAAAATCCTGCTAGTCTTAAGAGCTCCTTTTAATACTGATAACAGAAACTGGAAATAAACTTTCCCAGCAACATCATGCTGAAAGTTTCAGCTCCTTTTTTGGAGATTACACCCTTATAGATGACAGTCACACTGCATATTTTGTCTCAGACAGGCTTTTCAATAAAACTGCAACATAAATAACCCACCTCTGGACTTTATTCTGCAGCATTTTTTTCTGAGGTGCTCAAAAGAGTCTATTTGCTTCACAAATCTTGCTCAGGATTGAATCCAGTTTGCAACTCATATTTGTAACTGGAAAAAAAATTGTTTCCCAGCCAGATGCTTGCCAGGTCTCTTAGCAGTGGCAATAAGTAGTTTATGATCAGTTTCAACTGGCAAAAATTCCAGCAAAGCTTTTTTACACCTCATGGCCTGGGACCAAGTCTTCCTTCTCTATTTGAGTGCTGTGACATTTCTTCTATAAGTACACAGGACACATGATCCACTGTATTGCTACTTGGCTGGTCTCCAACCAGTTAGGCCAGTTTTGCTGTGGCTTACAGCTGTGTTGGAACAATTTAATCCCAGGTTTTCTTTATGTGAAGGGATTGGGGTACTGGTGTGGTAGGAGAGAGCAGGGGAATGCATTGAGCCTGTTGTGGTGAGGAAGAAGATAAGTCTCTCTCTTGCAGTCTTGGAAGAGGAAATGATCTTCCTGGTAGAAGGGCAGTGAGATGACCTCAGCTGGGATGGACATCCACCCATGCCACCAGCCAGACTGACCACAGCTCAAATGGGGAGGAGAAAGGAAGAAGGAAAAGACAGGCCATGAATGGTCAGGATAACTTGGTGCTAGGACTGGGAGATAACAAGAGAAGATGAGGGAAAGAGGATGATTCAGAGCAAGGGAGATGAGGTGATGGTTTTTAGGTCACTAAAGAGGAGGTGAAGAGAACAGATGAAGACAGGACTAGATAAAGACATCTTGGTTGAAGAATCAGGAGAGCTGAAGTTCTCGGTCACTTCAGTGCTGAACAGTGGATGGCTTGGACACAGTCTAGTTTTCAGCTAGGGAAACAGGCTTGCACCTCCAGATTGCTGAATTTTCTTTCGGTATCGGTTGGGTTTTTTTTGTTGTAATTTTCCTTTGTTGTTGTAGTTTGGTTTTCTTATTTCGAAGATTGCAACCTTATCTGCAAGTTTAATCAGGCTGTTGGAAGAGGTCTGAGCCAGTCCTGTCATAGGGCTGTCTGTAGACAATTTTGCATTTAAAATAATAACTTCTAGATCGTATATGTCTACTTTACTTCTATGTACCATAGTAATCATTGGCTTAGAAATTGGTTTGCTGACACAAATCCAGTTTTCCCTTCTTACAGTCTTCCTTGTCTGCCATGACTAGGCTACCAGAAAAGCCATGCTAGTGGCACCTCAACAGCAGGAAAATGTAAAATATATTGTGGACCTCTCAGTTCTTGGAAAAGTAGTCCCGTGATAAGCCTTTGATACAAAAACTGGCTACCACCATCATTACTCCTAGTAAGCAAAAGGACCACGGTTCATAAGCTGATCATAGAGGTACCTTTGGAAGTAGTATCAAGCTGGCCATCTCACAATTGTCCAGGATTAGGCACCTAGAGACCACTGGAACCTCAATTCTAAATCTCTATCTCGGAAACTATGTGCAGAGAGCTGCAAGTATTTGTCTCAGAATCCAGACCTGCAGGCTGTGCTCTCAACTGGGCCTCAGTCAAGGCAGCTCATAATGCTTCTATATCCTCAGACAGGACATTGCAGAACTTCACTAACTTTGAAATGTACAGATTAACAGTTTTACAGAGAATCCCACGTGAGTTCTGTTAAAATGCTGTTGCTATGTTCTCCTGAAACAACAGGCATCTCAGTCTAACGCAAATATTAGTAAAACTATTCTGATCATTTACAAGCACAGCTGCAGGCAAGAATATTCCCACAAATGCCTGCTAGGGTGCAATGCAAGCAGACGGGGATGCCAAAGGTCTAGGTGGCAATTGCTCATTTAAAAGGGACATTAAAAGCACTTATTGGAGGTGGACAGAAAAATAGCAGAATATACAGGGAGGGAAGGTGGGAAGCCATAGGCAGACCTGTCTCTAGGGGAATAGTTTTAAAGTAAGGAAAGGAGAAGGCTGAAAATGGGAAGGAACCAAGGCAGTAGAAGAGGTGACCAAATTGGCTTCCCCATCAAGAATGAAAGGAAGGTGCCACCCATGCCTCTGAGATGACAAGATATTGAAACCCTCTGGCTCAAGCAAAGCAAACCAGCAGCAGATTTAGGAGGAAGGACCAAGGTTTGAAAAACACATGGGTGTTCCTGGACAAAGGTGGCTTTATCACAGTGTCTTTCACTACCATTTTGACTGTTGAGTCTGCACCTCCTTTGGGGTATTCTAATTTCAAGGTTTTTCAGTAAAGCGGCAGTGTCACTGCTTGGCAAGGCTCCTAAAGCAAGCACGACAATCCCTTACATCCTCTGAGGTATGTGTCCTGCCAAAGCCAGCCAAGTTGGGAGCTAGTCGATGGATAGCTACCACTGTGGCCACACTCAGGTATTAGAAATATGCTCTTATTCCTAAAGGAGCCAGGTTGAGTTTTCTTCAGCTCTCACCTGTCCAATGGTTTATGAATTCCCAAGGTCAGGAGCAATAAAATATTAACATCTAATCTGTCATGCCACCAATGAAAACTATAATCTGGCCCATGACCTCACGTGAGTACCAGGTTGTTAACTAAAGAAAGGAATCAAATCTTCCTCTAATAAATACTCCAGACTGTGACAGGTAAAATTCAGGTCATACATCTCCTTTGAAGTTTTAATGGCCACTCCAATTTTATGATAAAGCCACTTACCTTATGTTTGTAGTAATTTTGCAAAGCCTGAAGCGGCTCTAGTCATCTCTGGTGCACAGTTCCCAAGGACAAAGCTCTCATAAAACTGCAAGCTTCAAAGGGATTATATCTCTTCTTTTCTCTCCTCTCTGTCTCTGTCTCTCTTTTTTAAAGGAACATTTCTGAATATTTCCTCCCCTGTTTTTCACATAGTGAGTGACAGAGCACGAGGAAGAAGTCTAGTTGCAGGGTTCAACGAGGAGGCTCTGCAGGAAACTAAGATAACCAAACCAAGCTAAACTAAACTAAATAAACTATACTAAAATAAGCTGCCTTTTCCCTTTTCATTATAATGAGGAAATTTTCTGCTTTTTGTCTTTATTCTATTGTCAATGCAGAGCAATTTGAAGCAAATCAATAGAGCCTGTGTATTTGAATATGTTTCTCAGGCTCTAAGAAGGACCACATGCAGCAGAACTGCTCCCCTGAATGCCATGGGGTTTTGTTTGTTTGCTTCCCTCCTTTTTAAGTCAGGGGGAAGCCAAGCTGAATCTGCCAAAGCTTGAACTCCAAAGCTAATGCCCATCCTGGTAAATGAAACAGCGCTGGGGAACGTTCCCAGGCACTGGAAGGCAATTGTCTGTGCTGTTTAATTGTTAGCACAGTGCCTGGCACAGTGGAGCCAGGGCCAACTTTCCTGAACAATTCCCGAGCGCAGGCCAACAGCTGGCATGGGCTGGGGCCACTCTCAACAGGCGGCTTGTGTGCAGGGCAAGGAGGAGAGAGGAGGTTGGTAATATGGATGCACTCTTTCCATCTCCACTGGCCTCAGCACCAGGGAACGGTCCCAACCGTGTGTAACTTATGAGTACACACGCAGCTCTGATTGCTCAAACAAGGCTGGTACAACTCTGCTGTTGCAAGAAGAAAGCTGCTTATCCATCTTGCCAGCATAAACATATATATTTGCTTGTAGAATGATTGTATCCATTGCCTTGGCTGTAAGACTCACTTGTTTCCATTAATTGCTAAGGGTGTTTTTATCAGATGTTCAGGCTTAAATGCGAGAATGAGACTTGGAGGAAAAAAGCCCCAAAAAACATTTGTTTATTTTGCCAATTCTCCAATGACATTAAGAATTAAAAGTCTGAGATGGAGCAGATAGAAACTCTCTGCACTTACACTGAGCACTGGAAAACAATTCAAATCTGGTGTCCGTCAGGCATGAGCCAAACCATCCCCAACCACAGTTGTGCAAATAGAATACAGTTCAAATTAATCTGGTTTTATCTGAAAATGTGCCAGCCCCAGATGTTTCTCCAGGCATGGCAAGGTGCACCAACCCACACACCTTATGGCAGCAGTGGCTGGTGGTATTTGCAGGGAAAGAACACGTGCTTGGAAACAAGTTGAAGACTGGTCAGATGGTCATCGTCTTTTGCGTTACCAGACCTCAGCTAGCACTCTGTTCCCCACTTCAGGGACAAAGGGAGCAACAGGCAGAAGAAACAGGCAGAAGGTGTCTCTAAGGGACCATCACAAAACAGCAATCCCAGACACAAGCAAAAACAGGATCATCTGCCAGCCACTATATGCAAGCTACATAACATAAATACAAAAAATAATCTCCCAAAGATGATAAAACAGGAACATGGGGTTTCCCTGAGACTAATTTGTCTGCAGATGGTACATGTCAGAAATAGCTGGTATTCAGAACTGTCTTTTCAGGGCACGCTTCTTTAAGGTTACTGAAAAGTTCCTTTATTCAAGAAATTAGCTTAAATGTCCTAAGGCACAGAATGTACTCTGAAAATACTCACATTTCATTTGATTGCTGTTGTTAATGTTTCAGAAATGAAGTAAGTTTTCCCCCGGGGACATTGAGCCTGGCTTACCCATTTGTCTGAGCTTCTTCAAAGGAGGAATGACTCTTAGTTCTGGCCTGATAACAGCACAGGAGAAAAACCAAATGAAGTATTAGGAAAACAGCGATTTATTAATTTTTTGGGGTGGAGGGGAAACCACAGGTAAGTTTAGTAACAGCATATAAATATTTGTATAAGAAAACTACTGTTATTTCACTACTTACATGAGAACACAGAGAACAAAAAAACAAGCCAAACCAATTTCAGCTTCAAGTGTATCTGAACGCATTTCTGTTGCTTTTTCTTACCCACACTTTGTGAATTTGAGTGTTCATTCAAGGGGTTCATCAGACATGGGTGGAGGGGAAAGATCTGGACTGTGTAAGGCTCTTACTGACTGACAATGGGCAGCAGAGGAAATGGTGTTAATCAGGCAAGAATTCTGCCATCTTCTGCAGCAGAAATCCCACTGTATTCAAATGAAACTGGAAAATAAATATCTTTTAAAGAATCAAATCTGAATCTGGCCCCAGGAGACACTGCAGATTAAAAGACTGGCATCCAGAAATTCGTTGTGAAAACTCCCCAAGAGAAATACACCCAGACTTTAGGTCTTCTTTTCTGTCATGCTCAAATACAGTTGATTTTTCAAATTAAACCCTATTTCGGTGTATTATTTCAATCAGTGATGGGGGTTGCCCAGTCCAGCCCAAAGTGTACAAGGTACCTAGAGTCACCTACACAAGGTGGTGGCGGTGCTCACCTGGCACCAGCTCTGCACCGGCTCTACCAAGGAAGAAGGCTGCTCTCACAGACCCAGACCTCAGAGCTGTCTCTGGTGCCAACACAGCCCGCAGAAACAGATTTCTCAAGCCTGCTCCAGTCATGTGAGTTACAAAAGCTGTAAACTTCTTCTTCTCACAGAAGCAAAACATCTGATCCACCTAAAAGGGATTTAGCGCCTAAGGTGGGGTGTAATGTAAGCACACAATCCAGAAAACATTCATACTGCTAATGTTTAACCCTACAGCTTAAACTCTGATAAATTTATGAGTTTAAAATTCCTTATGGGGTCCTAGAGCTGTGCTTTTGTAGATTTGTAGCAGAGCCTCAGGCTTCATGTTGTTAAGGACCCAATGCTCACTCCCTTTTGGGATCCAAAAACAAGGTGTTGGCCTGCCTAAATCCTCTAGGGATCTTAATGTCAAAAGCACACTTCTGGCTCACTTTCTGCATGTCCACAGCATGAAGCTTCTCACAAGCTGCTGCTGTTTTTCTTTGCTAAGCCACTGGTTTGAAGGAATTTGGTGATGGTTCCCTTCTCTGATGGGGCAAACTGTGAAACAGGATAGTGCTCCAGTGGCCTGGAGATGCAGTACTGGCTCCTCCTGGCCCTGAGAAAGCCAAAAGCACATGTCCACAACTTCCCAGGATACCCAGCAGGCCATGGACTATTCACGGGCACAGTGAGAGCTCACTGCATTTGCATCCATCCTCCTCAAGCAGCCAAGACTGGCGGATTCATGGGACGGGAAAAAGAGAATGATGAGTCTGCATCCTCTCAGCATGGGTACTGACCTGGGAGACTGGGACTCCGGCCCCTCTGAGGGGTCTGTGTCCTTTTTTTGGTCTAGTGATCCACCCCAGTGGGTTGGAAATAATGACAAACCACAATAACAATAGCCAGCTAAACAAAAACAAGTATAAACAGCAACAACTGAGGCTGGGAAGAGAAATGGCCTTTGGGGATATTATTTTGAAGAGGCTTGGGACTTTGATTTCCCAGGCAAAAGAGATGGCAAATCAGCCAGTGTGACTCCTTGTTTCTTGAGAAAGAGACAAACCACATTTTTCAAAATCTTCCTGTAGTCAAAGCTGTTGAACTGACTCTACTGGAGTAAAAAAGAGTGAGGCAGGAAAATGGGGAGGTCAGCACAAAACCAAAGGTTGGATACCCCACAACTCCACTCTGAAGCCTTTCTAAGTTGCTGCCTCAAAAGTACAGAATCTCCCTTGGCATTGCATAGCTTTGCTTGATCCCATGGGAAGGAGAAGGCTCTTATCAGCTTCCTGAGCCCTGTGTGGAATAAAGATCACACTAAGTGCAAAAGTAGCCACAGCATGTCCTATGCATTGGCACAAGCACTGCACATACAGGAAAAAGTTTGCACCTGTTATACAGCACAGGGAGACTGGCAGAACACAAACAAGCTACACTCTTATTGTTTATGCCACAAACTCAAACCTGAGGCAGATGAGAAGGGTGCCCCAGCCAGCACCAGTGCAGCACCTGGCCACAGGCAGGCAGAGCAGGGCTTCGGTAGCACTGGCCCAAGACCATCACCGCAGCTGCCCAGTTGGGTGGGAGGGAGCAACAGTCGCTGGAGCTATGGGAGCAATAGCAAATATGAATTAAGCCCGAGACTGATGTGCAACAGAAACAGGACAGGGCAGAGACCAGGAAGAAAAAGCCGAGGAAGGAAGCCTGCTTTGGCAAGCTACCCTTGAGACCTCATTTCAGGATGCTGTCTGCTGCCACCTGAACAGGTTCTCCTGCAGAAATAACTCACATTTCTAACCTGCCTAGGTAAGTTACTCTATTTTTAAGTGTGAATTCACTTCGTTTCTGTAATACAACCACCCTTCCCTCTCCCNCCCCCCATCCCCATTTAGGAGACTCCAAAATAAAGAAACTATCTACTCCTTGGAAACGGAAATTCATTGTTACATTTCTTTCTCAATACAGTACACAAAACTGGGAACACAGAGTTTTAAATTTCCCCAATTGCTTGGAAATTTGGAGTGGACACTAGGGAGCACCCATTTTCTCCTCAGCTAATCTATGGAGCTTGCTGCTATGACAGGTCACCAAAAGCAAGCATTTGCCAGGATTCAGAACTGAACCGAATGTGCGAATGAACATGCACACACACACCTCAACATATGTTTACATACATATTTATAGATAAACAGCAACTATTTTTAAAAAGGACAATAACAACATCAAAAGAATCTGGTGAACAAAGGTGCTCTTCATTTGTCACGGACTGGGCTTTGTTGTAGAGAGACTGGGCTCTGCCTGATCTGCCACGGGTTCTCCAGTGGTCTGAGTCCGCTCAAATCTCAAATCCCAAACAAGCAGCATTGGTGAGGGTGCTGGATACACTGTAGATGACAACAACCTAATGGTTAGTAGTGAAGGAGGAGAGGAATAAGTAAACACAAGCAAAGTATGCAAGTCACTTTATTAAAAGCATACCCATTGGGCTGCTTCTGCTGCTTACAGCGGCCAATAAATTCCCTCTGTCCTAACACACTCGAAGTGCCAGGATACATTATTCAGCACATGAGTAATCAACCACATTCTTTCGGCTAATAGTAAGTTGTTGAGCCGGACTCTTGTCCATGAAGGTCAAGAGCAACACCACTATGGTAGCTGCAGAGCATGGCAGAGCCTCGTGGCACCATACCCACCAGATTAAAGCAAAGACCCGTGCAAGGATCCCATGTGATGAAGGTTACAAGGCTCCCAAGAGGGCAGAGGGACTCCTGTGGAGGATTAGGCTGTAAAGTCACATCGAAAACCATGGGTAGAGACTCATGGAGGACGAGGTGTTCACGTGGCCTTCAGAAAAACCAGTTGGCCCACTGGATTTTCTCTCTTCGTGTGGAATGATAATTTGGGTTCTGAAGGATAATTGGAGAGTTGAATTTGAGGGCGGCCTCAGTACCTTGGGGGACTCTGCACCAACTGTTGTAAAGGAACCAAGCAGGGGCTATGGTAACAGTGCTTTTTCTCACAGGTTTTGAGACCAGGTGAGATGTTAAACTCTTGTATTAATACTGTGCACGGCAGCCGTAGAGCGTGCCAGAGAAGAAAGCCCTTCTAGTTTTTGTAACATATTCTTGTGCACGGGTCTGTTCTCTTTCTCTCTGTTTGCATTAGGTTAAATGCTGCTGAAGTAGACGGGCCTAATTACGGCCTTTCATTCAAGATTAATATGAAGCCATTAGGCTGGTTTATGCAACCAGGTAGCTGAGCAATAGAAACATCTAAAACAAGTATGAGGCAATGTTGGAAGCTGAAACCATGCAATCAGCAGGCTTTCATCGTGAAAAGGCATGGGAAACACAGGAGTGAGCACTGCCTTCATCCACTGACTTGAGACAAAACTCAGCACAGAGCAGAGAGGGCTACCAAACCCACCACCAGTCTGGCTCAGACTGGGGGCTGAGCTAAACAAGGGAGCTTTCCAATCCCAATGCCCCCATCGCCGCTGTTACTCACACCTCCCTCTGTGCTCAGCAAAATATGCTCTGGTAGCTCTTTCCCAGTGACATGGGCAATTGCCCAGTTCACTGCCAGCTGCTTCTCCGAGCAGAAACACCTCCAAGAAACTTGGGTGTTTTTCTAACAGCTGAATCAGAAAAGGTTAATGGCACAGCAACACTTCTGGGAGCTCTCTCTCCCTATGCTCCAAAACATCGCACTCACCTTCGCAGTTGTGGTTAGGTGAGATGCAGGGAGATTTTCTTGGTAATCAACCAGGTCTTCACCAACTTTGTTAATGCCACCCTAGCTATTTTTTTAAAGGAGGGATTAGGTGACACGTGAGAGAGGCTAATTAAGAGAGAAAAATCAATTGAAGAAAAATCAAAGTTTGACAGTGAAGAAAGAACATAGAATTTCAAAAAAGGATTTAGGAGTCAGAGTTAACGAGACAATAGTGGAATTTTGAATAAATTATTGATTTGAATATTATCATTTGCTACTAAATTATATTTAAACTGGCTCTTACTGGTTTTAAGATAAATTTCTTCTAAAAAGCCCAGAATGCCTTTTCTCTTGAAGGTTGGAGGACAGGAAAAGACAGATGTACCCCCAGAGCTGAATATATGCAACCACTTGAAATTTCAAGTGAACTGTACTTCCATCTCTCAAGGGAGAAATACTGAAAAGGAGATATTGATATGGTAGGCATTGCATAGTGCTGCTGTGAGACCTTCCTGCATCTCTAAGGCATGAAGGACCTTCTTGGAGAGAAATTTCTTGTGGGCAACACTGTTGATGAGTGTGAATTGGTTTTAACCATTTTGAAAGCAGGAAAGAATTTGTACCCTTCTATACACCCAACATGTACCTTTGACTTCCAATCATGCTACTGTGGATGGACAACTGCAACTGTTTTCAGGCAACCGGTCACTTCCTTTAAAGTTCAGATGGCAAAAAAGCACCAACCCTTATCCCTTCACATTTACTATTTTCATCAGGGCAAGATGCAGAAGTGCCAGGTACTTTCCAAAAGAGGCAGTCCCTGCTATGTAGAACAGCCATTCTTTGCTTAATACTGTCATGATTTCCAGCTTCCACTGCAAAACACAGAACTTTCATTGTCAGGAGCTAGAGAGAGCACACGCACGCACACACACATTAGGCACTTTGTTTTATTTTGCAAAAAAAAAGAGTCTTTATATATAAACCATTTCATTCTCTCTCAAAACATTCTACAACTATACAGCTGTTTGCTCCATCATTTGCATAGGAAATACCACAATACAAAAATAAGGTAGAGGGGAGGCAAAAGAAGCAAAACAGCAACCAATTTCTGCATGTGTTTCCACGTATAAACATTTGAAGCCTTACAAAATTATTTACATCGTTTGTCAACTATTTACATTGAGAGCAACATTTCTAACTATAACAAACAAAACTATAATTTATCAAGTATATGTAAAATTGTTTTTTAAAAAAAAAAAAAGAGTCTATCATATACCACAAATAAATAAAGACAAACAACAGTTTTAACAAAGCTAGGTTTTCCTGCAAGACCCTTTTTTGGTATTTTGATTGTCGATTCTAGCCTTTGGTTGACAGCTTAATATTACGGCTTGTTAAGTTCAGACACTTACTAGGTTTGTTTGGTTTTCTCCTGTTGTCTGGCCAAATCCTACCTGGTCTAACCTCGTCTTTGGCCCTTCATCTATGATTTCAAGGCTGAGCACGGTGGATCAAAGTCATTGTTAGCATAAAAGGGCACCATTTCGTTGACTTCAGTGGAGTTTCAGCTACTTCTGTCAGCAGTAAATTTTTTTCTGCGTGTGTCAATCTGAACAGTGGATTAACTAAACTGCACTGTAATTTTAAACAAAATTACTGTATCCTTTACTTTCTAGTAAATTACATCCAATATCCACATGAAACTACATCATACTGGTGCTGAACCAGCTTAACATGTCTGTGTATGAAAACTGCATCCTAAATCCTTCTTTTTAAAGTGATACTAAGTTTAGCTTATAGTAAGAGGTTTAACATTCGGTGTTCATTTTAACTATCCCCACTATTTCAGCTTCCAACATTGATTTTACAGTTCATTCTGCATGTTTTGCCCTTTTAAGCAATTTGAAAACAAAATCCTGCTTTGAATATTCAGTGCACACCATTAACAGGTATAAAACATCTGACTAAATTGGTAGTGTTTTGAGAGGTATTTAAGTAACTTTTTTTATAAATGTGCCATGTTATCAAATGTAAAACAACTGCTTTTTTCAGATGTTTCTTAGAAAACTTTTGTATTAAACCTAAAAAGCTGATTTGCATATTTACAAAATCTTTGTCATAGCAAACATGCAACACACAGAACAAAATGCTTTGTTCTATGGCTGTTTATGAATTTTTCTATGTATTTTATATCCACAGAATGGCTTAACATTAAAAAAAAACCCCGCATGTACTTAAGTATGTCCAGTAAAAACCTGACAGATTACAGTTCATGGCTTTTCCACTGTGTGCATTCATCTGCATCCTCTCGTTAATTTGTTTACTAAACATTGTCACAATAATGACAGTGCTTTGGTCAAAACACTGCAAGAGGGAAAAAAAAAATGTATAAAGCTGCAACGTGTGTCGAGATATAATACTTGTAAAGAGATGAAACCTGCTGACTAAAGCCATACACATCATGAAAGCAAACCAACAACTGAACACTCTGGTAATCATGATACAGTGTCTTCCCTTTTTCTGCATAAATATACAAAATATACATTTCCAGTTTCTTTTGAGATTTCTTTTAAATGGATATACTCAAAAATTCAACTAATTTCAGTTGTATGTCGAGAGTCAATAGGAAATTGCATAGATACAAAACAGCCTCAGCGACCAGTCCAGCTCTTAGTTCTGATGCCTCTTCATGTGGAGCGCCAGGTGATCGGAGCGGGAGAAGCTCCGGTTGCAGACGGCGCACTGGAAGGGCTTGGCCCCCGTGTGCTTCCTGTAGTGGCGCGTCAGTTCATCCGAGCGGGCGAACCTCCAGTCGCAGCCTTCCCACGTGCACTTGTAGGGCTTCTCACCTGGAAGAGAGCGCGGAGAAACGAACTGTCAGCTGTGACTCTTCAGCAGAAAACTGATGTGAGTCCACACTGAACAGCATTGCTCTTCGATTACAAACAAGGAGCTGACATATCCTAATTATTCACAGCTCTATTCATCAGGCGCCAAACTAACAGCCCCTTTGTTTTTTTCAGCAAATTTTGCTCTTGAAAATGGGATTTAATACCTCAGTAAAACGTACAAAATTTTCAAACATGCAAATCAGAGAGAGCTATGGTACAGAAATGCAGAGTTAAAAAACCTGCATGAGACCAAAATATGCTCCTTTACAGTCACTACAGTATGAGAGGGAGTAGGGGGAAAAAAAGCAGTCTCGTGACAATCCAGCCTGGTTTGTAACTTACGCTTGCACCTTTCAAAGATGGGTAAGTTAAGTTATACAGTGCTTTTTTAAGAGGTCTGAAATGGGAAGGAAGACTTCTACAAGGATTCTTTGCAGTGTGCAGATCTGTTCAAGAGCTTCTGATGTGTGAAGAAAGGGGCACAGTGTGTTACAAACACAATGGGGATAGTATTTTCTAAAATGTCACAAGCAATAAAGACTTGCGGTATCCTGCTTGAGGCTAGCTATATATAGGAGAAAGCACCTCCAAGTTCAAAACACACATTTTCAGAATGAAATGTCTTTAATCAGGTGCTTAAGTAGCCGTATGTTAGAGGTGGCAAGTGCTTGCTGTCTTCAGCAGTCTACACTGACATAGGAGGAACATGATATCTCTGAAAACTTGCTGTGTTACAGCAACTCTGAATGCAGGTTCAGAATATTTACCTAGTCTTGAATACACCAGCCCAAGCACCTGAAATGTTCGCATTCATCCACTTTAGAACTAGAAATACAGTATTTTAAGCATGCCTAAAATTTACAGGTGTTTCTTGAAATGAGAGGGAGAAATATGGAGTCACACAGCCATGATGACTTCTGTGTGAAACCAGAATTTTACACGGGTATGTACACCTGCCTAGGTGCTTGTGTGGGCATGATGTCACCCTACAAGCAAGCTTCATATAAATAAAGAGGTGAATGTTTGGTGTTGTTTGACAAAAACACCTTTCAGTTGGGAGAGCGAATTGCTATCTATGTATTTTATATTAATTTAACCCATTTGGCAAGAAGAAAAAGAAAACCGAGTGTATCAAAGCACTTGGCAGTAGCTTCATCTGGAGCAGTAACTGACCAAAGCTGAGCTTTTCAAACAGTTCTTTCTAATCCATTTTACAGATCTTCTACATCTCCACTGGTACCAAACCTTTACCCTGACAGCAGTGTGAAGTGCCTCCTACTTTTCCCTGTTTTACCACCACACAGGCACGTGGAAGAAAGACAGAAGCCAGTGTCCTGTAATCAGAGTGTTTATTCTGCATCAGTTATGCAGGTAACACATCTGCAAAGCTCCAAAACATTACTTCAGAGGCACTTATTTATCATGCAGATGAAATTATGAAACTGTTTTTGCCTGGGAGTTTCTACTGCTTCATCTGATCAACCAGCAACTTTTCTACCACTGAGTGCAGAACCAGCCCTTTACTCATAATGCGGATGTGACTTTGTACTGGCAGGTGTTGTCACAACCAGAACCAGACCCTTTCAGGAAAAACTAACCACCCACCCACCCACCTAACAATCTCTTTGCATAAACAGCAACTGTGATTTATTCAAATCATGCTGGAAACATAACATCCCTTAGGAAAAACAAGAGATCAGCATCACCTCTCACAGAATTCGTAATTATTTAGTGGATCACAAATCAGAACAGACATCATCACAGATTTCTGTCACACCTGAATTTACTCTGAGTAAATTCTGAACTTACTGAGAGTAAATTCTGATGCTGATTGAAGACTGGAATGATTTATCATACAGGATTCCTTTTTTGCTCCATGCAACACATACTGTAGGCTAAAATACAGATTTCATGCAAACCCAGTGTGTAAAGCTTTTCTAACACCAGTGAAGCCAACCAGCTGAGATAACACATTTGGTCTTCACAGTAGAATGACAGGAAAGGTCCCTATTCAGTGAGGGATATTTTGCACTCAAATCATCATTTGAGATGATCCTCAATGTATTTTAATTGGGTAATTAATGGAGGCTGTAAAAGCCAGTGTTGCTGATCCAAAAGCACAGCACCAGAGAGATGATCTTTGAACACTTTGTGTTAAAGTATGTGCACACACAGAGGTTACACAAAAGCACCGCTCCGGCATTTGAACCGTCTTAATTTAGAGCCAGTGTATTTATTTCTTTTCCTCCTTTCTTTTTCCTCTTCTCCCTACTTGCTTTCAATTCTTCTTTAAAAGTCTTCATTCAAAACTACCACATTACACTTGACGCTGAATTCACAGTCCTGTGAGCCCAACACCCTCACTGCCCAGGCAGAGCTCATCCAGTCAGGCCTCTAGCTACTCCAAATGCTTCCTCTTACGTTTTGCAGACTTACCGAAGGAATGACAGAGAAAGTAAAGAGGGCAGGAAAACAGCACTGGTTAACAAAAGCCTAGGAATATCCCAACCGGACTGGAATGGGGACCTGGAGATTAAAATCTGTTTCCAAGTCTAGCACTGAGGAGGTACGAAGTACAAGCAACTTTCACTGAGTGTTGGACTGTGCTACACTGCAAAAAGCAGCCTCAAAGCTGTCCTGTGTAGGTGGTACCTGACCCTGCCAGAGTCCAAACAACAACAAAAAAAGCTGCCCCCATTAAAACTTTTCCTAACACACAAGCAGTGTCAGCATGTGTTGCGAAGGCTCCTGGCAGAGGAAGTGCCGGTGTGCCGCCAGTCTGGGCAGCGGTGATTCCTGTGCCCTGCTGGGTGCCACAGTGCTCCAGTCCCACTGAGTCCCACAGCCAGAACCCCCACCAAACTCTAGGGCACTCAACTGTGTAGAGACACTGTTTAGAAACTCACCACACTGTCATGGTCACCTCACTGCCTGTCACAGCCACGAATCCTCCTGGGCAACAGCGCTGCTTGGGGGAAAAGCTCAGGCAGTGCCATGCGAACAGCAACGTTCCTCCTTGCTGGCAGACTTCTGCAGACCTGAGCTAAACCAAGCGGTGCTCAGGGGATGAGCAGAGGCAACAAGCTGGTGCCTTACTCAGATTGTTTTAATAGTGTTACTTTTATGTACTGGAAATTAAAGCCAGAACGCTGCTTTTAACCCCTGCTTTGGCCAACAGCGAGAACTGGAAAATATATTTTTAGTGCCAGTGCAGAAGCTTGGATTATTTTGAATAAATCCTAGGGGTAAAATACTGAATATCTATGTTTGTAATGCTAGTTTCCGTTGGAAAGTTCTATTTAAGAACTGAATCAATTTCAAATGTTTTCCTTTTGGGCAAGGAGGAAGGGGGGGGGAAGTAGGTGAAGATTAATTTTCACTCCTTTAGAGCAAGGAGCAACTAGCTGGTAGTGTTTCCTCTCTCTCAACGTATACACATGCTTTTTGTCATCTAGCAGAAAAGAATTTGGTTTAAATTCCTGCAAGCAAGGGAAAAAGAGTCTAATATATTTTCTGAAGTGATCCTACTTCTTTGCTGTGCTGACTTTAAAGCTTTGAGAAATCTGGGTTGAAGACTTACTTTTTAAAAAAGCAGGTATACACAACAAGGGACACTGAACTCTTTATCCACTGTTTTCATTGGCTACATAGTAATGTAAGATTTGTTTACTTTAATGATTGTGCGAAATACAGTAGCTGTAAAGTTTCAGAAGTATTTGGTTTTCCTCCAGATATTTAGGGCTTCTATAGGGTGTTAAACCAAGAATGCCACTGGTCATCAAATACGAGGGCAGTACAGCTCAGTTACTGGAACACGATCACGGTATCAAACAGATATTTCACTGTAAAAGCAAGAAAACAGCTAACTCCTCCACTTCAGGGGAGCTTCCACGGGATTTGTTAGAATGTCAACACTGTTCAACTAAAACACCATGGAGGAAGCTGGTACCGATTTCCAGCCAAATAGCACACTCCAACCCTTTCTTCCCAAGCCAGAAATATTATACACAGCACTTCTGGGAAACAGAACTGCTTTCCTTTAAATTATACTTCAACAGGATAGGGATTTCATAAGTTTAATTTAAGGAGGTCTGCACAACCTCCTTCCAGTATCAATGATTTAAAATATTTTGCTAGGCTTATACATCACAAAATATATTTTTAAGTTCTTGAGCTCTTAATATGTATCCATTCTCCAGTTTTAAAAAAAATACATTTGTGGAGCATGAGAATGAGACTTGTATTTGAGCACAGAAATTTTAAGCCCGAATGTTTAGTTTGGAAGGTCTTTTAAAGAAAGCACGCAGCAAGAGATAAGGGAGTTTAACCTGAAAGGAGACTATTCTGCTTCCAAAGTGCCTATTTGTTATAAAAAAATTATTCATAATGCTGTGAGATTACAAGGATGTCAAAAAGATGTTTAGATAGCCACATAAAACATGCTACACTAACCAGCCACCTCAACAGATAAAACCTCCCCCAGCAGATCCCATGGTTCGGGTTTCTCATCAACACCACAAGAGAATGGTCTGGACCAGTAAAGCACACACACTGTGTTGCTTCTTCTCCCTTTAATTTATCTTCTTCTGATTTAGCTGTGTCAAAATGCACCAGTTGCTTTCCTAACATTTAATTCCAGTTTCTGGCAGTGACCTGCATGGCCATGCTCATTTGGGTAAGGCACGGTGCCACCAGTGGGGGGGTGATGGTCATTTTGAAGACACCCTGTATCTTCAACACACAGTCTCTGTTCAAGAACGTGTTTCTGTTTAAAATTGTTTGGAAAAAACAAGTCACTGACAGCCTCCATCATTGATGAATCTCCCCATTAACAAGAAAATAAGCTCCCTTATTTTACCAAAGAGTTTTAGGACTTCATTTCTGCAAATCACTGCTAGGACGGCTTTCTTTAAAAATGAAGTTGTAAACAGCAAGGGCTGGATTTTCAAACCTAAAGTTAGGTAACTCTACTGGTATGCAGAAATCCAAATACAGGTATTACACCAGCCAATGCCTGCAACTTCACTTGTGTCTCATCAGAAATTTCTGTCAGAGAAGTGAGTTTGGAGCTTCCTTAAGGAATGAAAAGTAGCACACTTTTCAGAGACTCCAAAACGACAACACCCGATTATAGCTCATAAGGGTATAAACATATAAAGACAGTCTTGCCAGTCTTGCCATCATTTTAGTACTACTTGTGCTTATTATTTCTAGTGGCAAGTGGTTGGCTTTAAAAATATTCAACTAGGTGTAATAAAACTGTGGCAGACAAAGCTGAAGTTTCTGCATTAAAACTGCACCTGCACCAGTTATGTATATAACGTTTATCATGCTCAGCTTTAAAACAGATTATTAAAAAGATTTATGTTGTCTCAAAGCTTTCTGGTGCATTTGTTTTCAAATTTTTCACATGTTAACATCCATTGTCTTAATTCCCTTACATGCTATAGCCTCAAATTTTAGAAAAAATAAGGACAAATGAAATGTTTTTTTCTGTTTTAGTTTGCTTGAAATAGTGTTTCTCTAGCTCACAGCACCACAGTTTTAAACTCTGAGTGATGGGACTTGAATGCAGTTACTTGCATGTATGTCTGCAAGCACTCAGAAGTTTTTTGCTCCCAACATTTACGTAAAATCAGATCTTCTTTCTGTTATTGACTAAGTGCTAAGTGCTGTAGCCATCATTAAAAGCAGCTTCTTGGCCTGTTTTTGGTTTCGGGTTTTTTTGAGAAAGAACAGAAAGCTGAATTTTCAAAATAAATAATCCCTCGGGTGTTTAAAAGCTCTTTAGTGCACTAAAATTCTCAACTGTCCAAGATGGAGATGGATGAGAGGGCTGACAGCACACAAGGTACATCCAGCTTATTCTGTGAGTGACAAAACAAATTTAGTTCTTGAAACATCCATCCATAAATGATATGAATGCGCAACATATGCTGCACACTTTTAAATTCAATAAAGTCTCTGCCTACTATAGTAGTGGCTAAAGGGGGACTATTAAACACTACTTCACAATGAAACAGCATTCTAAGGAATTTTGTAACAGAGAGCTTTGAGCTCAGCACAAAGTCCAATCGCTGATAAATGAAGCACGAACAGGAATAAAAGATAACTGACTGGTGATCAAAGAGGACAGTGAAAAGAATTCACTTTCTGACTACAGAGGTGCAGAAGGCATTACCTTCTCAGTACTCTCACCAGTGCTTGAAGCACACTTATTTTGCTAAGTGTCGTCTTACGCAGTTCAAGGATTAGTGGGGAATCTTGACTGGCCTGTGCAATGGTTTATTTTCCTTCTGGTATAACATTCTGTCTTAACAGAGGTGGTCTCTCTTCAAGGAGATACGTAAACAAAGAGGAAAGGAATTTTTTTTAAAGTAGGTTTATAAGAAATCTATGCCATTTGGGGTGCACGGCTGTGTCTACACATCCTTTGCCGAAGAAGACATTTCCTCACCTATGCCTGTGGTACAGGAACAGCTCTTTAGCTCTCTCACCAGTAACACTGGCTTTTGTACAGTCTGATAAGAGGTGCTCTTAAAATGGAATTCATTAAACACATACTGTAGACTTCCAGATCTCCATCTACTGTATGCACACACACACCAAAAGAAAAAAAAAAATAAAGCAATACCTTAAAGCTATTTTCACTCAAAGCGAAGCACTGTACACTCGCCAAAATCAAAGGTTTTAATATGTCCTTAATCAGAGTCGTTAGAGATCTCTGAATATAAATAATGCAGCCTGACAGGACAGGAATGCTGCTACCAAGATACTCAGACTAAACTAGGACATTACTTAAATGTTTCTAATCTTTCACCAATGGGAGGTGCAGGTCATCTAACAAACAACAAGCAACACACTATCCTGGCTGGAACCAGGAGTCAATCGTCCCAGTCAGGCCTCAGAAATTAATTACAATAAGGAATGTCTGACCAAATAATGGAAAGTTTTAATCACTGGCAATCGCTGTGAATCTTGGGACTATATTAGCCTATGTAGGGCGGTCTCAAAATGAACTATATTTAAAGCCAGTCTCTTAGGTCAACAGTTTCCTTATCAAGAATCAAATATCCTGGAACTGAAGTTTAATCCTCTCAGGGAGCAATTGACAGAAACAACAGTTTTTTTAAGCTTTCATGCTTAGAGGGACTTTCTAGGCTTTTCATCAAAACGAAAATATTAGGCTTTTCTTTTCAGTATCTAACATCTAACAGGAATACCCTCACCTGACACCTTGGAATTTAATTCCTGCTTCATAAAAGTTGCATGCTGGATGTAGATGAGAATGACCAGTAATATTCAAATAAAATTGAGGTTTATGTTGCTGATATTTCATCCTCTTTTCAGCAACACATTCAAACACTTCTCATTCAGCTTATGACTGCAGATAAAAAACCAGATCAATTATTCCCAAGGCCTGTGATCATTCATGAAGTGTTTGAAAAAAATGCATTATTTTCCCTTAAACTGTGGTTTGCACAGGAAAATAATGTACTTCCATCTCTCACACAGGCAACTAATGGATTTAGCAGAATTCATAAATAAAAGATACTAACATACACTTCAGCAGTGTCTAGCAACACTGCACTTTAATGCACTTTGTCAACAGTTTTATTTAACTCTCTTCCACTTTTCCTTATGGTCTCTATCAATGATGGCATTTACTGACAGCTCCTTAAAGTGTAATCTATGCAACTGACTCATCTAACAGGTCAAAGAAGCTGGATCTGCACAGAAATATTACTTAATTGCTGTTTTCATGGTTTCAGGATGAGGTTTTCTGTGTACATGCAAGGCAGATTCTTTTGGGGCCTCCACTCCTCATTCGCGCACCGTGAGTGAAATCCCTCACCAAAGTCTCAGTATGATTTGAGTTGATACATGTTTTCCCAACATGCCTTTCTTCCAGCAGGAGCCCAGCTACTACTTGTCTTCCCTTCTGTGCTGGGGCATCCTGAATTCCCAGGCAAATGGCACCACCTTTAACCAGCGTCCCTATACAAGCATGGTGAACTCAGAGCGCTGAGTCCCAGGGACCGCTGAAGTGTACTGCTTACAACTGGTTCTAATCCTGATGTACCACCAGTCTAATTCGGGATCTATTGAGGCAGAGATCTAAAATAAAATAAAACGTTTAACACCTTGAGGAACCGCACAAGTCAGCAGCTGTTCCATGCCTATATAAACATTTGAAATAACCAGGGACAGTGGAAGTATTTTGAGTGCATCTCATTAGAGAAATGCCATTTCTCTTGAGTTATCTCGGCTTCCACTTCCCATCACCAAATACAAGCTAGATCTATAGATAGAGATGAAATAGTTCTGCAGTTAATGCTAGAAACTATTAATGGCAAGCCCACCATGTGACCAGAGAACATGCCTGTACAAAGACTCTGTATACGGAAAACCAGTATGCAGCTGGAAAATGTCCTCAATGTGCATGCCTTCATGTGTTCAAAACAACCACAGATTTTCCTCTTAAAAACATACACAATTCTGAAGTGTTCAGCTGCCCACAGAAATAACAAAACCCCCCTGGCCCTGGAGCCAGCTGTTCTGCAGCATTACAGGTAGCGTACAGGGATGGTACTCCAGGTGCCTGCACAGCAAACGGTCAACGTCCACAATCCAAATGTTTGGCCTATGAAGAAATCTAAAAGGATATGTTACAGGATTGCTGTTTCTAAATGATTACTTGATATATGTACGTATGTATCTACTCGGATGCCAGAAGAAGAACGGAATGAAGTTTATCTGCAATACGCATGTAACTGCTTTTCCCTGGGATCTGGCACAAGTTTCAGTTTGGACACACAGCTGTTATGCTGGAGCTTTCAGGTGGCTTTGCTGCTGAACAGCCCACGATAAATGTGCACCCCCTCACACATTAGACACCGCAGTTGCACAATGCCGGGTATGAAATGAAACTTGTTCCATGACGAACAGGTAAAATTATTTTAAAAGAAAAGCCCTGCTTCAAAAGGTCAAAAACCCAACCTCTTTTGAAAGATGTTCCAATACGTACTTTAAAATACTGAATATCATTTTTACCCGTTTCAGAAGCAACTATCAAATTCAGGTATCATACTGGTGTTTTAAGGTATTGAAACGTATCACACATCTGCTCCAGAACTGCCTGGAAATGGGCAAAAAGCATTCTGTAGCTTTTTAACACTTGAGCCTTTGTTCATATTCTGTTCTGGGGTTGCCAGTTTACCAACTAAAATTTATTTCATCAATTAACACATGCTAAAGCATTACATAGGGAAAGAAAAACGTGTGCCTGCTTCAGCAACTGGGACAAATACACAACCCTATCTTAGCTCTTAACAGGAATACTGGATTCCTGATCAACAGCAAGAGTCCAGTGTAAGTACATTAAATCAGCACAACTATATCACTTTATACCACCTGACTCGGTCTAAGGTAAACAGCTTGGGAACACTTAAGAAGAAAAATACATGGGATTTTCCTCTTGCCCATTTTCTATAGTTCTGTTTAGATGTAATTTATGAAGTCTGACTGTGTGTTCATACCTGAACTGAAAAAAAAAAAGACTACAGCCTACATTCCATCTATCAAAAGTAACATTTCCTTTAGGTTTTTTCTCAAAGAGAACCTACTAAACCCAGGGAAAGCCTTTCAGAAGAGAAAGGCTGCTAAATAAATACTGTGAAAAGACTGAGATCTTCCAATACAAAAGGAAAACCATAAGGTCTGTCTTGACTTTTAATGGCAGACAAACTTTGCTGCAGGCTCTTTTATTTTAAGATGACAGATTGCTGAGAAGGGCGGGGACTGGTTGGGATGAGAGAGAGACTGAAGCCAATTTTAAAAGGTATTGTTAAGAAACTAAGAATAAGGAGAGAACAACTTCAGTGGTCCATGATTACTAAAGAACGGGTTTAGCCAGATAAACAGGTCTGCTATCCCCGAAGGGATTTGAAAGAATATCATACACAACTTTATTAAAATGGATTACGTGACATTTGCTTTAAACTTTGAAGGTAAAAGCTTCACAAAAGTCCTTTAAAAATATTTTAAAACTAAAAAATCAAAAGCTTTTTAAGAGCTGTATGAATTCACAGTTCTGCGGGGATGGGATGCGCAGAGGCACACATCCTAATTTAGCCCCCAGCATTGAGCCCTTTGGAGATCAATAGCGAGATTCCCTCGCACTCCTGGGGAAGCTGAGCAACTTCACGTTTCCCTGAGTTTGCACTCCTTTACTTTAACATTCTTTTATTGATCAAACGTTAAGTCAGAGATCTGGCTCTTATGACACACTTCAGCCGTATGTTAAGGCAGAAATCAGAATCGGTGCTGGAAATCTTCAAGTATGAAGCGAATATTCAAGAGAGTTAAACTAATCCAAACTCTGAAATACTGCAGGTAACAGGATACGGACTCACATTCTTGCATGTAATGCACGCTTTAGACAGTTTATCCCTTCATTCACCTCCCCAGAAGACCCTTTGTATTACAGACCTGCTTAAGTTCACTAGATTTTTATCTAAAACAACATTCTTGTTTCCATGAATACATCAGCTCCTCTGACCTTTGCACATTTATCCACATTTCTAGGTAAAAAAGTGAAGGCAATAAACATTAGTGACCCCAAGCAATATATGCTAGCAATGAGGTATGTATTTCTATGCATACAAGAACGAACTTTGTAAACCCTGAAGTCATTACTACTCAAGGTACAGAAAAAGATATAAATTGATTTAAAAAAGAAGAAGCGTTGATTTCAAATGCTGACTATGTAATGTTAATGTTTAGACTAAAGCTTTGCTTTTATCTCTCTTCCTAGTTGTTTTATAATAGCAATCAAGATAATTAAAACTGGTATTTAGTTCCTGGCTGAAGTGCGCAAGTGGAAATCGTACACTTAAATTTACAGACTATTTATTAAAGGGGGATTCTACTCTCTGACACTACTCAGATTTACTCAGACTCATGAAAATATTCCTTTCCTACTAAACTTACTGCTAGTGAGTGATTATATATTAAGAGTATTTTTAACAGCGTTGGTGTTTAGTCTGGTAGTAATGCAAAACAATAATCTTCTACAGTTGCTTTTAGTTTTTCACTGTACAACACAGGTAACTTTCATTTCAGAAAACAAGATTTCCTTAGTAACACTTAGCCTGGACATACTCAACTTCTTTACAATAATCTAACAATCCATTTATAATAGCTGCTGAACAGAAGGCCTTGTTTCCATAGAGATAGTGAAACATTTTGTTAGATCATAGCTCAGGACAAGTTTTGATTTAAGCTTAGATGAACACTCACTCCTTGAACGGCACAGCCATAGCGCTGACAGTCCGCTTCAATAACAAAGTTGCATGAACTGTGACTCGTGTTTTGCTCTGATTCTAAGCCCATGCATAAAAGAACTGGGGTTTGCACTTGCTTCTAAAAACAGGAGTCACAGCCCTCTCACTTAATTTCTTCACAAAATCAGTCATGCGCTTTTCACTGATTTAGCACGAGTGGTTCTGTACCAAGATCCCAGCAAAGAACTGTCCTGAACAGTTTCAGGCATGCTGGCGGCGAGCTACGTTTGTCTCCTCTCTCTCTCTCCTTCCTCGCCCTGCCTCAGTAGATGAAGCTTGGGAAGAGCATCTGGGGCCGTTCCACTTCCCAACCATTGTCCTCAGCACCCACAGCTCCTGCACCCACACACGACCAACACCACCCCCAGCTCGGCTCCTTGCGGGCCCAGGAACAGGGACTGCCTCTGTAGCTGCAGGCAGCATTTGATCAGGGTACACAAAAAAAGTGTGACACACTGACACTTTTAATTTTCTCCATTTTAATGTCTTTCCCTAACAGAAAAGAAAATTTAAAAAACTGAAATTATATCTTTTCTTTTCAAATAAACATGGAGAACCACTTGTCTTTCAATAAGATAATAAAGCCCACAAAGCCAAGGATGAAGTAAATGGACATATCTTGGGAGTTTTCATGACGTTTCTGAAAAATTCTAAGATTAAGTAATTCTAAAAGGTCAGAGAGAAAGCCCAAGTCAGAAAATTCTATATACTCAGATAAATCTTCAAAAGTAGAACATGTTTACTGTTTAATTCACTATTCGGGGAGGGGAGGAGAAGATTTTTTAAAAAATATTTTAATGGCATTTTAGACAGAAAAGGAAAGTTTCCATCTACTTTAATGTCAGCTATTTTGAGTTCCACTGAGATTTCACAAAACTGCATTAATAAAAGAAATTTTACTTCTCATTGACCAATCCTCAAGTATTTGGTAGCTGAATTGCCAGTCTGCCCACACCACTCTAGAGAAAGCAGGGAGAAGCTGGCAGACCCAGCGTGGCTGCTTTCTCAGCAAACGCGTCAGCCACGGACGAACGAGAGACAGCGAGAGAGTGGGTACATACCTGTGTGAGTTCTCAGGTGCGCTTTTAAGTGAGAAGACTTTGTATAAACTTTCGTGCAGCCTAAAACAAAAAAGAACCAAAAAAGGCAAAGAGGCTTCAGTAGGGAGAACAGAAAAACTCCACACTACGTTTAAACTTCCTCATTCAGTGCTGGGGTACTATCTGGACACATTTAAGTTTACTATTTTCTGGCATCATCTTTGCCATTCAGAGGTAAAATTTTATATAGAACGCTCCTAGAGATATGTTGCTTTACACAGAAAAGAGAAAAACATGTATGTTTCTGGTAGACACTGCTTTGTAATGTAGTATATAGGACAATAGCTGCAACAATCTATGTACAGTAACACCTGCCACGTAAGTCAACAACTTAGCGGGGGGGGGTTATTTTTTAAAAATTTCCAAGAGGACTTCATCAAGCCAGACTCGGTGTCATTGTCACCCAGGGCGCAACATAATTCTTCCACTGGGCATTTATCATCTGGCACGCCGAATGGGTGATATGGCACCAAGAGTTACATTGGTAAACGGAGAGCAGCAACTTCTCTCTCCGCTACAACGGGTGTGTACACCTCGTATCTGGGATCATGTTCAACATGGAGGCACACTTTATAGTCAGGTCCCTCTTCCCTTTCAGTGTAGAAGGCAATCCATCTGTGGACAATTTTCAGAAATGGTTTTAATGGATTTATGAGAGCAGCTGAATCTCCTGTTCTTAACAGGGAATAATGGCCGTGGCCTTGGCTATTGGGAGCTAAAATTATTTGTGCACTGCCAGAAAATTCAAACTGAGTTGTACTGCCCTGAACAAACTGAGCCTCTACTCCATCATGGATATCGGATGGTCACACTGACTTACACTAGCAAAGGCCATATTTTTATTTTTTATTTTCTATAGAGTCCGAATTTTGTAACATGGTAAAATGAGCTCAAGAGAATGACAAATGACATGAAAAGTATCTATTCTTTAAAGAATGTGGGAGTGTTCCACTCAAAATAAAACAACGATGAAAACAAATTCTACTTGGACAAAAAACTATTTGGTTCTCCCTAGGTGTAGACCACAGCTAAAGAAAACCACTTATACCTCATCCATGATTATTCATACTTTTTTTTTATTGCAAGTGCTGGGATATTCTGGCACAGCTTGCTTACCTGGGTAGTCACAGTAGTGGATACGTCTTTTCTCCAAATCTGGGTTACTTCTCCTGTTGTATCTGACAGGTTGGATGTTCTGGGGGGTTATGGGCAGAGTTGCTGGTAAATTCGGGTTGTGAATCGCCAGCTTGGATGCTATAGTTGCGGCGTATGATGGAGGAGGAGTTAAATTCTGCAGCATCTCTGCTTGTCTGTCCGGACTTCCAGGCTCTGAGCTTGGGGGCGAAGGAGGGAAGTAAGTGGCCTGCTGCTGCAGAAACTGGTTTGGCATGGTGTAGGTACAGGGGGGGATGCCCTGGAACTGTTTCATTGCAGTCTGTGGGACAGCCGAGGAGAGCGTGTTAAGGCCCGCCATGGCTGAGGGCATGGAGACATTGTTAAGGGAGTCCATCACGGCTGCCTGAGGAGTGGTGTTGGGCATGTCTAAATCCGGTGAGCTCAAGAGCTGATACAACTGGCCTTGCTGGGGCGTGATGGAAAGATGGACATCTGGAGTAGGAAGCTCCTGCTTGATGAAAATGTTGTTCACATCAGGAGTTTGGTGGGAGCTGAAGATGCTGGTGAATTCGGGGAGGGCCTGAGTGGGAGCAGGGGCAGGGGCAGGGGCAGTAGTTTCGTTCTGGTGACTGAAGATGGTGACCGGCTCTGTCTTGATGTGGGTTACACAGGGTCGCTGAGATTTGTACAGGCCAGTTCTCAGGTGGCTGATGTCGGGCAGGAAGACGTTCATGTTGATGCTGTAGGGCAACCCTTCGCTGTCAGTGAAAAACTGGTCTACAACCGAGGCACTGTCTCTTCTGTATTTCTTATGTTCAGGGATGACGGGAACAGGCGGGAGCTGGGGTGCCAGGTATTTCTCCATTTCACATCTTGTCTACAAAAACAAAACAGACCATAATCCACATGATTTGTTACCAGCTAAGAAAGATGATGGCATCCAAGTCATGTGAGGCTTTACAAATAAAAGGCAATACTGTTCAGCCAGCCACAAGACACCTACAGAGGAAGCTATGAATGCTCACACTAATGAAAACCTGCTTGATTTTACAATCAGCACGCTGATCAACATCAAGGACAAGGAGATAAAGTCATGGCACAAGCCGTTCACACATTAAGACCGATGTTACAGCATACACAAACTTTTCATCTTTTATGCCTAAAAGACAGCGCGAGGCGCAGAAGTGACAGGCGCTGTGCCTAATCTGCAGATCTCCTGCTCTGGAATTCACTGCTTGAGCAGGGTGACTGCCTATCTGTTTCACCCACTTCTCTTTGAAATGCTAACTGTAAAAGCCACATCCTCAGCTGACTATTTGAATACTAATACTTCAAATAATGTTTTTATATATATATTTTTTTTTTCCATACTTCCATGATTTTTCATCCCTAGAAGAACGGTATTTAATTAAAAATACGACATCAAAGCATAAAGTCATTAACAATATCAAATAAAAAGAAGACGGGTTGATTACAGCAGAGTACTCTTTGTGTGAAGTGTCTCCAGGACTACACTTACACCAGTAATAATCTATGCAGTGTGTAACTGGCTAACAGCGTGATAAACATGTCCCTATCCATGCCTCGGCTGTCGGAGAGCTCTTTAATTACTGGAAAATCATCCTCTTAGCACAGTAGTGCGAGGGAATCCGTGGGTGGCTGGAGCCCTATACATTACTGGTGTACAGTCATCGGCAAAACATTTATCACGCACTCTCCAGTGGGCAAATGCTACATTCCCCCCTGACCTGTCAAGAGAGCACTCATACCAGACTCGTTTAACACCCCGCAAGCGAAAGCAGCTGACAAACAGCAACTCTGCCCGAAAGTGGATTTTAGGACCCTTCTTCAAAGACCCCCGGTAAACACCACAAACAAACAGAGCCGCCTTCCCGTCCCTTTGATCTGGATCTGCCCCGACATGCCAGGCTACTTTTTCCAGCTCTTGTTTACGAGTCGAGGGCAGCTCGCTTTGAAGACGGGGAGTTATTTACTCGTTGAGGAAGACACCACTGAAAGGCAGCGCCCGACAGAGCGCTGCCCCGGCACCGGGGCTCCCTCCCCGCCGACCCGGGAGACGCCGGTGCCTCGCAGGGCGCGGGGAGCCGCCCCTGGAGCGGGCACCATCCGCGGGTTGGAGCCCGGCTGCGGTTGGCACCTTCCCGCTTTTAGCTCCTCCAGCTGTTTGCCTGTGGATCCGCTCCCAAACAGCCTCCTGGGACAGGCACAAAGTCCTGGGAAGTCCCCCCTTACCCGGTGCGTCGTGTGCTCTCCCCCCCCGCCGCCCGAACATGACTCCCTGCGTGGGCGAGGAGGACAGGCGGCCGCTCTAATTCTGCCGCCGGGCAAGTGCGAAGGCAGCAGCTGTAGCTTTCAACACACCCGCGGGGGCAGCCCCGCTCCCCCCGCCGCCCGTTACCGCCCGCGGCGCCGGTTCCCCCTCCGGCCCCGGTGCACAACCGGGGGGCACTGGGGCGGCTCCCCCGCTCCTCCCCCCGCAACCCTACCTTGCGCACGCGGGGCAGGGTCCCGCCGGCCGCCGCCAGCGCCCGGTAGAGCTCGGCGGGGCCGGGACTCTCCGGGGCCACCGCCGGTGCCTCATCGTCCTTCGGCCGGAGCCGCCGCCGCCGCCGCCGCCGC
>VZRR01003601.1:411415-535987 GCA_013398015.1 Oreocharis arfaki | reverse complement strand
CCAGCCCCCCCTCCGAAATGAGACAAGTTTCTATTTACTTGTTTTGAGGTGTGGTTTCGACGCAAAGCATATTTCCCCGTAGATACAAGACGGTGAGCTAAGCTCCCGCATGTTTCGCTGAAGCAGAAAAAGGAGGGACGCCGTACTTTCGTGCAACACCGACCGGCTCACGTCGTATGGGAAAAGTACAGCATGTAGTGGAGCTTTGGAAAAAACCACAAACTTTCCACCTTTCTCCCAGCCCTGTCAGCCCTGCGCTCTCGGTTTGCAGAGAGGGAGTCTGGGAATCCACAGAAATGTTGGTAACCTCCCCCTCCCCGTATTTATGTCCAACATTTACAGGGAAGACTTTTTTTTTTAAAACGTAAAAAAAGCTTTTTTTTCCTGGTCAACCTGGCACTCCTCCCCTTTGCCGCCCAGTCCACAGCGAGTAGGATGTCTCAGAGCATGTATGCAGAAAGCTAATTACAGAACCAGGGCAGAAGAGCTCAGCATAACATTTCTTTACACAAACTGTCTGTTTAGCGATACGTAGCCGCTTGATGCTTGTTATTACTAACGTAGATCCGGCTACTCCCGTCAGCGCAGCATTTAAAGCCGTGCAGGCTCATTTCCATCCAACACTAACACGTATTCCCGTTTAGGCAATATGCAACTTCAATGTCTTTTACTGAAGACTCATGGCTGGCATTTCTTCCCCCACTCAAGCCTAGGAACAGGTGTTTTAACCAACAGATTTTAAAATCCTGTCTTGTTTTTGTGTGAATGCCCTTCACATAACCCTAGTTTAGAGTTAAACTTCAAACTACGCTTTTTGAATACCCGAGATGTTCCCTATGTCAACCCGGTTAGGCTTCAAACTATGTTTTTGACCATCTGAAAGGACAAGTTTAATATAAACTGCTCTCTAACAGGTTTAAAAATGCAAAAATAACAATAGCACACTATGCTGCCTGGAAACTAATTCTTCTAGATCAGGCACAACATCGGACTGGGCAGCATCTGATGTTGTGCATGTACTGGTAACTTTCAGACATTTATATGAATTCTATGGCTGTTGTAACTGAAGTGTTTCTGACACTTGCATTCCTTACTTGCATGTTTTCTCTCCATCTGTTTAAATGAATGATAAACATAATTTTCAAAAGGGTTTTTTTGTTTGGTTTGTTGTTTTGGTTTTTTTTAATATATATACACCTTTATAAAGGGCCTGCCCTGGCAAAAGCTTTGGCAGGTTAATTAGAATGGTATCACTGAGTAAAGCTCTGTGTATACTTTAAATATTTTCAGAACCATCTCTGAGTATATTTTAATTTTTTTAGAAAGGATATAATTAGATCTGAACTGCAGATAAATAAATCCAATCTCATCACCATGTTTTTGTGCTACTGATTATCTAGGTCCTACAGTCTTTCGTCAAGCAACAATCAGTGGAAGATGCCTAAAGACTGTATAATTTTTAAGGGACAATTTTTTAATTTTGACTTTTCTACTATCACTGACAATTAAATGGGAATGTCAGACTCTTGTTCCTGCTCAGGTTCACTGCTTATCTGACCTACATAGTGCTGCACTATTTAGTTTACAGATAGTCTAAATGTAGTTTTAGATCCAGAGAGAAAAAGTATTTCATAGCCCATTTTAAGAATTCCCATTGTTACTAGATTTTACACTTCTTGGAACAAATAATTTTTATTTACGAATTTTAAATCAATAACAAGATGTCAACTAATGTCATCTAAATTAAATTGAAATGAGAATTTTTTCAGAATTAGTCATCATGAAAAAAATCAGTTTACAACTATAATAATTTTGGAGTGTTTTTACTTCTTCACTGATTTTGCAGGCAGAGTTAGAAGTGAGTTTACACCTTAACAGATGAATTTGCAGCAGAAAACCAAGTAAGCTGTTTTCAACCCAGCACAGCCCTGTTTGTGTAAGTAAGTCTTCAGGCAGACATGTTTAGTAGTCATGGTAGGTGATCATTCCTCTGCAGCACAAGTCCCCGGGCATCTTATAAAAATGATAACTCAAGGTCTTTAGTTATTGTCCTGCAGAGCAAGAAAAGGAGAAAAAAATAATTGATTGGTAGAGCTAGGTATGTGAAAGACACCTTTCAGTGTCCACGGTCACTGGCAAGAGAAGTGCAACGCCCTGCATATGAAAGAGCATTACCAGGTTCAGGGAAAAAGGGTTAAACTTTCTGAAACTATGTCAGTGCTGCAGGTTCTGAGCGGGCAAGGATCCAGGCTTTCTGAATGAATGTAGACTCAATTACTTTGAACTCTCTTGTTCTGTACATTCCTATTCGCTTAGTAGTGCTATGCCCATTAGGGGAGACAGGAGAAAACAAGAACAAATGTCAAGTCCTAGGTTGGGAGCTCGGCAGTGGAGGAGCAGAGCACTGCCTTGTGGGAGTGTGGTTGGGAGCAAAAGAGTTCAGAAAGGGGGCCAGGATGGAGACAGGCTCTCTGGTTTCCTAACTCATCGCTCCACAAGACATACCTCTTAGGAAAGGTACTGGTGTCCTAGTGTCCTGCTGGGAGGAGTAGGGCCAGAGTTATGGGGACCTGTACATGTGTTGTTTGGAGGCGTAGGGAAGGACTGGAAAGACATGGACAAGTTGTTTCATAATGATGAGGTGAGGGAAAACCAAGGACCTCAGCTGAACTAAGGCAGGCTTGAAAGCCACAGGAAGATGTCTGATTATAATTTCAGGAGCTTTTAGCACATAGGGAGGCCTGTTCTGATTCAGGAAATATACACCTGATTTTTTCACATAAATTTACTAGAGAAGTGGGCATGAACTTTCTTTTTGCAAAATAGCAGCTGTATGTACTTTTGGCCACTCATTAGACTCCATCTCCCCAAGGGAAGAAATGGTTTCTCTTTTCGCTTCTAACTTTCGAAAGAGAGCCAGCACTATCCTATCACTTTAAGAAAGTCATTATTTTTCTCGTGCTAACTTTCCTCTGAAGACAGGATTGCACCGGCCACGAGGTACCATCTTAACTCATGACAGGCTGTGCGAATGCCACTCGCGCTATATAATCCAGCACCACCACACCGAGGAATGTAGCAGGGTGACTTTCTGTTGAAGCGAATGTGGGAAATCATGAAATGACAGTCTATTCCTGTGTACCTTTATCTCTTGCTCTTTCAGGATTAGCTTACAGAGGTGTTCCCTTTGCTTATGAAAGGCAGGCCCGGTTCCCGTTTTTCATTTCACTTTACCAGAAATACTGTGATAGACCATATGGAGAGAAGGATATTCCTGCTGAAATAACAAATAGCACTCCTTAATTATTTCAGCCTGGCATTTGAGTAAAAACACATTTCGTCTTGACTTCTTTTTCCTCTTGACATTTCAGTAGTCATCTGTTCCACCTCTGCTCTGGTGTGCAAAGCCTGACAATCAGGAAAATACGTCTAGTTCCCCTTGGACAAGTCTTCATTTTGAAGGATGTACGGAAAGTGAGATTTCATTTTGCCAACTCCTCTGTATACCCTAGAAGACAGTTGTGTCAAACCTTCCCATTTCCAGTGGAGTTCCTCAGGCTTTCTTTGCTGCTCTGCTGGGAGTGAAGTGTGTACCTTCCTGAACTAGTTTGGCATTGTTGTTAATGGAATTGAATTGGCACGTCATATTAGGTAGAAACCTCCTCAACAGAATGACTTCAGCATCAGAGGACTGGATTTGGCAGTTTTTTAGGATATAAAGACTGAAAAACCTGCAAAAAGAAATTATTCCTTTTTTCTGCAGGCTTAGGAAGAGTCACGATTGCAAAAATTGGTACAGACTTTATATTTGTAAAATGAGAGGTGTACACAAGGTTTTATTTTGCACAGTTAAAAAATTACGCAAATTTTTAAAGTTATGTTTGAAGTTTGCTAAGATTACTAAAAGTGCGCGTATGCAGTTGTACTTGTGGTTTGTTTTTATCCTTTAGCGAAACATATTTTTCTTCCACTGTAAGATGAGTAAGTTAAAATAGCAGTGAAGGTTTGTGACAACTAAATAAAGGTATGTAAACTTACCCACAAACAACCTTTGAAAAAACCTTTTGCAGCGACAGGTAAAGATCCTACCATGTCTGCATTTTCTGTGTTTTGACCTGAGTCAGTCTGCACTGCACAAAGCCTAATTACGGATTAATTATATAAATCTGTCTATGCAGAGGTCTGTTCAAGTATTTTCCCTGAAGTTTAACTTGCGCATGTGTGTATACACTTGCATGCATCAGTCTGATTTGCTATTTATCAAGGCCAGTGCTGACTTGGCGGAACAGATGTTTCAAGATGGAAACTTCAACTGCTCATTACTTGAATTCTTGGATTAAGAATCATCAACCTGTCTGGAGGGAACAAGACATCTTACTCGGTTGCTGAACCCAATCTTTAGATGGATTTTAAGGAGTCGTAACTTCGGGTAAACAGCCTCATATTACTTAGGTTTCAGGTACAGTTCAAATATTTTCAGCCCATCTGACAAGAAAAAATACAGAAAAATCTTTTATTGTTACCAGGGTTTTTTGGGTTTTTTTTTGACCTCTGTATGTTCAGTGTATGTCTGAACTGGAAGCTGTTTATTACAACAGGCCTTTTTGAGAACAACAGGTCTCTGACTCAGCTTTAGGAGATGAGTCTTTCCTGTATTTTCATCCATTGTCATACAGCTGCTCAGCTCTGACTTGTTGCACAGTAGGGCCAGAAATGACAAAGACATGCTCCTTCAGCATGTAGTTTAATTATTTATGTACTATTAGAGCAGATGGAAATCTGTACATGCAGGGTAATTAGACAAGATTAATTAAAATGCTAATGTACTTAGAAAACAGCATTCACAATTTTTGGGCAGGTGGTTTTCCTATCACTTGGAACTTTAGTGGGAGCCACCACCATTTTTTACTTCCACCTCCCCCATCCAACACAGAGGCTGCCTGCTTTAAAAGAGCAAATGATGTTGGCAATGATTGCTAGCAATAGGTGGTCTTATGTGGTGTTCTAACTGCTTGAATATATCAGACAAACCCTCATTTTTTACTACTAAAGAAAGCACTTTTTGGCTCCAGAATGTTTATGCTGAGGATCTGTTAACAAATGCTAACTGTAGAACTGCCATAATTGCGTATTTCGGCTGAAATCTCCTGATTAGAGAAATAACATAGTGGAGAGTGGTTTGGGTCTTGTGAAATACTGGCCTGCCAAGTGGGACATGGAGCCTATACAGACTTGGACATGGCAGAGGGGATGGTCTGGCTGGACAAGCTAGGAGGGCATTAAAGCAATGAGCTGCTAGGTTACAATTCCTAGGAGCATAATGAGGTTGGGCAATGGATGCTCATTTGGAACTAAATCCTGATGTTGAGAGCAAAAATAATTAAGGGATGTGGTCAGAAGAAGTTCCTTCACCTCGTATGCTGTGTCCTTTCAAATAGGTGAAGAAAGGATAAGCTCCTTAATCAACTGCCTGTGAAGTGCTCAAAGATCCTTAGAGCCCAATATCTGCAGGGTGCAGTGTGCTGCTCACTGTGATCCTGGAGAAGAGCAGAGGCCCTGAGAGACAGCTTTGGCTATGCAGAGGAGCTAATGAGCCTGTGTGGTTATGTTCCCTGTGGGACCTGGACTGCCCCACTCAGAGAAGTGCAGAAACCTCAATTTCAGTGTGCCATGGAGCTCTACCCTTAGGGGTGAGGCAGGAGAGGTTCATGCTATTGGTGCTAATGTCTGCATAACTCCTTACTAAGCCATATCTGTACTCAAACAGTCTTGCATCTAGGGTAGACGAATCTTACATTAGACAAAGCTGAAATAAACTGTAGGCTGAGTGAGGTGAGTACGGTCGTGAAAGTCTACAACCCCAGGGAAGGCAAAACACCCCTTCCTCAGAAGAGTACCCCCTTTCCTTCTGCCTCTTTAGAGGACATTTTGTAAAGCAGTTGTAATTATAGACACTCAACAGCTGGGAAAAGAACTAGTAATAGCAAATATAACTTTGATGGACGTTATTATGGAAAAATAATATGGAGAAAGAAAGATGCCTGAGAAGTCAATGACCCACATTGAAAAAAACATTTTAAAAAGGTCCATGAAATTAAGAACTCTAACAATTGTCTGTTTTTAGATAAATGATGTAGAATTGTTGATAAGCAAAGAGAAAAAAAACATGCTAGATATTTCTGTGCTGCATTTGGGGAAAGAAGGTAATGTATTTCTATCATATAATGACAAAATACTTTACATTTCAACAGTAATTCAAGAGCATATTAAACCAGTTACTATTTATGGTCTTAGCTGAGCATGTCTGGATAACTTCCCACCAAGAATTTTAAAAGAGATGGTCAGTGAGCTTTCAGGATTGATATTCAGTAATTGTTTGGTTAGACATGTTCCAGAATACTGTTAAGAAAGCTAGACTTAGAACCAATAGTTAGAAAATATAAATTAAATTATGTAGCTCATCATAAACTTGCACTGTGACATTAATTTGAGCAGCTTAATGTGAACAGTCAGTATGTGAACCTATTAAAACAGATAGTATTATTTATGTCACTCAGTATATGCGAATGAAAAACAAGATTTTGTTGAATAACCTTTGGATAAAGTTGGTCACAAAATATAACAGAGTTTATGAAAAACACATTTTTGCAAAGTGTATCACCGTATTCAGCTCAGCATTTTTGGCTGAAATTCCTAACTGACAAGTCTCAACTTTTTTCCAAATGGAATATTGCCAGGTTGGTGTATAAGGTCTCATGCTGGGGGACTGATAAGTTTTTAGCAACAAGCTGTTTGCCTTTCTAAAAGAAAACATAATAGTTGATCAATTTCTTTGATAGTAAGTGTGGGGGAAAAATAAATAATGAAGGTGGGAAATCTGTCTACTGAAACAACAAATCCCTAGATTCCTTGGTGTGCGGGATGCTTCTAAACTATACATCTTTCAGTAGAGATACATATGAAGACATGGAAAAGTTCATGGCTTAATTATGGCTGGTTAGCTGGATTCCTCCAGTGGCCAGGAAAGATGCAAATCTGAGGTGCCTGAACATCTAAGGTGAACCTTGTAGTGCTGTTATACTGTAACTAGCAGGGTGCTTTCACTGAAGTGCTTAATCTCTTCCAGCATCCACAGCTCAAGTCAGGGTGCAATCCCTCCCTCACACTGAGCCTGCACGCACTTGCAGTGTCTGTTGGAACATTCATTGTGCAGCCACTGGAGAGAGCTGCGCCTCAAGATGGAGGCAGACACTGCTTCCTTTGGAGCACCTGGATTTTAAGAATGCAGTTTTCAGTCTTTCCTACTTACAACCCCCTCCTTATGCCTCCTTTTATTTTTTGTTAAAAAAAAAATAAAAGAAACCCACAAAAAATTGTATCGTTAATTTAAACTTTGCACCAGCAGACTTGTTTTTCTTGGTTACATTTTTAGGAATCCTAGTAGTTCAAGAGCACAAGCTCACAGACTGACACCTGTTTAGAAGGACCTTTAAAGCACACACTTAAAACTTATGTGGAGTATGGATGCCTACAGAGAGCAGAAACTAAAAATGCATTCCTGGAGCTATCATTTAAAAGATCTACTGAGGCTGGAGGTTGAATGACTGGAGTTAAATCTAGACAATTACAATCTTGATCAGACTCCCACGGTGAGGTTGCTTGACTATCATTGTTTGTGGTCTGATGGATCTTTCTTGTTAGTGTTTGAGAATCACTCAGATGCAGCTTACAGAGCACTGATGGCATGTGCAGCATGGCTCAGGAACTCCCAGGTAAAGTAACCGGGTAACGTGGTTTTGTTGCTCCGTTTCCACGATCTGTGCAGAGGAGCCACCCCAGCTCAAAAGAGCAGAAAGAATTAGGTAGCATCTTCTGCCTAGCTAAACCGTCTACCCTTGGGGAGGAAACCCCCCAACAATTGGAAGGAAACAGCCTTTCTGCAATCAGAAACAGCTGCTGCAGCAGCAAAAGCAGGATGTTCAGTCAGTCAGAGGATATTAAAATCACCACAGGGTTCTCTCTTGCTTAATAATAAGGGTAATAACTCAGGTGACCATTACAGTTTTTCAACATATCCCGGTAACTTGACTGACATGTTTTGAGTAGAAAGGAAGTTTAGGAACAAACAAGTAATTTCAAAAAATTGTCAATGGCAAGTACTGATTTTCTATACATCTGCCTCAAGACTAAGTGAGGTTTGACCTCCAGTGAAGACACATTAAACATCTTTCCATAAGTGAGCTGGCTAATTGGATGTCGCTGGTCAGGAGGGATAACAAAGTAGAGATTACAAAAACAGACCTCAGGTTTCAGTAGAAGGGTGATTCAGGAATTTGAAAGGCGCTTCCCAAGAAAACTTACGAAGATGTGCTTGATTTTTCATCTCAATCACTCCATAGAAAAGGATTTACATTTTGTGATGAAAATGTTTAAAATTATGATCATCAGAACTCCAGAAATCAGAGAATGTATCTGGACTCACTAGTGAAGCTAAAACCTCATCAGAATATCTGCTGTTTCTAGTGGCCGTCACAAGCTGACCGATAAGAAAGATGAATGAACCAAAGGCTGCCAACCTCGAGGCTTGAGTCCTCCACTGCGAGGAAGCTGATCAGCCTTGATAAAACGTGGCTGCACACGAGTCCTGTCTCCTGTTCACTTGGGGGCATGCAGAACTGGTGACGACATTCACCTTGCTGGATGAGGAAATGTCTGTATTTCTAACTGCGTAGTGCAATGAAACGGCACAGCTGCATCCCCCTTTGGGGTTTCCATTTGCCTCGTGAGGAACTCGTTCCATCAAGGAAGCAACTGCCTCCACACAGTTTGTTCAGTTTCATTTACTCTAGGTAAGGCATAGTCGGAAAACGACGAATTTCCAACACTGCAACCATCTAGAAATAAGATGATAGGTGAAAAATGTCAGTGGCTGTCGGTGATGGCTCAAATGTCTTAGGTAGGGACTTAGAAGCAACATACATCTATCAGAATTCTGGCACACAAAAATTTCTCTCTTCTCAAATAAGTCACATAAGATGTCCATCAAAAAAGAAGTCAAAACCGATGTTACAGAAGAGGAAATATCTAATGACATAGGACAGTATTACATATCTCACCCTAATTTTGCTAACTATACTATTCCCAGGAGCTTCAGATGCATTCAAAGTCTTTTAGAATGTTTTTAATTTCTCAGACATATATTAAGTAATAGATTATGGTAAATAATATTCAACATAGTTAAACAGTTAGTTAATACAATGTTACTTTTTTCTCCTCACTACTTTTTTGCCTTTCTGAAAATATTTAGAACCTGATTAAGAAAAATAAATATTTTTATGGGGTGAAAAACATGAAATACTTTGTTAAAATATTGGCAGTCATAGCTTCAGTGTCAAGTGTCAGATATTTTCTACAAAACATGCTGGAAAAGCATGCAAGAAAATATTCAGTACAGTATTCAATATGGATTTATTCTGCACCTAGTTTAAGGATATTAGTTTTTTTAGGCACTGAAGGATACTGTTTTTCAAAATGAGACATTTAATTTACAATCATATGTTACAACCAGCTTAGCTAGTTTCCACTAATATTTTTCTAAAAGTTTTTCTTTCATAATTTGTTTTAAAAATGCTTTTTGAATTATTAAAAAAGAAAATACATAAAAAGAAATGCTTTCAGAACAGGAGGCCAGTATAAAAAACTTTCTCCATTTTAATGATGCTTTGTTAATTTTTTTTTTTTTTTTTTTTACTGGAACAGCATGACCTAAAACGTATTTATGTATTAGGATGTTCACATTTGACCCATAAGTAGTATTCTTGCTGGGTGACTTAATGGAAGTTTGGTGTCTGCCTATTGTGTTGTGGTATGGAAAACTGCTGTTCATGAATGTACAGCTCATTTCAAACACGTTCACCTGACCGGTTCACAACATGCTTAGTTAAGCTACGGAGCCCGCTTACGCACGAACTCAGGGGTAATGTGGCAAGTGGGATGAGGCAAGACTTTAACAACATGTCTTAATCCCTGTGCTGCCTGAAAGATATAAATAAGATAAAGGAGAGGAAAAGTTGATTCAATCTTTTAACAAAACAAGGCTTCTTTCTCTCTAGATTGCATATCGATAACTTCGTAGGGTAACAAAATACAAAGCTTCTTTTAATGATTAGAAAACTTTGTTTCTGTGCAATTCAAGAGTAGGGCCTAATGATTCATAAATCTGTCACACAGTATTGCGTACAAATCAACATAAGATCGGACATAACTACATGTAACATGGAAAAAAATCTGCATTTTAGTGCACAGGAGAAACAAACAAGTATTAACACAAGCATTTAGTCAGGACCAGGATAAACATGTTATTCTACATGTTTCACAGTGTTTTATTATGCAGTACTACAGTTTTTCAAATTTTAAGTTTTGCATTCAGATATGACTGCACTGATAAATGAAAGAAGTAAAAGTGGAAGGAACAAAGAAATTACCTCTTTTTCTTTTGCTTCATGTTCATGTTTTTCCTTTTGCTTCACATGCCAGACCATGTGAATAGAGCAGGTTGCAAATGCACAAACCGTCTTTCATCCATACCATCTGCATCCATCGCAGCTGTTTTAAATCTTACGTTAAAACAATTACTTGAAGATAGTGAAATTCACCTATGAGATAATTAATCATAGTAGGTTAGACCAGCTTGGTCCACTGTGTTCTATCAACAGAAGCATTTTGCAATGATCCATTGCAGCACTTCCAGTCCAGGTGACGTTATTTATAGTATGAAGCAGTAGCAATATGCTTTCCTGGTATCTAATTTAAGAATATCAAAACCAGCTCTATGTTCTTTATCCCAAGGACATTGTGGTACTTTTAAACTAGTCTCATGTCAGTATTTCTCTCAAAAATTTCACACTGAGACACAATGTGATGCAGTGTCCACTTCCCTCTGCTCTGAATGCAGGAGTCAAAACAGTGCTCACAGAAAGCTAAGCGACAACCAAACAGCCAAAGAAGTTGTATGTTCACACTGAATTATGCCACTTAAGGAATTCCCCTCTACAATTAGTTGAACATCAAAACATTGTATTTTTTAAATATCCACCCTCCATCAAATGCTATGGCCCTAATTTGTTTTATTGGATTAAATGCACCTAACTGGCAACACACAGCTGAAAAGTTCTACCCTTGGCAAAGTCAAGTGTTCAAGAAGTCATGGTATTCATACTCTCTGATATTTGCCAAAGGTTTCTTACGATTTCATAAAGTCAGGTGCTTAAGAATGGGATAAATAAAAACTAGAAAACTTGTATTTCTAAAGTAGACATGAGAAAATGAAGGAGGAAGAGGTGAATATTAACTTCAATATCGTAATGGTACTGAGGAGCTTTATGCAGTCTGTAGAAGGTGCCTCAAGCCAATAGACTGGAAACTCTGGATGCTGTCGTGGCAGTTTCTTTCCAAAGCTGAAAGTCACTCCTTTCTTCAG
This sequence comes from Oreocharis arfaki, assembly GCA_013398015.1. Taxonomy (NCBI): domain Eukaryota; kingdom Metazoa; phylum Chordata; class Aves; order Passeriformes; family Paramythiidae; genus Oreocharis; species Oreocharis arfaki. The sequence goes on along the minus strand of VZRR01003601.1, from coordinate 524,508 downwards.
AAATGCCCCTATCATCATCTTACCCAAAGTGAACTTCTGTGAACACTCAGCAGGGATGATCACATGAAATCCTATCCATCACCTGAGGAAAATGGTACATACTCAGTTTCCTATGGAAGCAGTATAACATCTATAAAGCACTGTTAAGCCAATAGCCTTGCCAGGTTTGTTCAGATGGAGTTCCAGTTTTTGCTCCAATAAATCCACGTTCAGGATCACAACTGTTCCTATTCCAAACCCAACAGTTGGTATTTCATAAGAGTGAAGTAATGTTAGTGCTGTCGTCTCTCTGTGTAGAGGAGGACTTTGCGCTCTCATGACTAGGACAAGACAAGGTGATTCCTGGGAATGCCAGCACATCTCTGCTTTTGGTACTTCCATGGCTGAGGGGCACCCAAGCAGGAGAACCTTACAGTTACATCTTTATGTTTTCAGAAATTAGATAGAACTGATAAAAATACAGAACATAGAAAACCTCTTACATGAAAGAATAACAACGAACATAGCTGAGAAGGTGGATCAGGTAATCCTGTTTCCAGAAACATCCAACAAATCTGGAAGCTTGCTTATCAAATATCCTGTACATTTTTATGAAAATCAGGACTGTCATTTAAATCAGTAAATGTGCTGTCCACTGTTGGCCTATGGGGAGTTTGCACCTTTCTGTCATGAATCTGACAATTCTTGGAGCCAGTAGATCAGACAAGTCCATGAAGATGATGTAATAGAGTAATATATTTTAAAATAAAATTAATTTCAATATACTTTATTGGCATCTAACTCATGACCAGAAGCACTTTAAACATGGATGTTCCCAGAAAAATATTTTGCTTTGTTTTAAAAATAATCAAACCCAAATAATTTAACTTTTTATGTTAAAAATTTAATGTATTTATACATAATATTTCAGTTTACAGCTACAAAATACTAATAGTGAATTATGAAAATTTTTTGATATTGCTGCAGTTGGAAATGTGAGAACTTTACATAGTTTGTTTCTTTGTAATTTCACAGAGTTTAATGGATTGAAAATACTCTGTACTTGTTTTTAAATCACTTATCTATCTCAGAATTACTATCACAGTGTAAATCTATTTGACAAAGGTTTCAGCCTGCCCAGATGTGAAATCGTGCGTCAGAGTGAAAAACCGCTATATTTCATAGGATTGGGTATTTGGCTTTCTTGGACAAGAGATCTAATCAGCTCTCTCAGGTTCCCCTAAGGGAGGTTCCAGACAGTCTCCATTGTGTAGGAGGGCACCCTGGCTGCGCACTGAGATTAGCCTGCAGAGATTTTATGGGGTTGAGAAAGAAAGGTAAGCTCCCTCCTGCTGCTGGTAAACACTGTTATTGTTCTCTATTCCGTGCTAAATGGCACAAATGCAATCCTGCAACGTTAATTACTGCAATAATGAAAGAAATGACACAAAATGACAAGGAATGTGCTAATTCAGTAAGACTCAAGTCATTGACATATTAGTCTCTTTATTGCTTGTTGTTACTTTCAGGCACGTACCCCTTTACTCATAAATACTGAGTGGATCCTGGGGACTTAGTATTTAAATAATAGATCAGTAAAATAAAGATTAATATGTAAGAAGTGATGCCTAATGATCTTTTAGAAGCTGTCTGGTCAGTACCTGAACACAGAACATCTCTGATGAAGTACATGAAAAAAGGACTTAGCCATCCTTGCAGGACTCGCAAGCTGCTTCCTTTTCAATGTCCAAAAATGAAGACTTGCTAGAATGTTATTTATGTGCTGACCAGGAAGGAAAAGGTGACAAGTGACTAGGCTGCACCAAAATATTGTATTTTTCCCCTGCTTAGACTTCCCTGCTTAGCACCACGGAGGAGATGACGTTATTTTTTGTGTGAACATCTTACATGTAGCTGCGGATGACAACGTGTGAATCTGTGTTTACACTGCTTGGAAAGCACACTCCTGTGAAACACAGAGTGACAGGTCTCCTGTATCTGCGGCCCTGTACCAGCAATGGGGAGCGCAAGAAAGCCTGGGCACAGAGTCAACCCTCTCTCAAGGTCTTAGAGAGAACTTGGTGGGAACATTTTCAACTCTTTCTTCTAAAAAGGACCACTGCACTTTGGTAACAATCCTGTTTAAAACCCGCATATACACTGCATATGTAAATTCCCCTATTGAAGTCAAGCACTATCTAATAATAATGCACAAGAAACAAATTCTTCTAAAGAGCCGAATAAGAAAGCAAAAGAGTCTTGCATGCCACAATATGTATCTCTAAAATCACAAAAAAACAGGGCCACTGGGAATTGCTAACAGTTTCAGCTGCAACACTGAATAATCTAAGTAATCCTTTTTCTACTGAACCAAAAGGAAAAATGAAAAGACTTTCATTGAAATACAGTCATAAATTCCATCCATAAGACTTTTCCTGCAATTAAGTTACATTTACTGATCCACTACTCCCTTAAAAGGAGCATTAACACAAAGACTTCAATTATTCATGGTCAAACAAAGTTGATTCTATTGCTTCAGTCAAAGCGGCATTCTCTTTTACTGTGGATATTTCTGTAGTATCTTCAAAAAGGGCACACAGTCTGTGAAAACATGTAAGTTTTTGAGTAAAAGCTATTTCCATGATCAATCCTAACTTCTTACATTTAATACTTCTGCCATTTGCTCCTTTCATGAGGATGAAATTTGCTGGGAGTTTTTGTCCCCTTCATCCTTTAAAGGGTAAGCTGATTTTTCGAAATTCACCATTTTTTTTTGAACCTAGTTCCAATGTCCTGAGAAAAAGAAGTCTTTATCTCTCTAAAAGAAAAACAAAGAAACAAAAACCACAGGTATTTACTGTTATGAAAAACTTATCAGTAAGGAAAGAAACACAGGGACCTCAACAAAACGAACTCTGTGGAATAAAGTTTGTGGTTCTTGTGCTGTCAGCAGAGCCCTTAAAGGAGCTGCAGAGGGTCTAACATCACAGAAGAGCTCTACCTACTTCTTCTCCTGCTAAAAGCTTCTGCAGTACTTGCCACTCACTCTTCCACAATTCCCAACTGCTGTCCATTTCCGCTCGTGATGCCATCCCCCAAGAGCTGGCACCCTCTACTGCTGCCAATTGCTGCCCAGCTTCGAGTCTGAAATACCCTAAGTGTAACTGCCTTAATTAAACTGCGGAAGTATGTGTTGTAAAGGTCAAGAGTTCCCAATCAATCCTAGGAATTTAAGAAGGGGATAATATTGCCCAAAGACACTAAGCAAAACTTGATCTTCTAGAGATACTTGTTTCATTTTCAAAGGTCGAGAATGAATACAGATGCTCGATATTCTTTGGTATAAGAAAATACCAGGGATACATTTCTTTGACTTAGTAAGAAGTCTGGCATATGATCTATTAAATGTAATGTTAACAGGGAGAGAAATCCTTTCCTCAGTAGACCTCTCTAATAAGCACAACCCTGAAAGATGACAGGATGTTACAGACTCAAACTGTTGTGTATAAATCTGTTTTCATGTAAATGTGCTACACACTGACAACTGATTGAGACGCATATACATAATAACATAAATACTTCTTCAAAAGGTAGTAATTTGTTTCTAGTGTCATGCTCTCCGAGTCATGTCTTTCAAAGACATGTAAGTTAATGAATACCTACCAGGAGTAAAAGAATTCTGACTGACCATCTCGCAGGTGTCAGAGGTTTAACAGATTTAAGTGTTCCTCTTTTTTTTTTGCTGAAACTAGGTACAGTGTACTGAACAGTGTAACTGAAACAGAAAATAAGACCTAATGTGTAAGAGGTAGGTAATTGTATCCCAGAGATACTGACAAATACTGAATATATATCTGAATTTAGAGATATTCCTCTTTTAAAAGATTTCATCGCTGTTTTGTACAGAAAGTCTTGGAGGGAATGAGGACTGCAAATCCAAAAGGCATTTGTTTCTTTGTACAGAAAATATTTAGAAACTACAGTGCCAGGGAATTATGACCATAGGATTCAGCAGTAACCCTTAAAAGTTTAGGTTCTTACTAAAAAAAGGAATTATGTTTTCAATTTTTTCCTCAAACAAGAGATTACCTTGATGCACTACAGTTCCTTGTCTTCAGACAAGGGACAGAAAGGTGAGAAAGCAATTACAGTGTTAAAAAAACCCCAAATCCTAACCTGCTCTAAAGCATTGTCTTTCTTTCCTGTTCAACCCATGTATTTACGAAACTCACTTAAGTAACACCTACTTAATGTACTAAGAAATGTAATAGTGGATAGAGATTTTTTTTTGGCTTTGCTCCCATTGGTTTGAAAAAGAGGAACTGAAGATAATCATGTGGGTTGGGCACTTCAGTCACAAGTTGCTTACATGCATGACTAGCCTTAGAAATTTCTCTTTACTTCATTATTTTTGACTCACACATCATTGACACAAGGCCTGTGACAATGGGAGATGGCAAAGACCATGAAGAATAATTCTGGAATAATTCATTTGACAACTATGTTTGTGGGAAAGAAAACCAGTAAAAGTGCTATACAGGTACTGCAACTGAGCCTTTTCATTACTTAAAGAGCAAAATGCTTCATTAATTTTTGCTGTAGGGCATCTCACGTTTGAATAGTTACATTTAAGTGACATGCTAGCTTTCTCATGAGAAGCTTAGAAGGTCTCCTCCTAGATAATTAATTATAGCCTTGGAGTCTAGTGAAGAATCACAGGAAAAATACAGTCTTCAACTAAAAAAAAAAAGAAAAAAAAATATTAAGGAGATTTACACAGGGACTACATAGATTACAAGAATTTAACAGCAGCATTGTGTGTTAGCAATATATTCTAATAAATTGCGCCTTTTTTTTTGCACATTTAAAGATGGACCTTGTTAATAATTTAAAAAACTCCTAAAACCCATAACCCTTTGACAGAAAAAGTCACTTTGTCATCTGAAGAACTGTTTAAATATCAATAAAATTTCACCACAAAATCAGCCTAATTTTCTGCCAGACTTCTTAGAAAATCAGGCTGCTGGCAGGACACAGAAATTTACAATGCACAGTTGTTCTCTGAGAGTAAAAATGTTCCAGTGTATTGCATTTCCATGGAAGAATTAAACAGAATTCTGCCTTTTGGACGGTACAAAGTAAATTAATGTCACTATGTGATATCAGTATATTTAGGAATAACACCACAGAGTAATTTAAGTTGGGCAGGAATTCTGGAAATCAGTCATCTAGTCCTTCTCAAAGTCAGGTCCAATTATACCAGCATACTCAGGAGTTTGTTGAGTTCTGAACATCTCCAGGGATGAAGATTCCACCACCTGTCTAGGCAACCTATTCCAGTATTTGACCATCCTTACAGTGAGAGCATTTTTCATAATAGCTAATTGAGTTTTCTAGTGCTCCATCTGGTGTCCATTGTCTCTTACGCTATTGCTGTGCACCTCTGAGAGGAGTCAGGTTCTGTTGTCCCTGCACCATCCCATTTAGTAGTTGGGGACTACAAGAAGTTCCTCCTGTAAGTCCTCTGCTATTCAGGCTGTACAAGTCCACTTCCTTCCGCCCCCTCTTCCACATCAGGTGCTTCAGCCCCTCACCATCTTGGTGCACCTCTTCTGGACTCACTGCAGTATGTCAATGCCTTTCTTGAACAAGCCCAAAACTGGATGCAAGACTCCATATGTGACCTTTCATGTGCCAAACTGAAGGGAAGGATCATTTCCCTGCATCTGCCAGCTACCCTGTTGGTAATAACCACCCAGAATGTGGCTGGCTGGCACATTACTGACTCCTATTCCATTTGGTGTCCACTGGGACCTTAAGGTCTGTTTCTGTCAAGCTGCTTTGCAGCAGGTATTGGCATATGGGGTTATTCCATCCTGGATGTGGGACTGCAATTGCTTTTGTTGAACTTCATACAGTTCTTGTTGATCCAATTTCCAGCCTGTTGAGATCCTCTGAGACCTTTCCATCCAGTGTACAGACTAGTCCCTCAAATCTGGGACTGCCTATGAACTTGCCAAAGGATGACACTATTCCAGCTGGACATGGCATTGCTGATCATGCTTTGGTCGGGGGGGGGTGTCACCCATCTTACAGTCTGTATCTCACCAATTTGTCTATAAAGATACCACAGGAGAAAAACATATACATACTTAAAATCCCAACTAGTATCTTTCCTCAAGTAACTCACCATCCTTCTAGATAATACAATTTATTAATTATTCATTGAGAACAGACGAACAGGATAGTATGGCAAGTTCAGTTAGTGACGGAATCATATGAAGCATCTATTACAGTCCACAAAATTAGTATATGCATATGGGAGCTGCTTCATAGGAAATAAAAGCTGAAGATTCTATTCACATAAAAATATATGTTAGATAAAACCTAGACTTCAGGATACCAGTTATTCAGAAATGACTGTACAGATATATTTGTGAGCCCAGAAGTTTGTGTCATTTTTCCCCAGTGACCAGCAGTTAGTCTAATAAAAGATTATTACCTCTGTCTACACACTTGGCCTTCCTCACTCACAGAATGATAATTTTAAACATGTGATGTGCAATTGCCAGCATTTTTACCTCACTCTCTCAGAACTAGAAAAGAAGAAAAAAAAAAGGAATCTGAAGCTTTTCTGGAGCAGAGGAAGTATTACTGTGCTTAAAGTGTTGTTTGGAAAATGAAGAAAAGTGTATCTGGGGATGATAAGTTTGACATAGCTCAGTATTATATAGTAAATAATTATTGTTCATGTCCAGGTTAGAAAAAACAATCAATTTAAGAGATATTGTCAAGGGAAAAGGGGCTAGGAAAAAGGTGCTAAGAAGAAGGAGCTTTCTCTTAAATGAAGTCGGAGCATATTTTCAGTATGCAGTACTTAAAAAGATCTATATTTATGTTATACATAGAAATGTACCATATGCAGTCAAGACTTGTTTTGTATTAGAGAACTTTTGTATAGTCAGAATAGATGGTGGAGTGGCATAAACAATTAGAATGTGTTCTTGGAAGTTGGGGCTCATTTTTATGCAATTAAAAATGGCAAGTTACCCACTTCCCCGTTAAACACCACATGGTTCTCTTTTTATTATTACACTAATGTAACAACACTACTATCTAGTCCATTAAGTATCAGTGCTGATAATTAAGATGCATTTTATTGCTTCTCTTAAGTATTTTTAATGCCTGTTTGGTTCTATAAATGACATCAAATGATAAACTACAAATCAAGTCTGGTAAGAAATTTTTTTTCCAGCTGACACCAATTTCCTTCATAGAAAGTAGGATATAGTTTGATACTAACTCATGTATATTTTAAAAATTTCCGTTAGCCAGAACAGTTGCAAGGAATGTGGCATGAAACACAGAGTCCAAGAAAAACAATATAAAAAAGATGAAACATGCATTAATTGGAACACTCTGAGTAACACTGTCCAGGTTATAATGTGTACAACACACTAGTGTTTATTTATCTTTTAAAATTCAAATATATGTTAGTAAAATTACTGCACGCATTATTTCCACACATTTTATTCACATGACAGATCTAGAAATTATTTTATGAAGCGTAAGTTTATTTGACAGTTAAAAAGAAACAGTTAAAACCAAAACAGTTGTTTGCTTTTATAATAAAATGGGCATCATTACTGCGAAAACAACTTTCTTTAATGAAAAGCTCCCCAAAGAATTATTTTTAATAATTTTTGAAAAATGCTATGGTGATGTTTTCTTCTGCAGTTTCTTGTACCATGCAGGTGCCTCTTTATTTGTCTGTAAAAGAAAGAACATTTAGTTGTGAGACAGTGAACACCAGAAGAAACACACGCAATCTACACAAGGCTCCTTCCTTCCTATGTAGTTCACAGTTGAGTTCTTTGCTTAAAAGCAAATATCAAAAACAACACTATGCATTTAAAGTTACTATGACAACATACCAGTATTAAAACCTCCCCATTTCCAGGTTATAAAAAGCAGATTATATGGTAAAAACTAAATGATTTTTTGAAAATTATCTGTCACAATTTAAACAAGCATCAACTGTGCCATAAATAGGTTTCATCTGAAATAACATCATCTGAGTTTTCCAGCTGAGAAAGGAATGGATCTTAGAAAAGAGATTTTAGGCGTGCCAAAATTGACCAACACTTCATGCAGAAATATAGTTCTTAAAAATTATTATTAAAAATAAAAGAATTCAGTAGTTTTCTGACTCTGTAGAAGGTATTTTAATTGCAGAGAATTATCTGTGAGCAACTTTTCCTTGCCTTCATAATTCTATGGGTTACTGCTACATAGTCAGGACTGCTTGTGGCAAATTCAGTGGTGGTTTGTATAAAATAAAATAGTTTAAGCTTTAATAGAAATAAATCTAATCAAGTGGAGGAGGAACAAGGTAAGGACTATTCTGCTTCCAAGGCTGGGTATAATCACTTGAGTTAGTGAGCACTGTCTCAAGTCTGTTGTCCCTAAACTTGTCCCTTTCTAGTTCCATTTTCTGACTGTTCTCTATTCATTCTTTCCTCCAAGACTTAAAAAGCATTCAATTTAAAAATCTACTTTATTAATTTTGAAGATTTCAGTTACAAAAACAAGTCTGCTCTATTTGTGCAAGCTTTTAGAATCCTAGAAATTGACCTAAATTGACAGGATTTTCGCTGGACTACTAATCTCTTATCTAAGAAGAAAACCTGTGTCATCTGCCCATTTTCAGTTCCCTACTCCAAAGTCTGCAAAGATTAGAGTTTTTCACAAAAAAATTGGTTACAATTTCTAAATGTAAACACATTTTTTCTGGATTCCTACACAGTTTCTATATCCCTAAGTAAGACAGGACAGATGACGCACTGAAACCCTGGATCATCTACACAAACTGCTTGCTTATGTTTTGGATCACTGAATAACCCTATCAAAGACAAAGTTTGGGCAGTATGATTTAGCACTACCAAAAGGACTATGGTGAGACAGCACTGGATAAGCCTGTGTTTAGTCTAGTAATACTATTCAAGCAAATTTTGAACTGCTAAAATCTCCCAATGTCCTCACATCATGTCCCAGACATGCAACCATTTCCTACTTTTGTGTTATAAACCCAGTACCTGGTGTGCTACAATACAAACCTCATATTGTTTAAGACACTGAATGCTAAAGTCTCCATCACGAAAAAAGAAAAAAGACAAAGAAAAAAAAAAGAAAAAAGAGTTCTCTTTGGACCAAATCAGGACATATGCTATACAGTCTGGATACACCCAGTCCACCCCAGAGAAAGGTAGCATCATTAAGTTTGTAAATTAGAGTCATGATTTGTTTTGTGGTTCAGCATTGCAACTCGGCGGTCTTGAATCTATCAGTTCAGACACAGTCATAGTCAGAAACTTCTAAACCATTTTCATGAAGCTTTCCAATACCAGAGGCACTAAATCTGAACTGGGCCACTTCAAATATTAAAATCCAAGCTTTTAGTTTCTGAAGGAATAAAACAGGGTTTTATAATATTGGCCATCCTTAGCAACAGAAGTGATATCAATACTGGTGTTCTATTTTTCATATGCATTTAGATACATATGCACATACACATTAATATACATGAATATAAGTGTACAGAAATACACCTATTTCCTCACTCCTGCTTCTCGATATAGATATGCACAAACTCCACTTATACACAATAATGGTAGATTTAAATGAGTATACATGGTCTGTGAATCCCTACAACTATTAAAATTTTGCTAACCACTCTTAGTGTTGTAATACAACAATTATTTTTTTTTAGTTTGCTGTGAACTTAAGATTTAGAAAGTAATGAAATAGCTAAAAGTCATCATAAACTTTAATTTTTCTCCTCAACATTGACTGTTTCCATAAAAAACTGCAAGTATTTAGCTGAATTAATTATACATCTCCTTGAATGATGAATCCACATAATTCTTTTTAAAAAGTGAGGAGAACCATCAGAAGTTTTAGCACTTACTCTTATCGTAATACTTACAAATAATGTTGGCTTAGGTGTAAATATATTTTCTTCTTCATGTTCTGGCAGCAGTTTTACCAAAGGGTTTGATTTTTTCCCAGTTGCATTTTTTACATCAATAAAACACTGAGGTAGATTTTGTTCATAGCGTTTACCACGTAGATTAATTATAATCTGCTTCATTGTGGCTAGTTCCTATAAAACCACAAAAGAAAAATGCTAAGTTATTCAGATAAATTATATTTCAACCTATTAAATATCTATTTGTTAATAATGAATTTATAGTCACCAAATGTGGATCAGTAAATCTAAAAAAAGAACATTTACTTGCTATAATTAATAAGATTACTACTTGGACCCTAGGAAATAAAATAGGCACAGAGGATTTATAGAACTCAAATTTTGTCCTGCTTAAAGGCTATAAAAGAGAACATTTACTGTGTAGTAAGAAACACAGTATCTCTTTTAACTTAGACTTCCATTTCATTTAAAAGAATTCTTTTGCATTAATTGTGTCAGGCTGAGGGAATGTAAAAATCTAATTTGAATACTGTGACAACTTGTACTTTTGAGCACTAGGTCTTGCATGGAAATTTTACAAATACATTACTAGAAATATATATCTTTATATCTAGATTAGAAAAGAAAAATCAATGAAAAACCTTTAGAGGATATACAGCAAAAAGAGGATCAGAATGGAAAAGAAGTTTTATGAAAAATGAAAGTTCCAGTGTGGAAAAAGGAACAAGAACATATAGAAATGCAGACTTTTTTTGGATAGCCTAATAATTTGCTTTTAAAACAATTTGAATTTAAAAAGTAATCTTTCCTTAATACTTAGCTGAACAAAACAGTTTATTTTAAATGTACTGTAGAGTGAGAAAGGAAAAAACATAGCATTTTCTGACTCTAACTGGACATCTTCTTTTGCCATCTTTCACCACACCTACTGCCTTAAGTTCCCCCTCCATCTCATGTAATGGGTATGATTACTGTAAAATAAGTTACATAATTTAAAGCATTAATTATTAGTATTATTATTATTACTACTAATAGTATTATTTAGAGCATTCATTATTGTAGAATTAGAACAGCAAGATCAGTAGAGAAGCCTTTCAATGTAAATTTTAAGACAATTTTACCTGTTTTAAAATATTAATGTTTTTATTTGCTTGCTTTTTACAAATGGTATTTCCTTCAATAAACAAAGTTACTGCATTAGCCTTATATATAATTAACATCGTCTTATCTCTCAACCAGAAAATGATAATTTGTGTTTACAGATGAATGACAAACATTTTTTATATCTTACCTATTTAATATTTGCCAGAAAATTACATTGATGCATGTTCTATTTGCACTGATTAGTAATAAGTTAAAAAAAACCTCTCAGCATTTGAAAATACTCCTGCCATATACCTTCTCTCACTCCACTGCTGCCTTTAATACAAGAAAAAAAGTCAAAAGAAACATGCTGTAGCCTTTAAGTTGTCGAACACTAACTGAGTTACATGAATGGAAGTTACACTCCACAGACCCGCTTCATCAAGTGTACAAATTGTTCTTGTATCTCAGTCATTTAATATTAACTATTTGCATAATTCAGCCATGTGTGGTGGCATGTTGAAACAGCATGACTGCAGAGCAGCTGTTTAAAAGGACTGCATAGCTGATGCCAACATGTTTTTCAAAGTTGTAAACTCTGCAAAGATGTTGCCAAAGCAACACATAGACAGAATTTCTCGATGAAAATAACTCAAGCAAGTATACAGCAAATAAATACACCATCATAGGAGATTAAATTGTACATAAACAACATTTTGACATTAGCAAATGGTGTTCCTATACTTAAACTGTGTTATTCTGTGGACCAAACAGTTCCACATTTGAACAAGGCAAAACCCAAAAACTGTCACACAGATTTATTTCAGAAACAGAGCTGAAACTTGTATGTGTAGGGTCAAATTCTCTTGTGTCAAGATCCACTTGGCAGTTTGAAGCCTTCTCTACTTAACAGAATCTGTCCTGTACTTGACAGCACTGTCTGTTTTCAGACTTGGAATAGGCTCTGGAGAGTCAGCTCTCACACAAGCTTCCCTTGTGACAGGAGGATTCTCTAATGTGAAGCCATAGGAAGGAATGACAGGGAGTGGGGATGAAAAATTAGTCCACAACAAAGACGCTATTTTGATATCACAGCCAAATTTATCATGAGGATTTAGCTAAGGTTGCCTTAATATTTGTTCTAAACCCCCTCCACATTCAGCAAGAAAGACCTTAAGAAACTTGACAAAATAAATAGCACAAGAAACACCAAATCCAGTAGAATTACTGGTATGTGTACTGCTAAACAAGGAAAGAAAACTGGCCCAACATATTTGCAAGAAATTTGCTGTTTTCGACAAAGGAAATACTGAAAACAAAGCTGTGTCTTGAACTGCAGTAATTTTAACAATCTCTTTAGACTTCTCTACTCCTGAACACAATTTCTACCTTAAGTTCCAAACAAAGAGTCATTAGCACTACCTGCTACTGCTGGCATGCTACCTTGATTCTATGAATATTATTTTCCAATCCTAAAATCCAGCAAGTTGGTCTAGAAAGCTAGTCAGGAAAAAGCAGATCTGGAGATTGTACTTAGCAGAAATACGTGAACTTGTTCCAGTGGGAAGAAGACCTTATGAAAAAAGGGGGAAGTAGGTAGAGGGTTCAAAGGAGATGGGAACAATCTTTTATGTAGAAGGACATGGACTAGTTTCAGGATAAGCTAAGTAAAGGAAAATGTGAAGAGGAATGGATGATTAAAATTTTTGTATTTTTTACTGTGTCAAGTCCATGTTTCTATGTCCAGGCAGAGCTGTGCAAATTGTTTATTTACAATATTCCTTTCAGTTACTCAGTGCACTGAAGAAAACTGTGTTGCTAAAGCTCTGCATTTCCCAATTTCTCTGGGGAAGTATTTGGTCTTTGCCATGCTGGCTCCTGGACATTTAAAGCCATGCTATGCAAGCTGTGTGTCACTGTGTTGAGGCTTCCAGGTCTGAGGGCTTTGGCTTTGGAGAGCCAGACAGCAATCCTTGGGTGGATTATGAGTACCAACACCTCTGAGCGGATTCACCCAGCTCCTCCCTGGGCTGGCTTTACACCTTTGGTCTCACTGTCACAAACTATGGGAACACAAGCACCCACTCACCGCTTACGCAACATTCTGTGGGGACGTGGCAGTGCGGATACATGGAAAACAACGCAGCTGGCAAAAAAAGGTGGGTTAAGATGACACAAGGAAAAAATTAACCTATGCAGCTGGCACAAAAACAGTGCTTAGGTACAATGAGTGTCACCCATACAAACAAGTATCAGGAGTGTATTATTAAATATTTTGAAAGCCTGTCCCCAGCAACCTGATGAATTTTTGTTAAGGATGCTGCTCTCTGCACCAGCACAAGTCCCAATAATCAAACTAACGAGCTACGTGACACATTAAGTGGGATTTCATTCAAAACACCTAAATTGCTGTATCTAAACTTAAGTATCTAACCACAAGCTAAGAATCTAATTTTCCATTTCAGACAATGTAGCTTGGAAAGCGGCTCCATTCAGAAGTGGGACATTATTGGTGTAGTAACATTAGCCTTGCTGATTAGGCTGCTAATAACTATAACGCACAGAGAGATACCTCACTGCAGACACCTTCATTCTGATATCTAAATTTAATTGTGATAAGCTGAATCCATTTCTCACCTCACTCTCCTTATCATTTACTTTTCCCAGGCTTCTACATCGCCTAAAACAACTTTCATCCTGAATAGCCAGTGTGCAATCATAAAATTCCCCTTGCAGACAGATTTGAAGTATCAAATTACTTTCTTAAGAACTTAAGAACAAGCTTTCACACCACAGATTATCTACTTGGTAAGTTTTCCAAAACATACAGAGATTCATACTTTAGGACAATCTAACATCCTGTATTCCACTTATGCATATTAATTCATATTTACTAAAGATTATTTGAACTATAAAAGAATACCTGAAAATTCTGCATACATAACCAGAAGGAGTCGGAATTCAAAGTAAGTGATTAGAATGAATGGACTGAGAACACAGGGAGTGATGCAGCAGGAGGTGAAGTAAGGCAACATGTATTGCATTGTAAATAGTATCAGAAGAAACTTCTTGCTTATTTTCATTTATTTTTGGTAACTTATGTTCAACAACCTTAGTTAAAAATAGCAAAAGCAATTTTGTGTGCCAATATACAAACAGAGAAGGAGATATAAAAGTTGGACTCAATGGTCTTAGAGGTCTTTTCCAACTTTTAGTGTTTCTGTGACTCTTTATTTAGGTACAGACAAAGGATAGGCAAGAGTCTTTTCCACAGTGTCCATTAATTAGAATGTTTTCTGGTTTGGCTGATTTCCCAAAGTCTATCTTGCTAATATATTAGGCTAAATGTTATCAGTGCTAGTGTTGTGGAACTACCTGAAAATCATCAAGCTTTAAAATAGTGTTAAAAGTACCAAACCAAGAAGCTTAAGTCATTTTTAAAAGGTAAAGTAAAAAAGGGTATTACCTGCTCATATTACTCATACTTCAGAAAATTCAGAGATTTTTTAATGATGTTTGAGCTTAAAAGTAAAAATAAGTTGCAGTTTATTTCAAATGGATTTTACCTGTCTAGTATGGATAATTGAAATAGTACCTAGGAAAATGGAGACTGAAGACTAGTTTTGGAATACAAAGGATAAAATTTGATTCCTTCAATGAGTAATGCAACTAGAAGATATGCAAATGCAAAACTAAGGCATGCAGCCATATAAAATATAAATGTATTTAGAGCTACAGATACTATAAAGGGAACTCTATCAACATTGGTTTTGATCTCCTTGATACACGCTGAAACACACACATACCAAAAGAGCATCTTACGTTTTCCTAATTCAAAATTAATACAATATTAGGTATTGTAACAAAACCATGACTTTCATCGTCAAAGCAAAATGAAAAAGAACTATCTCATTTGGGAAATGATTGAGGCATAAAAAGGTGCTCTTTTATCATGTAATTGATGAAGTATGTGAAAGACTTGCCTACATTAAGCATTGTAATCAAGTATAGCATCAAGATAGTAATTTCATTTTTTTTTCAGTCAATTGTCAACAGTATAAATTTTATTTTTTTACTGTCTCTGTCATGTAACTATAATCAAAGGAAGAAAGAATCCTCTGTGTGCACTCAAAAGCTTGCAAAAGCACTTAACATTATATATGTGTATATATAGTTATAATTAAGTAAATTTATATAAGCAGTTAAAATGAGACATGTCTATATATCATGCTCTGGAAGCAGATGGAAAATAACAGTCTCAAGAAAAATTAACTGGCTAACAGGAATCAATTACATACGTGTCAATTCTTAGGTTCTTATAGCAGGGAAGTCTTGCATCTCAAATAACCTCCATACAGTGATGTTGAAACGAAGCTTCATATAGATCAAACCAAACACTTGGAAATCTGCAGTAGGAAGAGATACTTACCTATGTAGTCTCAAGACAGCTCATTCTCTTGGTAAATTTAATGGCTTTTTCATATCGCTAAAATCATAGAAGAAGCCAATGGCTGTCAGATCCATCTGACTATCCTCATGTAGTAAAGCCCACAGTTACTGTAGTGAGGTAAATATCCACTAAAGCAAAAGTGACCCTGATAATAGTATGTACTGTTAACTGAACCTTTATCATGACAAATGGCATTGTACTTTTAGCTCGGCACATCAAATTTAGGAATTCTATATGCAATTTACAATTGCATATATTTATGAATTTACAGTTGCAAATTTCACCTTAGATTTTAACTCCAGCTTGAAGCAGAGAACTTGTATTGTGGAAGCTGAACAAGAGATTTCTGCCCTAGAAAATGTATCAGGTTCTGGCAAAACCACTGAATTTTCATGACTGACAAAAGAAGAACACACCATAAAAGAATAGCACAGAAAACCAATTTCACTGTCAAAATCAGAAAAATCAGCTGAAAGAGGGATAAAACTAGAGGTCTCCTCCCTCAGGGATGCTGATCAAAAGTTAAGGTCTCTCAAAATTTGTGAGTCAAGCACTAAGGCAATGATTTTAGATGTGTATTCTTACTCCCAATCCGTAAGTCTCCAGTACTGTGAGAGCAAAGCATGTATGGTCAGGACCTCCTTTGGAAAGCTTGTATTCTTCACTTTAACTGCCATATGGTCCCCATGTGGTTAAACTATAACTCGAAATAAAATATGTATCCAGTGTGGAGCTTGACTGTACATCCCCCATGCATGGAAGGGATTGAACAAAAAACTGCTTCACCAAAAGACTTAGTGTACCACAGCTTGAGTCCGGAGACTGGACTCTTCTCAATGTGAAAGCCAAACAGTAGCTTTGAATGCAACAACCTGCATTAACTTCTAAAATAACATTAACAATAAAAACAATAAATATATTAGAACATACTACTGAGGGAAGATAGCCATACTGGGATGAAAAACATGTTCATGGCAAGTCAGCACAATCTGTCTTCACATGCACGTTTCATCTTATTTATGCAGCTATTGTAGTCTTCAAACAAGCTTGCACAGGGAAAAGCACAGTTCAAAAATTGAGGCTATGGGTATGTTAAAGAATACTGATTTGAGAAACTTAAACCAGCATTTAAGAATATTATACCCATTTGGTAGTGTTCTGTAAAGAGCATATTTTGGAATGATTTCTGAGGCTCTCAAGAATTAAAAGTTCATGCTCAATACACAAAGGTTCATCAGAGGATTGAGAGAAAAAAAAATTTACTTCCTATATCTCATTCTTGATGGAAAATGATCTGAATCTGGAAAAAGGCAGGGCAGGGTGGTTCAGAAGGAACCATCTTCACAGTCGTCTTTCTCAAGGTGTTCACTAGGGTCAAGCTTAATGGGCATATCAGGTGATGGCAGAGAAAACACTAAGGATATCGCCCTCTATGAAGATCCTTACTTGGATCCCTCTTAGACTTCTACTGTAACTTTTGTGACAGCAAAGGTATGTTAAAAATAAAATTGTATCATTTAATTGCAAATACTAAGTTGGAGAGGGTCTTTGCAAGAACTCTGATTGCAGTTTGGCTTTGGAACACGTGACTGGATACTTGGCTGGATTTCCTCACATACATCTTTAGATATCTTCAGTAATAATACTTAAACCTAGGCAAACTAGCTTGTCTGACTCCTCTATATTGCTGTTGGTGAGAAATTCAAAGGTAATATTAATTTTGCTCATTTAAATGAGGTTATGGTAAATCACACCATAATAGTGCTTGTTTCTCTTTCTGACTGCAAATCCCTAGATGATTTTCTGATGCAGATATCTACACTCTAGATTTTTAAAATTAGGCAAGATCCATCTCTGCTAGTTTGTCACTTGACAAGCGACTTCTCAGATCATCTTTACACTGGCAGTACTCTTTAACAGCACTGGAGTTCACCAGTTAAAATGGAGGTAAACAAAGCTCACTGAAACAGAACCTGGTTCCACCTTTCAACATATGCAGTGAGTTGCATACACCACTTGAGTACCACACTCAAACTTTAGAGGAAAGCTAGAAGAAGGAGACATATGTGTCATTATCAAGGAATGAGACTCTCAAGCAAAAGTAGTACCTACAATGTCTCTCCTCTTCAGAAGTGCTAACAATTCACATAATGAACTATTTTAGAACTGTCTTTCAGGGTTTTTATTTCTGCTGCAAACACACTGCAGAAGACAACCTATAGCCTGGAATTAATTATCTGTTCCCTTTTTTGGCTGGAAGTGGAAAAAGGACCAACACCATTAGCACTGAATTCACAACACTGGGCAGTAAAACTAATGATGACAAGGTGTGAAATATGAGAAAGACACTGCAGAAGTGTCATTTTGACATGACAGCAAAATGAAGCAAATGGTCAGTCAGTCCATTCCACTGTTTAAGACTGTGGTTGGATAGGAAGCAGTGGCACAACTGGTGCGAACTCAGCTTCAATAGTGGAACTCCCTGAGCTTGTGCCTATCAGGAGTAGAACCTACATCCATAACAGAGCTCAAAGAACATTTTAACAACTGCCTATGAAAGCAAGAAAACAAGTCATTGTTCAGTCCTTCAAGTAAGGCAGAGTGTATTTGACATAGTTGCATCCTAATTGCAGCTGTGCTGGAAATATGAGAAGTCAGCAAGAATTCCGGTGTGAGAACTGCACATATGGTCATCTAAGGCACATGGATACACACTGTAAAGCTGGAAACTGGAAGACAGTATGAAATGTCTTGATCAAACAAATGAACCTGATAACTGGGTGGTGGAAAGATGCCAGGCCATATGCAAGATGTTGATAGCTTCTCTGCACTACACTTAATTCATGAGTTCTCTATATCCCAGTGCATATAAAAACCTTAAAATGAACTGACAGATCTGTGACTATATGGATCTACAAACTACTTCCAGTTTTATAAGGTGAACACATTAGAACTGTGGCAACAATAAAATGTCCTAGTCACTGCAGAGAACAGCTTCTGTCTTTTTAGATACATAAAAATCTCTGCCTATTTCAGCTGTATCTTAAATTTGTTCTTAACAGTTTAATCTTTCTAACTTCTTAACAAAAATAGGAAATAATTTCTCTCATAATTCAGAACTAGCATATCAAATTCTCAGGGTTTTTTCACTTCTGTATTGTAGATCAGAAATATATTCGTAATTGCAATTAGGACTAATTCTCCAAATACTTTTTTTAAAAATCTGAGCCATTGTGACATTCATTTACTCAACGTGTAATAAAAGGTACGTTTTCTTGAGTAAGTACACCTAACAGGAAATGGATGCTAACATGCTATTATATTAAAACAGCCTTATTTGCATGAATTATTACGTAGATGTTACTGTATTTTCTAAGATGGTCATATTCTAGTTTAATTCTCCCTGTCTTTGTTATTTCTTACAGAGTATTTATTTTCCCTTTCCACTTGATAATAGTCAAATGCTACCAAGAAATGAACAAAAGTAAAATTTTTACACAGCTGGATATGCAGTAGGATGTGACAGAAATATACATGGCCAATACAGGAAAAAAAGAATATAACATGGGTTACATCTTGAGACAATCAGAACAATTTCAGATTAACCGACAATTAAAAGTTTCTTGTTTAAAAGTTTATCACTTTAATTGATTCTGGCTCTCTCAAAACCATATAATTTAAAATACACATGCCAATTACATCCCATAATCGATATATAAGTTGCATTTTGCCTATGAAACCTCTTGTTTAGTACACAACGGCTTACTGTATACCATTGTGAATAAAAAGATAATTCTTGCAAAAATATATATGAAAAACAGTAACATACTCTGAATAATATAGCTCAAAGAAAAGAATCAATGCTGTTAAGTCCTTCTTCCTAAATTCAGTACTATTTGGAATTCAATGTTTATTAAAGCTTGACAGCAACAAAATTGATAACAAAAAGATGAGAAATACTGCTTAGGAGCATATTTTTCTTTGTAAAAAATGAGCAAGAAACTTCTCTGCACTCGCTTAGCAATGTAAATGTCACTTTGTTTCTCCAAGCTTAAAGCTGAGAATAGCTCCAGGGCTTACTTGTGATGCAGAAATGTCCCTGTAATCTACTTAGAAAACATGCAGAACATTAATAGAAACTAGAATCTTGGAACATAAACGTAGCATAAGAAAAATGATAATTACTCTGTGGCTTAACATTTAAAAAGAGAGCTAAGCATTGTACATCAGCATTTTTTTATATAAAACAAGTTGCAGCACATAGATGAGCAGGAAGTCATTCACTTTAGAAACACAAATAATTTTGACATTATCGTGTACAATCTTTTTACACAAAAAAGAGGGGGAAGAGGCAGAGATAGAGATTGTTTGAAGGCACCTGTTACCAATCACGTCTTTTCATTCGTGTCTTCCCAACCCCTGCAGATACCCCTTCCTTCCCCTCTCCCCAACAAAGCAGTTTTCTCCTTTCATCCACTAAGCTTCCATCCCTGATTAAACACGTACTGCCCTCCCCCTTATGACTCCAAAGCTTTTTATGAGCGTCTGAACTTCTCTCCACCTCTGTTTTTTGCAGATGGCAGCTGTTGCTACTCTCCAGGTTCCTAAATCCAACATATTGGCTTTCTGTCCTAGGTTATTCCTAGTCAATCTTCTTCAGCATAACTTAATTATAGCTAAGGATAGTATTAGCCAGACTTTAAAGTATAACTAATAACGAAATGCTGAAAACTCATCTGGAATTCTCAAGGTCATTGCTGAGATGGAATTAAACTCTGGGCACAGAGAATTTAGCAATGAGGAGCAGTCCCCAAGGGCAATATGAAAGTCAGAAAGACAAACATGGTAATATAGAAGTGACTGGTCAAAGTAAAGTAAAGCAGAAATACTTCAGGACACCTTGCTTTTCCACAAAAGAGAGAAAAAAGAATAAAAACATCTGACTTTTCTTTCACTCTTGTGGACAAAAAATTAGGGTAACTATTAAGAAGTGCCAGGATTTTGTGCAAGATTCTGACATAAAATGAATGCAAGCACAGAGACTACTAGATTCTCAAACACTGTGAACATTAAAATTTTGGAACAATGTCATGGAATTCTGAAATCCATATGGCCATGTTTAAAGTTTAACATTCATAAACATTTATCTAAATCCTTGGAAACCTTAGCCTGATAATTTATAGAAGCTCTGAAAAAACTCTTAGAGCCCTTCACAAACTCTGCATATCCTAATATGACTAATTAGTAACTCTTCCTTCTCTTGATCACATGGACTCTCCAATCTTAAATATACTCGGAAAATGCATCTGGCAACCATTTATCAAAAGCTCAAAAATAAATCAGATTTTTTACATTTTAAAGATAATGAAATAACTGTTTTCTGATTTTAACTTCATCTTTCTCACCTGTTCTGTCTTCTTCTGTATGCTTACTTATTACCTACACAACACTGCCTTATGCTTATCTCCTTTTCGTGCATCCCACCAGACCCTTTGTTTGCTTGGACAAAATAAGCTAGACCTTTAATCTCACTCACATAAGACCTCCAGCCTGTTGCGAAATTTATCTTTTTTTCCCCCAGAAAACGACATAAAAAATACAAAAAATAATCATCCTAAAGATCAAATGACATTTTTTTAAATTTACATTGTAAGTTTTTAAGATTTAATCTTTTAGAGACTGGCAGGAATTTGAAAAGTGGCCTTTTCCAGGAGATGTTGATTAAAAGTGAATGTAAATTCTAAGAATGGTATAAAGTGAAAATGTAATTGTTTGTGAAACCACTTCCAAAATGCAATCAGTTCCTGTATAAGAAGATGACTTAGAGAAAAGAGTTAGTTTGTGTCTAGTTAGGAAAAATAAACACTAAGGAGATTTTCTTTCCAGGCTTTTGAATTGAAACATGTAAGAAACAAAAAATGGCTGTGATTAAGACGCTGCATTAGGACACATGAACTCTTAAACCTCTTCTGCAAACTGGGGAGTTTTGGACAAAGCACCATTTCTTTTATTTTGATCACTGCTTCTGCAAAACAAGCATAGTGATAGTTTTCTGCTTAACTTGTGGGTATAATATTTGGGAGACAGCTACTGTGGTGAAGGACAGAGAAATATTCAGTTAATAAACAGGATTATTTTGACATATTGATAAGAAACTGTGAAAACCTGGAAAGGGGAAAGAATTACATGGTTGTAAAGGAAAAGCATTAGGTTTACTCATAAATGATGAGCTATACAACAGATGTGGAATGCTCCTCACCTGCCAATTGGAAAAGAAGTTCAACGTAACAGTCACTAAGGCAATTAGCATTTTAATATTAACCTATTTTCAGCAAGAACAGCTCAGTAAGAGTTTTTTATACTTTACTATGTTTTAAATAGAATAAGAGCTTGCAGTGGCTAACCAAAATAAATTTTAACCTGATATAGTTGAAGATTTCTACCAATTCAGGTACACATATTTAGATAGATTTAACACTCAATTTGAGTGACACAACAATTTACTGACATAAGCTAACTGGATTTAAGTAAACAAATAGCAATCAAACTCCATGTGTCTGTAGCCATTTAACTGATTGATATCAAATAGGTTTATTTAAACTACTACTACATGTTTTCTACTTTGTGACCTAGCAGACAGCCAGTGCTTGGTTTCTGGTTGCTAACTTCACTTGAAGAGCTTTGGCACAGTAACACATGAATGTGTCAATAAGGCAGGTGACTAGTTCAGCAAGTCTACATTCTATCACTTGTATGCACAGCTGCTAATGTACGATGAGTGCACAGATGTGTAAAGCAGATAAAATATCAGCAGGTTGTCATATCTTCTTACCTGGTGTATAATATTAATGTGCTGATAACTAATCATGTCTGCATAAACAACAGCGTTGTAGGAAATGAATGGCTATTGTAAACAGCCTGAATTTGCAGCATTTATGTCATAAATGTTACCCTTTTATTTCTTATGACAATGATTTCATAGTATTAGTTTTACTTTTATAGGTTAAAAATTACCAGATTGCCAGACAGCATCACATACTGGTGATTTCAAGCAGTCAAAAAAAATAGTGTAAATGAAGTTCTTTTCATTCATACAAACAGAAACTGATCTTAGCACTTCGAGAAACACCTATTAAAGTCTTCTACCGGCGTCTCTTACTCTACTGTCTTATTTTTTGTTTGAAGGTCTCCTACGGTACTTCTATTTGAAACACAAAAAGAACGTCTCCATTTGTTTTATGTGCGCTGCTTTTTTTTTTTTTTCCCAAAACCCACTGGATTATGAACTTCACATTAAAAATATAAACCCCAGCTAGTTAATTTTCAAGATTTTAGAACTCAGTTTCTACACTCTGTTTGAATTGGAAAAGCTAAAATAGATTTAATTGTGCAAATTATTAGTTTTCTTTATTATGACACATCTGCATCTTAAATTTCTGAAGAAATAGTACAATGCTATACATCAAAGCATAGCGAATTTATAACCTCTTAAATGTAACCTCAGGAAATTATTACTAAACCTTCTTGCCAAACATCTGAGTGCTGACAGACTGCCCTTCCAAGTTTTCATCTGAAGTTTGAAAGCCAATGGATAAAGTCTAGAATTGCACTTCTGATGTTACAAAATACTAACAACTGCATCAAGCATGAAAGGCAATGGAATTGCCAGGATCACAGAGTAATCATGTGGTAATATTTCATGGTAAATATTTCTTTTAGTCCAAGGCCGACTGTTGGAAAGAAAAAAACCAAACCAACAAACTAGATAAAAGGAAACATGTATTGAGAGCTTCACCAAAAAAGATTTATTGGATTCATCCCACTTAACTTTAGCACTTAACAGAAAACTGCACTTCAGTGCCTTTAAATTATAAATACCTGTTATATGCACAAAAGGATAACGTTTGGATGCAGATAAAGGATTGCACAGAAGCTGGTGTTCTATACACTACAGTTTTGGACACAAAATGCCCTCTTTATCACAGGTAAGTAATATTGACATATAAATATTTTTAATTGTTTTTTTCTTTGCTGGACTCTTTCCAAAGGTCATTCAAATTGCTAACTTAACAGACAGCAACACACTTTTGTAGGGTTTTTTTGGCCAGGTTAGGTTTCTGTTTAGTGATTTGTATGATCCTACTGCAGCATTAGAAATGTGTCAGAGCTGGTGCAACAGGAGGAGGGAGAAGGAGAAGCAGGAGAAAAGGGTAAGGCAGTGTTATAGCTATTGGGTCAGGCAGTATATATAGCTATATACTCAGGCATGATGTATAATTTCATCTGGATTTATGCTTTGAAGGAACATCTTTCTCACTCATTCTCCTCTACTCTGATTATACAAAGACATGTGGGCAGTAACTTCCAAATACGAAGACAGGTCATGCAACTAATTA
The DNA here is from genome assembly GCA_013398015.1 of Oreocharis arfaki. Taxonomy (NCBI): domain Eukaryota; kingdom Metazoa; phylum Chordata; class Aves; order Passeriformes; family Paramythiidae; genus Oreocharis; species Oreocharis arfaki. The sequence goes on along the minus strand of VZRR01003601.1, from coordinate 500,612 downwards.
GCTAGTGGGAAGAATCAAAACTACAAGCTGGGGTTGGTGTGGTTTGGTTGGTTGAGCTAAGAGTGTCAACAGTGTGAAGTTCAGCTGATTAAAAGGAGAACACAGACTACAAATAATAATGCCTAAAAAAATTAATCTGGAGATCTGAAATATCCTTTTTTTAAAAACCCCACACAGTTTACTGGAAGGTTATTAATGGGAGACCCCATTGCTCCTCCAAACAATGTTTTATGCTTTTCTGATGGATCTGGAAAAACAATTAAATAATAATATCTTGACAATACATATAAAATATCTTATTCTAAAATAAACTGAAAAATTTGGCTGCATTAACTTGCTGTCTTGCACTTAGGGGTTTACAAATGGCATCAGAATACTGTGCACCCCAGACCCTTCTGAGAGCTCAAAGAAGACAGAGGCACTGGGAAGGCTTTATTACGAACCTCCGACAAAATGATCTCAGCATCATCCTATACACTGATCATTCAAGATAATGCCATTGAACTCCCTCTAACAGGAAAGTTTGCATTTAACCACATGAAGAACGCAAGGGATTTTATCCTACCAGCTGATTCTCAGTGATCTAAATGAAAAACTAGATCAAGAAGTTTTCCACACTCATTTACTAATTAATTCAGACAAAAAAGGAAGCAGCAGGCCAAGAAACAATTAAGAATTTGGGCCAAGAATATAGTCTAAAAAAACCTCCAACCTTCCTTTTTTCTCCTTCAGGGGTGGACAGAAGCTTTTAAGGCTTTGCATAATCAAATAACTAGTTTTCACTTTGATTTCCCACAGCAAAATATAAGAATCATCATCAAATTAGATGTCTCCATAATTTGAAATAATGAACTATTTTATTACATTAACATTTAGTGTAATTTTTTCCTGTAATAAAAGAGCTCATGTAAGAATCCTACAGAAATTCTTCCAAGATTCCAAGTAAAACTTTCAACTTTATTCTTCTAAAATTAAACTCTGTGAAAAGAGAAGATTAATCATGAATATAAGTTCTTTATTTTAAAAGTGTATAAAATGCTATAATTGCCTCCAAAGCAGCATTAGGAATCTAGCTGATATCACAATGAGATAAAAATAAAAAAACTCCCAACCCCTCAAACTCTAACATTCCATTGAAAAGAGTTAATACAGTCTGAGACCACACAGGCTGGAATACCTTAACTCAAAATTGTACACTTATTGAAATACGTCGCTGGAAGACAGCATTAACATTGTTTTGGCATTTTGCTTGTACTTTTAGCACTTACTTTTAACATACCTAAACTTCATTTTATCTTAACTGTGAGTATCTTTGGCTTATCTATTCAAGAATTCTAATGTTTCTACTTGCAAACATGAGAGCAACAAGGTAATTCCAAACAAGACATGACATTTTAGTATGTGCAACGACTGAACAAGGCTGACAGTATCCCTGTTACAAGATAGCATGTACCAAACACATAACCCTGTAATTAATCTTTTTTTTTCAAATTGTATGAATCTGTATTTACAGGTTGCATGTCACTTTTATTTAAAAATGTGAACTGTTTAAATGCATTTAACTCTTTACTAACCTGAAGCGAGAAAATTTCTATTCTTTATTCCTGTCAGGAAGGATAATTTCTGGAAAATTGTGATGTTACTGCAAATTTAAATCTTTTATTAAGATGACAAAGGAGTATAGTCAAAGACTAATTCGCTATCCTGTACAAAGATTTCAACACATGAAATAATTGCCTTTTAGAGAAATTCAGAAAGTGTAAAACCACTGGAAGAAGTTTGCATTAGAAGTAAAAAAAAAAAGGCTGCATTAGGAATAAACAGAAGTGACAAAAGTTAAACCTATACACAAACACAAAAGCTACTTGTTGTTTTCAAGCATTTTCCTGAAACAATTTTAGCTTATATTTTGTTTCTTAGGAGGTTTCTTTTGTGCATTGTACTGGCATTTCATAACTTTCTTCCCCCAAACATGCAAGTTCTAATGTTTCTTTTTCAGTACTTCTATCCTTCTCTGCAGAGGTATGTTTAAAAAACACTGTTTGACAAAACCAGTATGACTAATATGTCTTATTTTTAACAGATGTAAAAAGAAATTCGAGAAAACAGTACTAATTTTGGAAATATTTGCTCGATTTCTTAACATTCAAAGCATGGGGAACATCGAAGAAGTCTGTTTCAGACTCAAGTATTTGCTTTTCTCTTTCAATCAAGCCTGCCTCCGCCAGCCTTCCTTGATCGCTTGACACAGTTTAAAAATTTGAAATGGTGAAATGACACAAAGAAGCAAACTGCTGCATATCAGGAATAGTTTATGAGGGTACTTGCAGGGGCTAATGTTGTTTGGATGTAAACAATCTTGCATAGCTTAAAGTTAGAAATGTTATAGTTTCCTTAAAATATATTGCAAAATTTTTATTTTATCACTTTCTACTGTTGTTAATCAGCTGCAATGCATTCCCACCGATATGACACTACTAAAACTAGGCACCCATGGTGTAACTACTTTGTGAGCACAACTAGTTGGCAGCACCCCTGCTTGGAAAAGAAGGAGTAGGAACAGGAAATTTTGAAAGAAATTTATTTGAAAGTAGGCCAAGGGCCTATCATGTTGGAAAAAAAACTACATGTTTATACAATTAAGTCATGTTTCCTCAGAGTATTTTTCATGTCATTAATATAAGGATATGATAAAGCATGAATATAATGGTAAGGTTTATAAACTATCTAGAAATGTTTAAATCATAGATTAGTTTGGGTTGGAACTCAGCGAACAGAATTAGTAGTTTTCATTTAAGTTGAGGCTCACTTGGACTCAGCTATTAGTGAAACTGTTTTGTTTTGGTTCTAACAAAAAGTAGTTTATTAATTGTTTGGGAGAGACAAACTAGTTTAGATCAATTCAAGACATGGATTTTAGTTTACTGATCTAAGAAGGGAATTTGATGAATAGCATGAAAAGGAGATGAGGGAAAACAATTTTGCAGAGGGAATGAGACTTCAGGAGGTGGATAGTCAGTTTTCCATGAAAAGAATGTATTAAAATGAGTGATAATCCAATCTCCGACAGGATAATTTAGGGAAGTTGCAGCTTCCTTGAAAGGAATCTCCCCATTTTTTCTCTTACCAGTAAGAGATCTGAAAGGTGTTGCCAAAGAACTATTGATATACCTCTACGATCACTTTCTGAACAGGTAACTGGGTAGCTAGGTCCCATCACTCTGTATACATAACTTGCGTTGCTTTTCCTCGTATTCATAATTCTTGATTTGTTAATGTTGTATTTTCTCTGCAAATCCTTGCCAAATCATTCAGCAGCTCTGGGAGAAGATTTAATGGCTGCTCGGGTCAGCTTTTGGTTTTATATCTTCAGTACTCTTTAGCTTCAGAAAATTCTGTGGTATTATTCACATTCTCAGATTCCTGCAGTAAACTTAATTTATTTTCATCCTTTGTTTCAGACATTTAATCTGCAGATTTTCTCTCATATGCTGTATTAGTGTCTTAAGACTGTTTAGATAAAAATCTTGACAAGAGCCTTTAGGGTTTCCTAAATGGCACAATTTTGCATACTTTTAGATCTGAGAGTGTATTCCAGTCCAGCAGTGCCCTGATTCTTGCTTGGTGGAAACTCAGGTCAGTGCATAAAAAAGTACCCTGACTCCTCTCGGAAACCTGTGTAACTATGGTTTTGTTTCCTCTCCCTAACCCCTATTTTGGAGTTGAAAAGGAATTCAAGAGTGTACTGGAAATGAATTGAACAATGCTTTGGTCCAGTGTTTGGCTGCAAGGACTGGGGAGAACAGAGAGATCCTGAGGCATACTGTGACACACGAAGGCCTTACAGATTACACGTGTATCAATTTTCTTTGTCTTTATCTAGATTCTTGTTAAATGCTTACAATCACCAAACACTTTTCAAGGCAAAAGAAAAGAAAGAACACAGACATTAAATCATCAGAGAGAATTTAGCAACTGAGAGTAGAACTGAGACCCTCCCCAGTACCCGACAGACAGGGTCACCTGTGTTGCTGAAAATGACACAGACAAGAAAACCACATCAAATTAAACCAAAGTAAATAATTTTTTCCTCCATGGTTTAAGGGCCAGTAGTGAAAAAGTGCACTTATGGTAGTAATACTAAAAGAGAAAGATTACCTCACGGTCATTTAGAAGTCTCTCCAAATCTGCTGCCATCTGATTCTTGACACGCAGCAAAGCTGTCTTTTCTTTATTTAAAAGACTGGTAAAAAGAGGATAGGAAATGCAGTAATAGCAACAGATAATCTCTTTTAATCTTGTATTCTGGCTGAAACATGCATTTTCTAAAGCTAAATAATGGCGACAATAAAAATCTGTTCAAGTAATGGTATCAAATGATCCTTCTCTATATTCAAGCACCGAAATTTTTATAAATGGGCCCAAATGTACTGATACACACAACATCTTATTTTAGTCAAACAGAAAAACTATTCGAAGCCTTCATAAAATACTTTTGTCCTATTTTTTTTTTCTGAAGGGTAATTTAAATGACAGAATCTTCTATTATCATTTCTTGGTTTCTTCTAGGCAAAATGAGATCATTTTATAAGCAAAGTAAGACTCGTTAAATCTACACTTCCATATCAAAATGTGGATTTCTTTGTTGTATTAGCCAATAGTAGTAGCACACTGTATGAACTCTTTCTATACTACTGTATTTAGAATTCTGAAAATAGCAAATACAAGGAAGAAAAACATCCAGCTCATCCCCTTTTAGCTGTGTGGTTTCTGCAAAAATTGTAAATGTATTTTTGTTATTTTTAATTTTTTATTCCAGCATAATTCATGGGACCAAGTTTGTCCTAGGAACCCAGTATGAAAACTGATTTAGCATGAAGGCATGATTTTATAGTAGAATGTAAAGTTTAACTTTAATCATTCTTTGTTTTCATAGTTATAGAATATGAACATCTGAAATGTTTAGCATACACATTGTGATTCCAGGCAGCAGTTCTATAATAATTAAATGTATTTTCATATTTAGCCCCAGCATCAGTTTCTAACATTAAATTTCAGACTAATGCATGCTTAACGCCAGTATTTAATCTAGTTTGTTAAAACAGCCCCAGAGCTCTTCTTGGAAGACATGTTATATATGCCATTACCATGACTTAACTAAATAGGTTGTACAATATTAACTGTAACATAAATCAACAACTACAAAAAAAGCAATTCTGCATATGGAATGCAAATACGTAATAATGAAAACAGGTCAGGAGTTCAAAAGCAAATACATTAAAATTTTATAAATGGGGCAATTACATGTGTTGCAAACACAAATTGTTTAATATTTCCAGTATCTGATCCAGAAATGATCAACAAAATAAATCAATCTTTAATTGGCTTTGTATCATCTGCTTGTTTCAAATAAGCAACATCATCCTTTGCCCCAGAGATTTTCTGGCAGTTCCTTGCAACTCCTGTATTGTAAATTATGATTGTCAATTCCTTCTAGGCATTCATTAATTCTCAGAAAAAAATGTATGCTTTTGCCAATTTGCTCAGTTGTTTGAACTATTTAAAAGGAAAGTACTAACATTTATGAAAAACTATAAAAATATTTTAGTGTTTTCTAGAGTTTTATTTTCTGTCATATTTTTGATCATGATGAAATTGCTATTTTTTCTTGGGTACTTTATTTTCCTTGGATTCATGTGTTGTAACTTACATATCACTTTTGCTTGGATTTCTATTTCCTAAAAACATAAACTAATCCTTCTAGAGGCTCACAAACTTATTTGAGAAGCAATAATACAAGTTTCTTCATTACTTAAGCAATGTACTGAATAAGCACAAACATCGGTGTTCGTGACCGAACCAGAAGCTCATGTTTGAGGTTCAATTTCATCTACAGAACAGAACCTATTCTACTTATACCAGTTATACCTTCTGAAACAATATGACATGAGTGATCCATGTAGAGCAGTTCTAATTTTCTTTGTTTATAGACAAATATAGGACATAGACTACTACAACATTCAGTAGCACTTGATGTGTTTTCTGTCATACATATTGACATAGAATTACCAAAGCATGTGCAGACTTCAGATTCGGTAGTTTTGCAATACTTGTGCTTTTTCATCATTGTAGGTAGAAGGGAGTACTTATAGATAGAAGGGATTCTTGCACTTATGAAAGAATACTGCAAGAGGCATATACACATTTAGCAGAGAAAGAAGTAATTACCAGACCGAATGATAATATTTGACAAGGTTAAACAGAAATGCCTTCAAAAGTTCCAGCTTGGGAAGAAGACTGACAATTTCAATCCTTGGGTTTAAAATGTTCTGAACCAGCATCATGTATATCAGCAAAGAGGTTCTAGCTTTAACCTGCCTTACACTCCCACCGAAGAGTAGTTTAACCTAGTTCAGTTTTAATTGGCAGTGTAACAAATCAGAGAGCAGCTTTACAATTTGTTTTAGCTGACCTAAGTGAGAACTGTTGTTGAAGGATCATCCTTCCCTTGTCTCATCCTGGTAACCTACTCTTTCTGTTGGTACTAGACAATCTGTCACCACATAAGCTCCCTTCACTGATCTAGATGGACACTGGAGTCTTTTCAAAGGTTATATTTCACATGGATCACCAAAATAACTTGATTTACCATGTACAGTGGACACCTACAGCTGAAGGCAAGGATGAGCATGCTCCATTTGGTGATGGAGTGTTTGCGACGATTCTGAAACCACTATGAGTCTAGAAAATCAGCTTCTCACACTGGAGCTTAAGGGTTGTAACTTTCATCTAAAAAGACAGAACCATGATGTGCTCCACAGTCACTGATGGCCTCACCCTGAGCATGGAGAAGGTGCCCGTTGTGAGATGTCATGTAACTGTGGCCCCAAAAGTCCAGGTTAGAGAACTAACTGAAAAGCAGTGCATGTCCTGGTTTTTCTGTGTGCTTTTCCAGAAGAAACCAAATTGTCTGGGAGGACATCCAGTTTCATTCCATCATGCTTTTAAAGCCTAGCCAGGTATGAATCCAGGTACCAGGAATGCAGGGCTTACCATAAAATACACTTGTCATATACACACACACTGCTCATAGCAACCACTGACTTGTTCTGTCTTGCTTCACTCAGGATCTAAGGTAGCTTGGGTATGGTATGTAAGACATTTTTAGGTGACATGATTTTAGTGGAGAAGGGATACTTATAAACTTCAGCCTTATAAACTTTTTTCAGTTTGGGCAACGAAACCGTCTTACTGCTTAAGTGTAAATATACTAGTTACCATCCTGTTCAGAAGCTTCTATAATTAGATATTCTAAATAATATGCTTATGCTGGACACACAAAATAAACATGGGTTTATACAGTACTGGATTTTATTATTACTTCTATTCGGTTTGAAAAAAAATGCAGGTTTCTTTTTTAGTGAACTGTGTACTCCAGATGCTGTAAGAAATAAGGATTGTGCCTTTCTGTTAATTTGCCCTTAAAGAATTAAGTTGAATAGTCCAAGACTGAATTTTTTTTTTTCATCTCATATTCAGATAAATATTACCATTGAAAAAACCAAATACAGATAGTGTATGTAAAGGTTTTGTACATATAACTGAATATATAATATACCCACATAGTGAAGCTATCCCTTGCCTGCAAATTACAGATGAATAGCTCAAAGCAGGCAGATATTTATTAGTCTAGGTCAAATTTTGTTCATAAGTCACACAGTTAGAAAGGGAGGTATAAGATGTTTTGCAAATAGAAGTTCTTCACAAGAGAGCATTCATGACAAATCAGTGATCTCTCATTGTGCAGCCAAATAACCACAGCTCAGATTTTAAAACAGATTAAAACACTTAATGATTTTAATTGGAATGCTTCAAGAGGCTTAAAAACGTATCCATGAAGTGTCCAAATTAAAATTACTTTTTCAAATTGTAAAAAAACCCCCCAAAATAACTAGTTAAAAGTTGTATTACAGATCAGAAAACGTATAAAAAAGGACATATTTCAACAAATTTTTGCTTGGAGCATTTCTCAGGTAAGCTGCAGTACTTTTGGAATAGAAAATGCATATTTCACAGAATGGTAGTGTTCCCATAAAAAGCTCATTGCCCATTCTTTGATGGGAAAAACTCATCTAATACTCTATGCTGAGCTTTATGTTTGGATGGTAATTAGAGAACCCAAAATGTTTAGGTAAGGAACATTTCAGTACAAAGCTTCTTAGTGAGCAAAATCCTTATATGGCTTCTGGATTTGCTACACAGTTAAGGCTTTTGAGGAGTGCTTTTGGGTAAGGGAACCTCTTTTAAAACCAGCGATTGGTACTGAGAAATTTGAGTAACTGCATTTTAAATAAATACCCTCTCTTTATGAATGAAGTCCTTTTAACATATCCAGCTATTTATAAACCTAGATGTTTTTAGCAGAAAATTATGTACTAAAACTACAATTACTTCACTACACACATAAGAATGAAACTCAGAGATTTTTTTCCCCACAGCATGACAGAGTTACAAGCATTTCTTTTCAAAAGGAGTGCTAAATGTGATGTTTTCATTTCTGGCTAAAGAACTGCATGCTAGAGAGACTTCTTTACAGCAGCAAGGAGTCATCCGCACCCATAGCACTGCTCTTATTAACCATCACTATTTACTTTTATTAACAAGAGTGCTATGTGGTCTAATATAAATAAGAAGTTACTTAACAGAGTATTTTGAGATATGCAGACCACCTATAAATTCACTCAGCACATGCCCTGTCACTCAAGACCAGAGGTTTTGTATCCGAAACGTATCTGCAGGTGTATGGCTCAGTTCACAAGCACATGAAGTGTTCTGCTCCCAGAGCCAAGTTCTCTTTGAGGCCAAGTGCCAGCACAGCCCATGGCCTGCCTGGGAAAATCCTAAGGGAATGAGAGTGGCAGTGAACACTGTATGTGGGCAACACCTGACAGAGCCTCCATTACCCCTAAACAACCTCTCCTTCTGCCTTTGAGTGGTTATGTGCTTGTGCATTCACATTTGACTCCAAACAGTGGTATCAGCACACCTTTAGTAAGCTGCTGGTGGGTCCCTAAGTTGTTCATGCAAATCACAGCAGTGGTAGCTGCTCAGCTAAGCATTTACCTCAACCAAAACAGCTTTTGAAGCCCTTATGAAGGTATGGCTAAAGACCCACAGAGATGTGTGAAAGATGTTTGGAATAGGCACACTTCTCAGCAAACCAACGAAGGATCTCCAGCTCCACTGGAATATACTATATATACTTTAATATACTAATATACTTTAAGACTTCAATTCTGTCTGGTAAGTATTCTGACCTTCTCTCTTTTCAGTGAGAAGCTGGATGGGGCTTTGAGCAACTTGGTCTAGTGGAAGTTGTCCTTACCCATGGCAGGGGGGTGGAACTAGATGATCTTTAAAGGTCCCTTCCAACCCAAACCACTCAGTGATTCGGTCTGACAGCTACTGACACAGGCAACCTTGAGCACGACTTGGAACAGCCCTTCCAAGTCAGGGAGACATTTTGATACGAAGGCTCTGAAAGACAGCCTTAGGTCTAGAGGTGTGACACTTACGGATGAAGGCAGGTAAGCTGCTCTAGTGAAAGTGAACTTTGAAGACCATGTTGGAAAGAAACTTAGATGGATCTGCATGACTTGTCAAAAATATTATATTAAAATGATCTGCCTGAATCTTTCCCATTCCTCTTGCAGAAATAACTGCTTTCAGAAATGACACTTTAATAGAATTATGAGTGTGGAGAATCCTGAACACATCTGCTGCCTGTTAAGGGGCCATTATAAAAGTGCTTTTAGGCCATTTTATGAAAAATTGATAAAGATATGGCCCAAGAACATCCAAAATGAGATTTCTGTCATAGACAGCCCTCCTCGTACTTGTCTTCGTCTTGTGCTGATTCAACAACAGTCTATTACATCACAGAATCCAACTCACACCCAGCAGCAAGCAACAAACTTCTCAGTACATGGAAATACAAAGTGCTGCAGGTTGCTACAAAACATTTATAGGTGGCAAGAAAGTACTGACTCATCATTCTGGGAAATCTGCTGGAACCGAATCACCCAGGAGTATGTTTTAAAAAGATTATTGGCCGTGATCACTGTGTACAGAAGGCAATTAGGGATTAAGGCTAAAAAAGTAAATTCACTTGCAAGTAAGTCCTTGCTGATCCCTCCACACTCAAGTTAAGTGGGAGGTGATAGAGAACACTGGCACTGATAACACAGATGTGCCTGCTCTGCTTGGGGAATCCATGATTTACATAATGCAGAAACATCTCTCTTGATGAGCAGATGAGATAAAAACACAACACGAAAAGAACGTCCCTCCACCATTCAATCTGCACACTAAACAAGAAGGAAGGAAAATTATGATCAAGCATAGAGCAGCTGTAAGGATAAATTAAGGATTCAGTCTTGATTCTCAGGGTGCAGGCATATCAACACTATATTAATTTATCTACAATCTGGTACTCAAAGATGAGATTAAAAAAAAAGTATCCAAAAAATCACTAGCATTTTTAAAGGTCTGAAAACAAGAATTCAAGCACTATTTTTCTTTTAGCTGATTCTTGTGGAATTGCTGCTTAGAAATAAAACTAATGCATTATGGTATTTAAAATTTTAAAAGATTATGTACCTTGTATAACTGTAGAAAAAATTAAACCTCAATTTAGAGGCTGCTGCAGAATTTCAGTATTAACTATTAATTATAGGTAATGGTTGAAAAAAACATTTCATTTTTTAATGGTTTTACAAATACTAAAATTTTCCCTCAGCTCTGAGATACAGAGAAACCAGGCTTCATAAACCATGTTTATTGTTTTCACTAACACTTTTCTAATAGCACCAACATTATCTACAGAATTTAGGGCTCTCCTTGAGGAGCATTAATTCTCTGAACTCATCCTCTCAAAAATATTCCACACACAAACCAACAAAATGCTGTTTAATAAACTAAGAGGGATAGGAATAGTGGGCTAAATCTTTTGATCCAGCAGAGCTTCACTTGGCATGTATTTGGTAGGGATTATCATTAATTTACTTAAATCCCATTCTGAGTCAGTTCTGGAATAGCTGGGAGTAATCTGAAATCACCTAAGGGATATTTTAATTTAAAACTGTCATCAGCAGATTCCAAAAGGTTATCTTCATGACAAAAAAATTTATTGAACGTAATGGTTCTCTGGTTAGAAATCCCTTCCTCTAAACTTCCTCTCACTTATGGGAAGCAAAGGACCAACATTATCAATTTTATCCCAGATTATGATTTCTCATCTGCACCAGGGAATGCGCCAGCTAACCAATCAGGACCTTTGTTTCAAATGTGGAGTTATGAATAGCAAAATTAGGGACTACTAATATGCACCAAAAGCCCTAAGACATTAGGCCGTTCCCATGAACTTCTCTGGCCTATGAAACTAGGAAAACTTGTGATAGTGGAATAAAATCTATTTTTAATTTACAATGAATATTGGAAACTACAGAAAAAAAACTTCTTACCAAAATATTTGATGTGCAAAGTAAGTATTACCTTTTTTGCTATAATATTTTTTTGTCAGGCCACACTTTCAGTTACAGAAATACAGACTAGTGGTGAGCACACCCCAGCTCCCCACGGTAGAGTACTGCTGGTATGTTTACCATGAATGCTCACACTGTGGGGCAGATCCATTTTCTTTCTTAACCTGAGGCACATTAAATTGCAAAAAATTTCCTTTACAGTTAATGGAAAATAACAGGCATCTCTATGAAATGACTCACTCCATCCAAAATCCGAATTACTTTTTGGAGATGTCACTTCCTCCATGAACTACTAAGGAAAGTTGACCTAAGTCTCTAATTTAGATACCTTAATTCGTAGGGTAAAATTAGGAAGAATATCTGAGCATACAGATTATTGGCAATGAGCCATTGAACTCAAGACAATCAACCTTACTAACACATTTAAGTAGTGTTATATTTTAAAGCATGAAACATACACTTTCAGAAATGACCTCACCTATTTACTCCCTTTCTTTCTTCCTTTTGAGAGACTTTTGGACTACCTTATGAATAATGAAATCATTCCATTATTATTACCATAATCTAAAAATTTAATTTGCTAGTGACCAATTCTTTGATTTTTTCACAATTGGAAAGTAAGACACTGCATATAGAGAAAATTGTGATTTTTCATTTCCTGGAAAAATATAATTTGTCTTTGAATTGTTTCTTATAATGTAACAAGTCTACGACAGTATTAAACACATTTGATTCTGGAATTAAAAAAAGATCCATTCTTACTGAATCAAGCCCAGTGAAAGATATCTTGTCAGGAAGTATGAATGAAAATTTCAGTTTATTTATAAACTTACTGATTAATATATAGATTTGCTCGGATAATAAACATTTTTAGGTATTCCTCAAGGCATAACAAATACTTTCCCAAACCATCACAACACTCTGAATAAAAATACATGTAAGACAGTATGTAAGATTAAGTATTAGCTAAGGTGAATCCTGGATTTTCTATTTCAATTGTTTCAGCAGATTAGTTGAAAAACCCTGTATTTTTAATGTAATTGCTTCGTAACAGAATCACAATAATGCCTCCTAATAGTTACTGTCTGCTTTTCCTAAACCAACACACCACATAAACACCTAATACTTAAAATGCTAATTCTTCTGTAGAGAATGGGACTCAGCTATCGACTTCCTTGAAAATAAAGAGACATATTATTTTATAACAGCTTACCTGGGAATCAGGTGTTAATTTATAAAGCTGTATGATGCTGGGAAGTTGCTCAGTGGTCAGAGAGCTCTCACAGATAGATAGAGCAGCAAATCAGAAGAGTCTCCACTAGAGAATACGCTCTAATTATGGCTGAAATACCATTTGCTGGTGGACTACTCTATTATTTTTCTCTGACTTTATTTCTTTATTTTTACCGTTGTACAACTGGTGTGTCAGTCTTTCCTTTTACGCTTCTAAACTCTTCTCTACTTCATCAGAGCTCTTCTCAACTCCCAAACTCACTTTAAACCTGTCATAGCTACTTTTCCAAACCTAAATTCCCCTTTTCTGACATTATAAGAGAAATCACAAGTGCTACAGTTCCAGCCTGAAGACTGGAGTTGGTCAATGATGGAGGGTTAACATCTCAACTTTGTGGACAACAGCATAATTTTTTCTAATGATAAAAATATAAGTGATTTTACCTTCAGTTTAAGAGAAAGTAAAACAAGAATCAGTGATTTTAATTACCTGACATCTTTTTCAAGTTGTGTAATATGTTCTTTCTGTAGACTTATTTGAGAATCTCTCTGTTGCACGGTTTCAATGAGGTATTTGTATGGCTGTTGTGCTTGGTTCAACAAAGAATTTGCTCTGTCAAGCTGGAAAAAAAAAAGGTGTTACTACTATAAATTTTGTAATTTATAAAGCACAATTACTTGATTATTACCAAATTATTATTGGATATTATTGATTTTTACCAATTGCATATTAATATAAACTCCTAACTTGTTATTACACACACAAAAAAGGAAACACACCACCTTCAAATTGACAACTAGTACATTATCTTCTCACTTGTCTCTTCTAATTGTGTGCTATTTTCACTACAATAATGGTACCACTCTCTGTACTTCCTTAATCTGCATTTTCAAGCTTCCATTGATTGAAAAAAATAAGTAGAGTCAATGCCTCTGTTTGTGGTCTTATTGACTTATTGCGGTCTTTTCCTCCCTCCTTTAAAAAGCTGAAAAAGTTTTATCATAAATACTGCACTTAAATAGCAGTATTTGATCCAAGTTCAAAAGAAAAGCTGATAAAATCACTTTTGCATCAGCTTTTTATCCATGTTCTAGATTTCATCTAGATGACTGAACAAACTGTCAGTCCAAAGAATAATAATGGGCTACCTAAGGATGCTCTAGCCTACAGGATCTCCGGTTTGTTCGTAAATAAAAAAAAAAAAAAAATTCAAGAAAGACAATAGCTTGGAGTAAAAATTATGTAAAGACAGAAAAGAGAAGTTTTAGAACTTTAACTATATAAAAAACAATGTTTAACTTTGTACTGTATTGCATTCTGATATTGCATTCTGATTTAAACTACACAATTATATGATAAAAGATCAAGAATTTAGTAGCAGGATAAAAATGAGTTAAAGACGCTCCTGTGAAACTCTGCAGGAATTTGAACCAAGGTCACTGATACTGAATCTTTCATCAGTGATCCAGAAGCAAATATAAAACTACTGTGGGTAAGGAATGTATTGAAGTGAAACCCAGAAAGATTTAAGATAAAGAATAGTGATATAGAAGAATACCAAGCGCAACAATGAATTTACCAATTTCCTGAGGTCTTCAAGTAAAAACCTGACAGAATATGTTTTAGTCAAATAGAAATCACTATGATATATCTAAGAATACATAACAAATTGTAGTATTGGTTAAAAAAACCCCAAACTTCACTATTCATGTATCTTTCACTGAAATAATCTATATAATCATATTTATACATATAAAATGTATAAAATTCATGCAATTTAAAAATATGTAGAAATTCAAGTATTTGTACTGTGTGAAGTACTTGGGTGTAGTAATTCTAATTCGTAATCACTGTGTCTTTAAAAATCAAACTGTTACCCACATTCCTGAAATAGTAAGCCTACAAATTCCATACGGTGGCAACATTTAATAGCAAACCTAGTTGTCCTTTTGTTCTTACGAGAAAAATTAAAAGACAATCTTAAATTTTTTTAAAAAAATTAGTATGCCCTGAGTCTGGGACATTTCAAGCTGAGGTTTGTTAAGTATCTTCAAAAGTGATTTAAGAGAAGAGCTGTGTAAAAACTAGCGATGTATTCATTGAACAATTAAGTATCAAACAGATCAAACTAGCTTGGCTGGCTGTTCTTCTGTTCAGAAATCAAAACGTCCATCTGGCTTACATTCTTGTTTAGCGTGTAAAGTAATCCTTCTTTCAATATTAATTGCAAAACACAATATAAACTTCTTTGAAAACTTCTATCGTGGAGTTTTGCTTAATTATGAGGCCATTTTTTAAACATCAAATAGATTATAAACACTGTTTAGAAAATATTTCATTTTATGAACAGCTGTTCCGCAACGTTTCTACAGATTTGAATTTTTGTGTAATAATGATTTACCTCTTGTGAAATCTGTGTTACTTGTTCCTTCTGATGTTCCAGATCTTTTACAAGCAACGAGTTTTGCTTTTCTAGCTGCAGTAATCTTCTTGCCAAGTGAACACTGTGCCAATAAAAAGCAGGCTCAACTTGAATTTTTTCCAAAATAGGCAAAAGAAATTCTCACATTTATACTTCAGGAGTTGATTGCCTTAATTTTTCACCAATGCTTAAATATTAACATATATAAACTACATAGTTAAACATGCTGCATGGTCAAAGTTAGAAAAAAAGTGAAATTATTACAAAATTTAACAGCACTAAAATAACATTCACACAGTTACGCTATTTTAATATTTTGTACAAAGTAATTACCTACATAATTTGTCCAATACTACACAACTGCAGTAATACTCTCAAAATGCTTCATCTGATTATTTACTTCCTAGCAACTTTACAGAATCACTTTAATTGTAAGTTAAAGAATTGTTAAAAAATGCACATTAATATATATTTTGCAGTAAAACACTGAAAAATGTAGTATTTTATCACTTTCAGAAGAGAGGCAAAATTGTTTTGTCTGACATTTAATATGCTACATAATCAAATGTTATTGCCAATTTTGTTTTAAGTAAATTCTTATGTAGAGTCACAGATTAACTCTGAAGAGAAAGGATTATTGAGTTACTTAAACAACCTAGTAAAAAAATTAGATCCTCAACATCTTGCATGCTTCATGTCCAGTATCAAAGAGTTTATTATCCATTCAAGAGCACAGGTCCATAGGCAGCAATGGGAAGATTCAATATGCACTTCAGAGCCTACTAGCAGCCATCTAACCTAGTCTTCCAAACTCATACAAATCACTGAATGGGCAAGGTTGGAAGGGGCCACAGTGGTCATCTCTATCATCATCCAACCTCCAGAGCACCTTGTGCAGGAGTGCATCCAGGTGGTTCTTGAGTAACCCTACAGCCAGTTCTTGACCATGACACGGAATCTATGAGAGGGTAAGTGGTCTAAAGCTGACTGACAGGTAAAGTGTATTTACCCTGAAGCTCAGGCTTAGAGTGCGTAAATCTAGATCTCTGAGTGTACAGTTTGTCTGAAAATTTGACCAGTTATAACCTCTATCTCTACCTCAGTAAAATGGAATAGACTTTAAGATTTGGCAGAAGTCTTAATATTCTCCATCTGCATACTCTTTCATGCAGAAATCTCATCTAGTACAAAAGAGAAAGGAACCACTTCTTCTTTGACTAGTAGCTATTAGAGTGTAATGGAAAACTTGGATACCTTCCCATGGCAAAAACTTTAGGAATGCAGCCCATCATAATTTTCCCAGCTACAACTACTCAGTGAACTTAACCTGAATTTGCAAATATTTAAGGATAATACAAGTACATCTTTCAAGTACACTTGTCAGTATGTTTTTCGACTAGTTTAAATTTAAAGCAAAGGGACAAAAGGACTGATGTGCAAAGACATCTTATGCTGGAAACATTTGATTCCAACTGTACTAGAAAATTATGTGGTGCTCAAGAATGTGATAATTCTTCGTTAGCAAACCACCAGAGTCATCCTGGTAGTACTCTGCATTCTCTCATTAACACGTCCCAAGCAGTTCTAGGCATAGCTGACAAGTCAGCATGGACAAGCAAATCATTGCCAATACATTCCTCACATGCAGCTTAACGTACACTGAGAATGGTTTTATGGAAACGGGCTACTACAGGCCATTTGGTCTTGATGCTTCACAGTGTTCTCAGGCCTGCCTAATTTAGTACTATGGGTGTACAGTGCCTACATCTGAAGTAATGAAATAAGTTGTTTCTGGCAAGTGGGCAAAGACGTATAGACCGCATACTGCTTGAAAAGGTGGGTTTTGTACAAACTTTCAGAGACTGAAGTGCATTATGTGAACTTAAAAGAGCTCTTCATTTAGGATCCCATATGTCTGAGATTAAAGAGCAGGTAGTAGACTCCAGAAAAAAGATTATTCACATTCGTAATAGATTCTCTTTCCTTAAGCAATCTTAGAGAGCAGAAAACTTATCTGTGTTTCCTTAATGGCTCTAAACATAGAGGATTGTGTCAGAGTCTTTGCTTTCAAAAACTTTGGCAGCCAAAGGCATCACATACATTTTCTGCATGGCAGCTTTCCTTGAATCAAACCAGCAGGTAAACCATACACAGTCTTTTAAGGCTTTTTTAATCTTTGTAATTCTAAAAGATAATGAAAGTTTATGAAGTCTCCAACACTATTATGAAGGATTAAGTCAGTTTTATTAATCAACGCCTTTTGGAACAAAAGTAGAGTATTTGAGTCATTCTGATAGAGCTGCTTCTAAGCTCAGAAAATGTCTTCCAAGCATACCTGAAATCCTGGCCTGATCATCAGATTCAGCATTCAAAGGAGATTTAACAGAGCTTTTATATATGCAAATAATCTAAACTGAAGCTAATAAGGTGGGGAAAAAGAAGGATCTAAGTGGAAACTCAGAGAAGTGCCCAAACTATTGACAAAACAGGAATAAAATGAAGCTTTAGGAAATGGTGCTACAGAACTCTCAACAGTTTTCTAAACCAGACAAACAACAGGGTTATGGAGGCTTTTTGCACACTCCTCACCCCCATTCTTTTCTTCTTCTTCAATTCTATGCAGTATAAAGAGAAATCCTACATGGAAACAATCTGAAGAGGCTTAAAAGAGCAAATTAAGCCATGCTAAAGTTAAGTACTACATAAGATCTTTGTCAGCAATATGTAACTCAGTGCACAACAGGTCTAATCTGACTGACAATCACATCAACAACACTTACTTGAAAAACAAATATATAGGGCAGAAGAAATAGTATGTGGCCCGTAAGTCTGTGTTGAAAATCTGAACAGACCATCATTTGCCCTTAGCTCTGATTGGTAACTTTTGACATTAAAATATCCTTTGTTATGGAGAAAACAGGGATTAAGAAGACAAAAACAACTAAACAAAATAATACTTGCAGCTATAAATGACAAAAACTCCTATTACAGCTTCTGAATGCTAAAAATGTACCCTGTGAAGCTGAGGTACGTGGTTACCCTGTCTTTGTACTCTGCTTGGTGTGCCCACCAACGATTGTGGAGTTTCTCGTTTTGGTCAAAGCCTACCACTAGCACAACTTATGCAGCTGACTTCCTGCATTTTATCAAACTGTAGGCAGACTCAAACTGATGGAATAAACCTAATCCTATGAGACCCACCATCCTAAATTTGAACAACAAATTCTGCGGTCACAGTTTGAAAGTATTTTCAATAAATCCACATTCACAGAACCATTAAGGTTGGCAAAGACCTCCAAGATCATTGAGTCCAGCCTAAGACTGAACACCACACTAACAACTAGACCATGGCACCTTCCAGGGATGGTGACTCCACCACCTTCCCGGGCAGCCTATTCCAATGCTTGGCAATAAGAAATTGTCCAGCCTCAACCTCCCCTGGCACAGCTTGAGGTCATTTCCTCTTACCCTGTTGTTAGTTCTGTGGGAGAAGTGAGTCATAGCCACAACACACAGGCTCACAATGAGTCATTCAAATGTCACTATTATTTCTTAAAGACAATGCATAATATAAATTTATTAGTTAAAAATGACTATGATCAAGAGGTATGTTTTTCACCTATGCATCATTTTAATCTATTGATCAAATTTTCAAATCTGTCAAACCAGAGCAAGCTAAAAAAAAATGCAAGTGGAATCAGATGCTGTGTTAGTGAAGATGTAATACTGAATACTGATGCTCTGAACCATTGTCCTTGTTAATATCCTGACAGACATGTTTTTCTTACTATTAAACACAATGATTTTTAGGGTATTAATAATGCATATCCTATTACATAAATGTAAACAATATAACTAATCTGTTTTTACAGCTGCTTAGTTTTATACAATTATGATTAATCTTTCTGAAAGTCAATAAGAAGAGATCTTAAAATAACCTAGAAAAATATGTATATGCTCATTCATATGCATCAACCACATTAACAGGTCCTCGTCCTCAATCTATTCCCGCATACTTAAGTCATTAAAAAAACCTCTTTATGTTAATTAAACTGGCTGGATTCTAAGACAAAACACAGTGTATGTATCTTCACTTAGTTTATCTTGAACAAGTAAATTCATGAGGTCCTTTTCTTTTACCTTTGCTTTAGTCGCCTTTTGGCTGTTGTAGGAACATTAGCACCATATCCGTATGAGAAGAGAACCCTTTCAGCTTCAATTTCATCTTCCACTGCAAAAAATTGTAGAAAGGTGCTCCTGAAGAACAGTGTCAGAATTTATGAATTTCTAAGCAATTCTGTTTACAACTCAACATACAAAACCATTTTTCTAGAAGCTAAATTTTCAGTTGGTGTAACCTTTTGGACTTGAATGGAACAATTCTTTTCATCATTAGCATTAAATACAGTTCCACACTTTAATTACCTACAACACTTCTTATTTTTATGATTAACATAAATTTAGGTTTCCTCTATCCTGTAAGATGAAATGGGCCAGGAAAAAAAAAAAAAGGAATAAAAAGAAGAAGCGTATGTGTGAGGTAGACAGGGGCAGAGAGAGGGGGACAGAGAGGAGGGGTAAAGGGGGACAGCGAGAAAAAATGGTAGCGGCAGGTGTGTGAGAGAAGGAGGGAGAACAAGCGAACACCAGCCCAGGCACCACACAAAAGCTTTGATGAATCAAATAGCTGGTAACAGGAGAAACAAATATAGGAAATTAAGGGAGTCCTATCTGACTCGTCTTTCTTGATGCTCAAGTGCCTCAAAATCAGAAATACCTTCATTTCTCAACAACCTGCAAAATGCTGTAACTTCTGTTCTCACTTGTCTAATACCCTTGTAATGCTATTTTAAACAAGGATTCTTAAAACACATTTAGAAAGAGAAAAGCCTCTAGATATGAGGTAAGTCACATATCTAGTTATATTAAAAACAATACATAAATTTCAGTAAGTATGACAGAAAAAGTTTACTAATGGGGCACTACAAAGACACCAGAACTTCAGAGCTGTCTTAAATACGACAGAGAATTCTTCAGTGCTGTAAACACCTCTGGTTCAGAAAAACATAAAGAACAATTTAACCTGCCTTTGTTAATACCCCTCTTTATGGTTACATATTCAGTGTCGCTTATCTCAGGAAAACATCAGTAAGATCCTGTCCTGTAAATTCAGATCTGTCAGCAGTGTCCAGTAAATGCCACACCATGAAGACTAATACAAAAGAACTTGGAAATGTTGTAGGTATCAAAGTAATGTTTTGTATCAGTGTGTGCTTCTCTTCTCTTAAAACATTCCAGGCTCTTCACCTGACTTTGTGTTGTAAAATATACATTTTACAAGCTAGGGGACACTTATTAATGACAGTTTCTTACGCTACTCAACAAAGATGTGCCATTGTGAGGACACAGAGAGGCTCAATCTTTTTCTTAGAAAGATACTAACCGAGGGAAACGAGGAAAATCAAACAACTAGGCTACAACCAAACTACCCTAATGTGAAGATTTTACCCTGAAAAGGAAGACTAGACAAATGCAAAGGAAATTACTATTGTTACTCATGTGGAACCCTCTCATGTGCTGTAAGAAGTGGCTGCATAAATTCTCGATAGCTTCCTGAATAGGCTGTTTCATGTCATTACAATATTAATAAAGTGAGGCATAACAATCAGGGAGTGACAGTAAAAATTCAGTGATCTCTCCCACATGCATATTTTCCAAAGGAAAAAAAAGTTTATATATATATATATGTAATTTATATATTATATGACAAAAGCCATGTCACGTGTAAATAAACACAGAGTTTATTAAAAAGTCCAGAGAACCCAACCCCCCACTGGCATCCCTAAATACAGTAAGACAGCAGAGGCTTCATGACTCAGGATGAAGAAAAAAACATTATATAGTATTTAAATATAAAGAGGTGACCACAGGAATGAAGATTAATCCTTACTATCACTAAAGTTTGTAGAAAATTCTAATTGTCTTCCACACAATGCTTCAGTCTAAATTATACTCCTTGAAAGACAGACTGAAGTATTTCCATTATGCATTCAATTTGAAAAATAATTATATTTCCTTTCAATTATTTTTTTGCCTTTAGCTATTTATGACATGTAACTATTATGGCATAATTTGAGACCCAGGAGGAAGTATATCTGTCTTGTCCTTCAAAGTGTTTTTTAAAAGAAAACAACTTTTTTTCTTCTGTTTTTCCTAAGATACTAGACTTAACTAGTATTAATCTTAACTTTCTCTATCAAATATACTGAAATAGCAAGTTCATTATTAAATAGAAAGTATTTTGAAATAATACTAAGCTATAGCTCCTCTTTTCTCAAAGGAAATCAGAACCTAAAGTCATTATATTTTAAAAGAACAGTTCATTTGGAAACTTCCCTTTCTTTAGCATTCTGTAGCATAGAATATAAACTGTAATTAAAATAGATATTTAAGAAGAAGTTAACAATGATCTCATAAAAAACTTCATTGCTGTCACAAGATGCGTAAGAAAATGTAAACCAGTGTAAACAAAACCCAGTGTTCTGAACTCTATCTTCTCCTTGGAGAAAGTGAAGGTAAGGTCCAAAAATTCTGTGTTAATACATAAATACTCCTTAGGCAAGTTTATATATATACACACTTCAAAAAACATGTTACTGACTAAAACAGAAGCGTGTATACAGCAAACATGCTTACGGTCAGACTGGAACCTTTGGGTAGTCAGGCCATTCTAAGTAAAGGCTGCAGTGCATAAAATTAATAAAGCATGTGCAGTCTGGCTACTAAAGATACCCTAACGTCACTGCCTCTTGGTAATAATGCACACTTTGCTACACACTACTGTTTATATATAAAGCTTATGCAATAATCTTCTGTCTGGAATACTCTATAAATTGTGACTATTTTTGGAAGGAGGAAAGAAAGAGAAAAGGAGAAGAAGACTGTTGAATTAGTCTGAAATCTCAGAATGTCCTACTCTGTTTACACACAGGCTAAAAGATTTCAAGATTAGTGTCATAGTTTCAAATTAGAAATTACTTGCTTGGTGGATTGATTTAGGCTGAGAACCAAATGAATAGGGATTTTACACAAACTGTGCTGTGTTTGAGAACATTTTATTTTTTGCTAATGAGAGACAAAAATTTTCAAGAGTAATCAGGTATGAATTTAATCCACGGTTGAGTACTTGGAACAGACTGAGCTGCCACAAGTAACTACTTAATGTCTAATTATTATTAATTCAACAGAAGGAAGAGTTTTTTTACCACTTCCAATTAGTTATAAAACTCACATTAATCACTGTACTGAAATATAAAACCTGTATTTGCCTATCAACAAAGAGGGCTTCCTGACATTTAAAATGTACTTAAATAATAGAAGAATCCTAAAGACTGTATCTAATTATAATGAATTATTAGAATAAGGAAATGACAAAATACTGAGATGATTTTCAATAAGCACAAACTCAGACATATGGATGTTTGATACACATTTTCAGGTACATTGAGGAAACCTGCCATTAATATTTTCTATCAAAATCATTACTGCCTTTTACTTGTCAGGCATAATGAAGAAGAATGACAGGCACTGTAATACTTTCCAAGTACCATGAGAAAAAAGATATCGTAATGCCAGAAACACCTACAGATAAACCATAATTTGTGAGAGAACTTACTTTCTGCTGTCTGCAGTATTATCTCATCAAGCTCTTTTTCAAGTTTTTCATAAGTATCTAGTCTTGCTTGAAACTCAGAATTCTGTGTTTGAAGCTCAATAATGCGGGTTTCACTAGAAGACTGAAGACTGTAAAATTCCTTCGTAAGCACCTGTGAGAATGAATAACGGAAAGATCAGGGATTCAGCATTACAGCTATTTTTGAAAGAGGCAAAGTATTTACATGCTACACATGTAAAATGTGTAGCAGTATGATATTAAATATTTGATGTAAGTTTTGCACAGCAAATATTAAAATACTTTAAAAAGTAGTTATTCTTCCAATAATATTATCTTACACATATTAAACTCTCAGGTCCTAGGCCTATCTGCTGAGGCCTTAGTAATTCTAAGAAGCTGCCTCGAAAAAGCTACAAGAATTTTAAAGGAAACCTAGGAAAAGCCAGGTAACAACTAAAAAAACTCACACACAGCAGTCAAAATAGCATAAATACAATAATTTTTGTTGCTTTAACTGGATTCTGATTTCTGTAATCAACTTATGAAAAGAAGATTCCTTTGCAGAATGCAAATAAAAAAATTTGCCATTAAAGCTATACAAGTCTTATTACCTACTTTTTAATAAAAGGTAATATGCCATCAACACTCAAGACTAATGTAAATACTTAGTCCACTAAGCTTAAACAAAAAAACTCCCACAGACAAAAGTAGAAGCTATGAAGGCCTGTATAATAATTTAAGTTTGATATAATGCTTGATAATAGGAAACAACATTGACCAAGTAAACACACACCAAACTGGAATAAGAAAATCCTTGGTATGTAAAGCAGCAATCTACACACTGCAGAAGAAATCCCACCAAAACAGGTAAAGTAAGAACCAAGTGGTACTGCTGTTAAATTTCATATTCACTTCCTAAGTAAAAATCACAAACATTCAGAATGACAAGTGAATACAGATTTTGAGATACAGAAATGTATGCACAGTGTGCAGAGCAGTAATACCAGAATCACTCTCGAAACCACAAAAGAATACACAATGCTTAGAGAAAAGCCACTTGAAAATAAAAAGTTCAGTCTAGTGTCACAGCAGTAATAATGTATAGGTAAAACCTGGGCAGCATATAAACCATCTGTTTCCTAGTTTAGCAAGAGAAGCTACTCTATGCCCTAAATAAAAGCAAGAGTTAGTCCAGCAAGCTGCAGCTGACCCGTAAGACAGTAGTGCCTACACTACTAATAAAGATTAACATCTTGTAAGGGCTAGGAAAAAACCTTAGTACATTAATGCTATATATAAGAAAGAAAATTAAAAAAACCCAAGAATTCAGTCAAAAGGAACAAAAGTAAAAGTTTCAGACATCAAATATTTAAATTCTGCAAGAATATTTCTTAATGAAAGAGCACTTAAGTGCATATTTCTTAATGAAAGAATTCAAAAATGTCTCTCTAAAGAGAAAAATAAGTGCCAAAAGTGTTAGTAGAATTGAATGCCAAATATTTGAGTTATTATCAGACCAAAAAATTTCCACAAAGAAAAAGAAAATATAACTCAAATTGAACTACATTCTCCAAGTTTAGACATGTCTGTGCAATTAAAAATCTGTTTAGCAACCTCTAAGTTTAGCAAAACTGGCACTCCCAGTGCTTGTGACCACAACTAACCTCATCAGCCAGGATCTCAATGTCCCCATACGGACAAAACAAAAAATTACAGTCTGAGACTCTCTAACTCTGTTTCCACTGTATAGTTCCTTTTCATAAACAACTTAGGCAGCTTCAGCACTAGAAATGTGGGGAGCTGAAGACTGGCATCCTTCGCCAAAAAACGAAGGCTGCGATAGACGTCACTTTCTTCTGTCCTGTCCAGTTTGTATCTTGACATTTGTCTGAAACATACACTACCAATCTCATTTAAATCTCATAAACAGGCCTCTGCACTATGATTTTGGGACTAACTTTGGACAGGTGAAGAAATTTTCTTTTAAAGTAAGCTTTCTCTGTGGAATACTCAAATTTCCAAGACTAAAATAAGTGAACAGGGTACAATAAATACATTTGAAAGGCAATAAAGTGGTTAAAGCCTACATAAACAGGTGCATTAGCTGCAGGTGCCCAGGCTGTGCCCCTCAGCCAAGGGGGCTGCACGTCAAGGAAAATTTTGTCCTTATTAAAGGACAAAAATGCTGCATGGCAGTGAGGAGTGAGGGGAAAAAAGTGAGAGAGAGACATGGTGCCGACGCCGAGGTGAGAGAAAGGGAGGAGGCGATGCTCCAGGTGCCAGAGCAGAGAGCCCCTTGCAGCCCATGGTGAAGCAGGCTGCCTGCCTGCAGACCACGAAAGACCGCACCAAAGCAGCCCATAAAGTCCACAATGCAGGCCATAAAGGACCTCATGCGGGAGCAGGTGGACATCCCCAGAAGGCACTGCAACCTGTGCAGAGCCAAACAGGAGATTTTCTCTTGAAGGAAGCAGCAGGCTGTGGAGGATCCACATTGGAGCAGGATAACAAAGCGTCAGGAGGAAACACAATCACAGAGGAGCTGTTATGGACTGACTCAAACACCTACTCCCCATCCCTCCCTGTACTGCTCCGGAAGACGGAGGTACGAGTCAGAAATGAAGGAGGGAAGTTAAAATAAAAGAGAAAAAAAGAGGGAAAAAATGTTTTATTTTTTGTCTTTGTTTCTCACCATCCAAACCTACGTGAATCGTTAATAAACGAAATTAGTTTTCCCCAGGACAAATCTGTTTTGCCCATGATGGTATTTGGCAAGTGATATCCCTATCTTTCATATCAACGCATGCTCTTTATAGGCTTATTTACCACACCCCATCCTCTTCAGGAGGAGGAATGAGTGGGTCTGGCACCCCACCAAGGTAACCCACCATGCTCCAACTAGCAAGGTTAGGTCTTTTCCATGCTGTATACACCATGCTCCCCTTGACTTTTTAGCTGTAAAAATTTATTCCAGAACTGTGTATCAAAAAAAAGTATTTTATAATGTAACAATGCTATTACAGATCCTAGCTGCAAATGATGATACTGAATTCACTGTACTTGTTCTGGTGAAAACTGTCTTCTCTCCCTAAAATTCTCACACAGACTGACATAAGCAGCTTTGTGACACAAGCAGATAAATATACCCCACAAGAACGAGGTACTGTCTTTAACATCTTTCCATGAGAGATTCTTTTGCTTTTTCCTCTCCCCATAGCCTTGTGTTCCATTATCTGATCAAACTTGGTAAGCTTTGTCATTTGATCCTGCTTCTGCAGAATTTGCTGGAGATACTAATTGGGTCATGCCATGTTGTTACTTTTTCCCCAAGCTTTTCCACTCTACTTTCTAATTGAAAACAACTATGCAGTGCCCTGCAAAGTGTCTCTTCATGTAACATACCTCCAGCTTTCTCTGGTATTTCTCACATTCCATTTGGCACTGTGAAAGATTCTTAGCTGTTTCTTGTTGCATGAGTTGAACATGTTCAGTTTCAAAGGACTTTAACTTACTTTGGTGAAGAAGTTCAGCTACTTTGCTTTCTGTGCCAAGCTGCATTTGTCTATACCTAAAAGAAAAACGAAAAAATAAGTGTTGATGATTCAAAAATAAGCAAAGTTAGAATATATCCTAGTTCTGTTCACTACAGGTATAAACTCCAAACATTAATACAGTATTTTGAAGAGTTTAATAGGTATTAGTATGGTTATCTATGTATACTGTAACCTGTATTTGAAACATCAATAGGAAAATTCAATATTATAATGACAACACAACACAGAAGGTGGAAAACTCTATCAACGGCTTTTCTAAATATGTTGTTAATGCAGAATCAAATTACAATGACCCTAAAGTATACCTTATTTTCCTTATTTTCGAAGTGATAGATCAATTTTCTTGGAACACTAATGTATGCACTGAAGTCTTTTCAGGAGAGAGACACTAATGAAATGTTGTCTCCCCTCTTCACCACCAAGCGTTACACGTGATAGGGAGAAGCGGTATTAGACATCAGTGATATCAATAGTGCATCCTTGAAAGTATCATGGGTATCAGCTACACTGCTTTTTCCATACCCAAAGGTATGAAGAAAAGTCAGACCACTACAGTGTATTAATTTCCACAGCCACTCAGAATCACAAATCCTTCTCCAAAAGTAGAAATTCAGAATAATTTTGAGAAAATCACTATAAGGTAATTGTAAGTGACAAATAATATTCCACTGAGAAGTGGACTTAATCTATTTTTTGCATTCATTCTGCTTAACAGGCAATCTCAAAAATGAGGTGTAAAAAAGTTTGCTGATGGAATACTATATTATTAGATAGCTGAAAACCCAGGTGATTTGAAGAACAGGAGAAAATCTAATTGATCTTAGCATTAAATAACATATGAAATTCAAAAGAGATATATGCGAAGTAAATCACAGGTTTTAAAAGTGCTCCTGGGCATACACATAAAACATAGCTGACAGTTTTCATCCGTAAGTGAGATCTTGGGTTTTATTATACTTGATAAAACCATAAAAACTTTGTGTCAGTTTTAAATAACGGTCAAAACAAACGTTTTGGAAATTACTGTGAAAAAAAAGTAATACAGAACTCACTGCATCACTTTGCAATTCCATGTTGTTGCCTGCATTACTGAATGCTGACAACCATTCTAGTATCTCACTTCACAAGGAACAGAAGTGTCAGAGCATCAGAGAAGGATAGGAAGGATTACCTTTGACATCCAGCAACATCACACACTTACACAATTGCACTGTGTGGAATAAATCACTTAAGCAAGCTAGGACACTACAGATGGGAAAAGAAATGGTGTATGGAAAAGGAAGAAATAAGGGGCCTGTCATATCATGAGCTGCATGGAGAATAAAGATAGGAATCAACTGTATTTTCCAATAGATGAATGAGAATTCATATGATGCAGAATGAGAACAAATATAAATCGCTCTTCATACATGAAAGCTGTGGAATTCCTTACCATAAGATGCTGTGGATGCTAAAGATTAACACTTTATTTGAGAGAATACTGAACAACTTGCAGCAGAGAAGTCCTTTGAGAAGGATTAAATGCAAGATGGTACTTCTCACATTGAAGCCACTTCACAAAAAATTGTATGATTGCCAGACAAACCTTTACTCTAACCCAGCATGGCTGTTGTGTTAACTGTCATCTGTCAAATAACAGCTGCAACACAATTCCATCCTATTTAGCACCTAATCTTTAGGTGGGATGGAGACTGTTTAACAAAAACAAGGGGATTACTTCAAATATTTTCCCTGAGGATTTCAGATGTAGGAATGTTTCCAAAGCACAAAGAGGAAGCAATTTTCACTGGAATTAATTTGAACAGAACAAACAGGTGTCATTATGATGCCCCTGACAATCACTGTAGACATCCATGTTTGTGTAAATAGTCCACAGCACGAATAACATTGTTTCCTCACTGGCTACATGAGCAGAAATTGGAAGTTCTGCTTACTAAGCTCATGAAAAGCTTTTATTTTAAAAACAATTTTCTTCTTTTAATAGCATGACATTTGTTCTCAGAGTTACTGCACTCAAGCTGCTAAATGCCAGTTACCTATCAACTACTCCAGTCATTTTTGCTTAGGGATGCTTTTCAAGTGCTGACACTTTAAGTATTTCATCATTGTTTACTGACTGTATGTTCCTGTTTTCATTTTACCACACGAAAAAAACTTCAGCACTCTTGAATTCTCCACACTTTGTACATGATTGGCTGCAGACATGACTCTAAATCTGTCCTGGTATACACATTGTTTACAACTCTGGGAAGAATGCTTTGTTCCAAAATGAGTTAAATCTTCATGAAGATACACGTCATTCAGCCAGCGATGCGATGAAACACACAAATTTAATTTAATTATTAGTTATACTTATTGACTCTCAACAACAAACTCGTGCCTTCCGCCTCAACACAAACAAACAGCAGTGCCTTCCTGTACACAGCCTCAGACCTTCAACCACTCTGAGCTTCAATGATCTGCACTGTACTGAGCTTACACGCTGGAAACCTGCATGAACAGAGGCAATCCATACTTCTCTGTACTTACTTTCTATACTTGGTGGAGAAGTCTGTTGTTCTCTGATGATTCTACTCAATCAACTGGGTGCTTCCAGAGCATGCTTCTCAACCCAGTCATGAGCAGTAACTTCAGAAAGAAATTTTATACTTTGTTTTGGAAATTTGAAGCAGCTTACATGAGTGTGATCTGTTTTGCACCGGCAAGGTTATGAGGGGTCAGTTTTCTTTTAACCTTACTACACTGTTGATCTCACTACTAACTCCTCCACCATAGCACCATTCAGAGTTTCTCTGTCATATTTGCTTTTACTTGGCCAGATAGTATCTCTGCTTTCTTGGCTACTATTTCAGCACAAGTGTGTGTGCATGTGTGTACAGAGTCATGTAACACAATGTGCTGAAATACATTATCTGCCTAGATGGTCTCTAAGGGACAACAAAAGAAAACAAAACCACCCTACGCTTTAATACTACTATTATGGGAAAAAAAACAGTGGAATGTGGGTCTGCAAGATTTTTCTCCATCGAGAAATTTCAGTAAACTTGATATAATGAAAGAGTAGAGTTTTTAGTCTCACAGAAAAATGAAGGTTGGGAATGAAAGGGAAGTTACAGACTGAGCCAGTGAAAAAAATCCCACATGTAAGAATCATCTAGAATGAGGTCTCAATTCTTTTATGTCTCTGTGCCATTAGGCTGACCAGTCAATGATGCCTGAAGTTTGGTAAAGCAGTGACACAATGGTTATCAAAAAAGTTATTTCTAGAGTAAAGGAGAAGAGAATACTCAGAGAGGGACTTGAGCTCTCTTCTGGTAAGGTTTGAAAGATTTTTCAATCAGAGGAGCTTGTTTTTCAAGTAGTGGATTATGATACAATAACTTGTCAAAATATGCATACAACAAGAGCAAATGGAAAGACTTAATGGTAAAATCATGCAGTCTGGATACTGAAGAAAATATGGCAACCAACCGGTTTTTTGAATGGAGGGACTATAAACTGCCCACCTACAAAACCTGAGATGTTCAGCAGTATTCCTTAAAAAGGTAATTGAACAATGAAGTACATTAGAAGACAATAAATATGTAAAATTAACCTTTCAAGAAGTGGCAAATCCTAGTATTAAACTTGTTAATAAGAAAGAATGCCAAGCAAGTAAATAAAAATAGTGTATCTTCCAAAGAAAGTCCTACCAACATTATACAAAATGTAAACCCTTTCTAATTTTGTAAACCTGATTATACCAACCTAAAGCTTTGTGGGATTTATTTTAGAAATTATTTTCAAGCTTAAAAATGGAAAAAAACCTCTAAGTTGTGAAATCATCCTGAGTCTACAGATGGGTCAGTTCCAGATCTACAATCTTTAAAGCAATTAGAATATACTCTCATATTTGTACAAATGTCTGTGCTTTGGTTCAATGCCAAATTTGCAAAGAAACCTAAATTCTACATACATTTCCTCCCTCACCTGCCCTCTTGCAAACCTCCCACTTCCAGCCCCAACATGTCCTCTAATGTTCCTGCCCTTCTCCCTCTGTCCCAGCACCAGTCCAGACGTCTCTTGAATTGAATTCTATTTTCATTCTTTATTCCCAAAGCATCTGCTTTTCTTTTCACCTATATTAATAGCCTATTCAGCTTCCATTCCTATCTTAAAGCTCTAATCTACGAATTCTGGATTTTTCTCTGCTCCTCTATCACCCTCCTAGTTTGACATCCTTCCTCAAATCCTACCCATACCTCCTGCAATTTGAGGTTCAAACCTCACTTTAACTTTCTCACCTTCTGCAACTGAGTCTGCCTGTTAAGGCTTCCTCACTTCCAAAGAGCCCCAAGCAAAGCATAAAAGTACACAACTGAATTTTCCTTACTCTCCTTTCTGCCAACTGGAGTCACACAAGGAGTAACAGTCGTCTAGATAGGCCTCAATTAAATTCAGTCATGTCACAGACTGCACAAACCCTGTCCATACATACAGCAAACTGCCAGGCTCCAGTTCGAACATGGGTACTCAAAGGATCTTGTTTCCACTGGTTCTCTTTTTGATACTTGGGACTAAAAACTGTTTGGCTTATTTCTGAGCAATTAAAAATTTCCCATGAATTGTGTTCACATGCTACTCACTAAATAACTAAAAATGTAGGAACTCGGATCCTTAGTTTTCAAATGCTTTCATTTTTCAGCTTTTGCCGCACTCAGATTAAATCTGATTAGTCATGTATCTGGCTGGTTTCACAAAATGGAAGTCTATTTTATTATTTACTAGAAAATGGGTAAGAAATCTGTCATTCATTTAAAAATACATATTTTATGAAGTTTCTACACCAATTTTATAGGTATTTTCAGTTTTCTGTAGTATTTATTACTTCATTCATGTCTATCAACTATATTAAATTGTTTCTAATCTGATCAAAAATAACAATGCACTTCATAGCAACAAATTTAAATACCTCCAACAACAACAACAAAAAAGCTCCGAGTATAATGATTAAACAGAAGATGAAACATGTCATCTACAAACTGTTTAAGCAATGAAAAATTGGTTGAAATAATTTTCACTTAAAATTTGTTCTTCCCAAACAACATCCTGAGATTTTTTTTCAGCACAATATTCCTGGCTCAGATTTTAATTAAAAAAAAAATCCAGAAACATATAGCTTAGACACTAAAGGGTAAACGCGATTTAACATTCAAGTTCTTACCAGATGTTACATTTGCTTCGTATCAAGTAATTAAACATACAGTACTTTTGCACGTGGTTCAGTAAAATCTGAGAGAGAAAGCTTAGAAGCTTTGTTTAAAGCTGCTTGCTTCAAAGCAGATTTTTGTGTTTTGCAGCATTCTAAGCATTTATTTTGTATTGGCCTCTGATCCTCATTCTGTCGAAAAAAGTTACACATACTATTTTGCAGTTTATAGGAACTGCTAGTTCCAAACATCCACACTCAGCAAGATAAACAGTTGGTTTACACTCCTTGTAGCTTCAGGACATCTAAACCCAAAATCACTTATGCAATAAATACAAGTTCTTCAAAATGTAGGACCCACATATTCTTTCTACCCTAACTAGACTAAAGCTCAGTGTGCACTAGACTACAAGAATGAACAATATGAAAGATGTGTCTGCCTTATATGTATCTGTTGAATCATGCTGACTGACAGGGACAGAAATCCATCTTTGTTTCTTTGTCTCTGGACTATGCAACTGTGCTTCCTTTTATTTGACTCTGACTCTGTGAAACATAAGAATCTCTCCTGCACCAAGACACTGCTTCAAGACTACTGAGTAGAGACTGCTTCTGCCAAGCCTGCGCTTGGGAGTCATACTTCAGTCATGAGAATTTCCTAATAAAACTTCACTAGGGAGTTTTCTCTCACTCCTGGAGCTCTGATGGGCATCGAATCTAGCCTTTCACTCACTGAAAGAGCATTCTTTATTATGGGCAACTGTAAAATAGGAAGAGCAACTCCTGTCATGCCTGTTTACAAAAAATGAAGCAGGGTGTGATTGCTACTCTGCAACAGCTCAGTGCTGCCAATGCATTCTTAGTTTGCTCACTTACCTACACTGTTATTACTTCGTTTAAGTAAGCAGTACATCTACTGACTCTTTGTTATTCGTTTCAATGAAATAAACACAAAAGATGTTCAAATAACCTAAATGAACTTTACCAGTATACAGACATTTGTTAAGGATGTGACAGCATCCTTAACAAAAAGAAAGGACCTGAAGAAACGAGTAAGCATATAATAAAGGATGTGATATAATTTCACCATTTCCTCCCCAATACGTGTTTTTTAGATACATAAATAGGAGAACAGAGTCACCTTGGTAATTTTTAGGAGTCTAATGGTAGTTGCTTTTCTCTTTGCCTATACAAATTAGTCAAGATGTATAACCTTGTGTTCCCATTTATGTTTCTGGTGATGATAAATTTTTCTAAATCTATAAAAAATATAGAAGCATGAAACACATGGCTGGTCTGAGAACACCTACCAGATCAGGTATTTCAGGAGATGTAGGCACAGAGATACTAATTTGTGAATCCAAAAACGGAAATTACCAACTCGCAGGATCCCTTGAATGAAGCTTCAAAATAAGCCCAAAGAAAGATTAAAGATTCCTCTTTTTCAACAAGGAAGGCTATGAAATGAGTTCTCTGAAGCCTAGTGAAGAGATACCAAGACAAATAGCTTCGTAAAAGTCTCCTAAGTCCAGGACAACAGTCTAAAAGGGAAACATAGCCAAGCTAAAGGGTGCAGACATCAGCACCTCAAGCCAAAATAAGTCCAGAAGAAGCCGAACAGTTCTATTGTTTCTGGCACAGCCTCAATACACTGCATGAAGTAATCTTTTGCATCTGTGTGCACTAGCACATAAAGTGACAAAAGTTGCCCATCTTGGAAGTATAAGAAACGTGCTGAACTGAGGTGGATCATCAATCTGGACCAGCGGAAGAATAAGCACGATTATATTTCTCATTGCCTAATCAACATCTTCGCTCAAACAAATAAATACTTCATCAAAAAAAAAAAAACCCACTTTGAAGTGACAGATTGAAAAGGATCCTTGAAATGCAATATGGTTTTGTCTATTGCACATATTTTAATCCAGCAGCAAAGAATCCAAAGTACATTTATTAAAACCTTATTAAATCTTCAGTCATATTTTCTGTGTATACTTTTCTCTATATGATTTCCCATGGCATCCCAAACCATTAACTTTATTAAACCAATATTTTCATTTCGTAGTTTACTTCATTCCTTGCAAAAAATGCCATGCTAGTAAAGCTGAATTTTGTACTAAATCAACAAAAAGACAAGGAATAGTACAGAGACTTATCCCCCAATAATGTATATTGATTAACGATGAAATAATTAATTGGAATTGTAACTGTGAGAGGTTTTGATAAGTGAAATATAAAACAGATCTCAATGAAGAAAAGGCCAGCAACTTCCCTGATACTAAACATTAAAAAATGAAAGCATTGACTTTTAATATTTCTCTACACTAAGTTTCAAATTTGTAGCATAGACTTGGAATTGTCTGGATTGATAATTTTTTTCTGCTGTTCATTAATAATTTTTTCAAGCTACTGTACCATTTTGATAATGATTCCACAATTTACCTCCTTAAACCAAGTATTAGCTTTTCCAGAGATATTACTACTACATTAAAATATTCTCTGATAGTAACAGTACTTGTGTTTCTGGAAAATAATTATAATAAATTGCTATTGTAGCAGATGAAACATACCTGAACAAGTCTGATCTTGGAAGCTACAGGAATTATTCACTACCTTATCACTATTGCACTACAAACATTACAAACATTGTTTTTTAGTGCTCAAGCAAATTGAGAGATTGGAGTAAACAGTTGCACATACACTCTGAAGTTGTTTGAACTTTTTTTTTCGTCTTGGATAAAACATACAAATATTTCTCTCTTAGAACTCTCCCCTCCCACTAGTCAGAGAGGTTATATTTAATCAAATATTCAGATAAATCGACATAAATATTTTCAGGTATTTCTTGTGATTCCACATAGAGTGATTAAAACTCCCTAGCCTAAATAGCATTGATTATTTGTGGATGTATATGCTCCTGTTCCTCTGATTTAATAGAAAATTCATTAAGGTGCTTTTAGATGTAAATATATACTTAACAAAAGATAATTACTGTATGATTTTTAATTCCAGTAATGCAAAGAGGGAAAAAGTCAATGTGAAATGATTACAGAACAGCAGTTATATAAATGACAAGAGGAGTAACTAAATGTCTCTCTCTTTTTAACAAATAAAATCTAAAGGGCATTATAACTACAGACAACGACAAGAAGAAGAAAAATGTTCGGAATGCCATATGCCTCCTTAAAACGGTCAGAAATAAACATACAAATATTTATGTGCTTAATTCCGTAAATGTAACCTCTATGAAATCAATAACATAAAAACTAAAATTCTGTTTTATATGGTGATAAAAAAATAGATGATCAGCAAGGAAAAGATAAGAAAAGGAAGGGTTATCACTGAAGCTTCCTGGAAAATGACACGGAGAGAAATGAGAAGGCAGGGACAAATCTTTTGCGATAGGGCTAACCAGGAGACCATCAGACAAAGCTGGTAACTGCTATGCCACTAGAAACTGCTTACTCCCCCTCTGTTTTCCCCACTGACAGTCTGGCAGAATAGGTCAGAAGGTTAGGGTTCAAACTGCCATAATTCAGCAAATGATTGGTATGTCCTTTATATCACACATAACAGGTTTGATTTCCTGATAAGGAGAGTTCAAGGTACAGGCATACCTTGTTATCTTTCAAGGACATGTTCCTAAAAGTGCTACAGTTAGCAACGAGGGACAGCAAACTACCTTTTCCCCTAATAATTAATGTAATGGATGCTCTTGGTATTTGCAACGACTTATGAGAGGCCAGTGCATTGCTGAATAATAGTCCATGTATTCTCCAGTGAAATTATGCCTTAAAAATAAGATATCAATGATACAAATGCAAACCAATTATTAAATAATTGAGGTTGGATGGGATTTCAGGGAGGTATCTAGTCCAACATTCAGCTCAGAGACAGGCCACCTATGAAATCAGACCAAGTTTCTCAAAGCTTTAGCCACTTGGGTCTTGAAAACTCAAGGATGGAGACTGGTCACAGTAATGCTTGTAGTGAAAAAGATTTTCTTTATACCAAGTCAGAATCTTCAGTTTCAACTGACACTCTCTCATCCCACTTCCATGCCCTGCTGTGAAGGGCCTGGCTCCATCTTCCCAGTGACGTGTCCATAGGCACTGGGAATACTACTGGTAGGAGCCCCAGAGGCCAGGCTGAACAATCCCCTGCCCTCACCCAGCCCCTCCTCCTGGGGAGAGTGCTCCAGCCCTGACCATTCTGGTGGCTCTCCTCCACATTCACTCCAGTTCATCATTATGTTGCTTGTATTGGATGTCCCAAAACTGGACATTTCCTCATGTCTTGACTATTCTCCTGATAATACAGCCCAGGATTTTGTAAGAGTATTCTGTTGGCTAATACTGAGCTTGCTGTTTACAAAAAACATTTGTTCCCTTCAAAGACAAGAAGGATGATCCCATACAAGATAATCTGCATTTCCTTATTAGCAATTGAATGCTACATAAAAACTATTAATACATTAAAATTCACATACCAAAGACTGCTATAAATGTACTTCCAGCAGTTGTTTTAAACTAGATGTGATACTAGAAAAATATATGGCTTTCCATCTGTTTTTCAGAACTTAAAGGAACTTCCATTAAGCTGCCTGCAGGCCATCAGGCATGCTTCAGTGCAACTGGGCAGCTCAGGGGAGCTTTTGTTAGAAGAGAAAAGAATGGAAAGACATGGTAATGGCAACAGCAGAGATGGTCATCAAAGAATACTAAAACGATTGACAGACAAGCAGTGAGTAGGGGAGCACAAGCGGATCTGTCTTCTTTCAAATCTAAGATACATAAAATGTCCTTTCCTAAGCAGTGACAGTAATTGGAACCACATTACCATTAAAAGGAAAACAAAGCAGACAGTGTGAAGACCTCTCTTCATAAACATGACTTAGAAACTAAAAAAGCTCATCAACTGCATTTCAGCTCTAGAGACAACTATCAAATAATAAAATGTTGCATACTAGCCGGTTTATTACAAGTCCTAAAGTGTATATATCTCTGTGTGTCATTATCCAGAAATGAAACATATATTGGTTCTTATAATTATTTTCCTGAACTGTACAAGCCTTTCAAATCAAACAGAGAATCTTTGTAAGAACAATAAACACACAGACAATAGTACCAATAGCACAATAGAATATGGAAGATACTTCCACAGCCTAAAACAAAACGAACAAGCTACAGTCACCTTATCCATGCTTATAAAAGTTGGAGTCATAAATTAATCCTGAACAGATACATCACCAAGCTGCTTATGACACTAATGAAACAATCTCATTTCTCTTCATCTGCAAACAAGAAAAAGGTCAAGTGAATCTAAGCTTTCTATAAAGCAGCCTATCCCAATAAATTCTTCAGTTATCAAATTATCCTATATTACCTGCTGAGGCATGTGAAAAACGAAAATACTTAAAACATGCAGTAACTATTGTGAAAAATAATCAGTTAACTCCAAGCTGTCTCCATTCTTGAGCATATTTGCTTTCACAACATACTTTTCCGTATTTTATCAGTCATCTGACAAGTTTAAGAAAATTTTTATAGACAGATACAACTTTGCCTTTACAACTTAAGTTATTAATTTGAGAAGAGCAGTATTGTGAAAAGCAGTTGGAAATAAAGAAAACAAAATCCAGGCTTGAAAAGAAGAAAAGGAAGTCAGAATTCATTAATTATTGGGATACTAACAGGCTTTGCAATACAAGTTTCATGCATACATTCTAAGAAGAGTCTTAGATGTGATAGAACCATCACTTTCCTCCCGAGCACCACAGCAAAAAGCACTGAAATTCATTTATTTTAGTGCATACCATTCTCAGACTAATTAAATTTTCTGTTTCTCTGCTTCCTCTAATTATGTCCAGCTCTCTTCTCTCTTCCTACATATCTTTGTCTTAATTTTTCTATTTTCCTCCCATTTGCTCTGTTCTCTCTCACCATTTCAACAACTCCTTCTTTAGCTGAACTATCACAATACCTGCAATAACCACACCTACGAAGTATAATTTCCTTGTTGTAGAGGACTTGGAAACAAATGTTTGTTCTTTTGGGTCTTTTCCCCTAATGGGACTTGTGGACAAGACACTCCTGATCTCCAAATATTCCCCGTCCCAACTGAGTAGGATATCAAAGTAGGCATCTTTTTCTTGTGGAAGAAAGAGAAAACTCCTACTACACTGGATGTCCAGTGTTTGTAACATTTCATTCCTGTCATTATCCGTTCCTTCTAGGAGCCCTGTCTATGATGCAACCAAGGAAGCAACTACAGATGCAACTCTTGTACCCACTGAAGAGCAAATGCAAAGTTTCTTCTGACATCTCATATTATTAATATTAACTCCTTTGATAAAGGAACCCATTCACTGAACAGTATGTTAAAACATGGCTTTAACCCTTTGTATCCTTATGGTTTGCAAGACTTCCACTAAATGGGGACCTAAACACTGACAGAAAATGTTAATTTCCCTTAAAAATTAGAAGAATGAACTGTTGCACTTCAGTCTGGCCATGCTGTTTACCAGCTCTGCATGAATACATTTTAGTCAGGACTGAAAAGCAGTCTAGTTACCACTGCACTTCAGTTAACCACATTTTGTGTTATGTGCAATTCTTTTGCCTTGTTTATTACAATAAGGTTTTGGTAGGAAAAGGTGTTTAATATTTTCCCAAAGTAATTTAAACTCTATTCCACTCAGAGCTCCATTCTTAGCATTCCATTCTTCTACTGTTAGAGTCTGAACCAGGTTAGAACCAGACTTTAGGCTTAATTTTAAACCCCTTAACAGGGAAATACCTCAATTTGCCTTAATTCAGAATGGAGTCAGTCTTTCAGAAAACAAGAAAATCTGCACACTGTCAGCTGCTGGAGATGCAGTGTTTATAGCATGAAACATGAAAGCATGTTAGTCTTAGCAATACTGATAGGATACACAGTCTAATACTTTGACTGCTGTTATATAAATGGGGTGGAGTTTGGCCCATATTTTCACATCTTTCCAATTTCAGAATTCCTGGTAACCATAAACAGACATTCAAAGGCAAGCAATAAACAGTGTACACTGCAAATGTGCATATAGAAATCATACTTTAAAGAACAGTTACAGGTAAATTGCTTCAGGACATCCAGGGTGTTAGTTACTCCAAGATGTATTCCCAACAAAAACACCATGAGTATGGGTTAGGAATCTTCAATAAAAACTGCAGAATTACCATCCTGAAAGCAACATAAAGCATAAGGGTTTCATGAGCTGAAGCTTGTGATTTGCAGTGCAAATCTCAGGGGTGAACTAGTGCTGGGAACCATCACAGCGACACAGGCTCTACTACATTAT
The DNA here is from genome assembly GCA_013398015.1 of Oreocharis arfaki. NCBI lineage: Eukaryota > Metazoa > Chordata > Aves > Passeriformes > Paramythiidae > Oreocharis > Oreocharis arfaki. The sequence goes on along the minus strand of VZRR01003601.1, from coordinate 461,660 downwards.
GATCACAAGTATCAGAGCTTTCTCATACCATGAAAAAGCTCTGGAGGCACTGAGATTCTCTAGGATCACTCTGCCACATGCGAAGAAAGTATTTAAAGGTTTGAAGCCTATTAATATCAAATGAAAGCACATCAGCTATAAAAGCAGAGCAGAACTTCCCTGCAGAAGAATAAACAGAAAATAATTCGTCTTGCTGCCCGACAGAGTTAAAAGTGCCGAACATCTCAAACTGCAATATGTAATGAAGCAGTAGGCACATTACCTCAAAAAGGTCAGTAACCTAACCATAAAGTCAAGAACCTGATTGACTCAGACACACACACATTGAAAAATACTTCCTCATACCAGACTATCCAGTGACTGTGCTGAGTAGGAAAACTGTCAATCCAGCAGTACTGCTGATAGGGAGAAAACTACTAAGAACTTTATTAGTTATACTTCCCATTATATACAGAATTCCCATTGTTACAGGATGTTGGGGATTTACTGTACGGATGATTCTGCTTGGCAAAAGCAACATAAAAAAACACTCTGCAGCTTTCTCAGCTAGAAAACTAAAAAAACCTTCTCAAATTCATCTCTGTTTTGTTCGAATTTGAAGAGATTTACACTTACTTCCTGTTGGTGCCTAATCTTGTGTTATCTCCAAGTACTCTGAAAATAGGTCTTAAATCATCACTCTTCACTTTAGTTATCTTTCAACTGGGAACAAGCCCTCCCTATTTACTAATTCACTCAACACTCCTATCAGACGATGAACCAATTCAATTTGATCAGTTATTCCAAAGTGAGGAGATCTCATTTTGCCTATTTTTAGTAAATGATAGGAGAGTAGTGTCACCCCATCATTATTCATATAATGATTCTGAACTTACAGGCAGAGGACAGAATACTCATTCTTAAGTTCCAGGGATATGGAAATGTAAACTGTCCTCCAGAGAGAAGCTTAAGCCTTACATCAGCAGATTACTGGAATTAAGTCCTTAGATGAGGTAAAAGGTCTCTGTCATGGGAGTGAAGGTTTTACGAAGTTAAGATCGAAAACACTTTTACTCAAAATAGGACCTCCACCCAAGCTTCCTGTTTTTGTCAAGGAGTTCACAAGCTCTTTCAGATCAGAGTCTTTCTGGAATTTTTAATAATAGCTTTTCTTGTCGATGTTTGGACCTTGCATAAAATGTTCTTCTTTAAAACAGAGTAAACAAGAAACATTAATGTCAAATCTGAGAATTACCATGTCAAGATGAGAAAGCTACCAGTGGAGGTGACACGCTGGAGAAGTGAAGACAAAGCAGAAATCACAGTATAGTTTTGGACCTTGTGCTCTATTCTCTGCTTTGTGTTGAAAAAGACTAAGTATAATAATGTAGGACTGTGGATTGCAGGTGACATGCACGAAGATTGATAAAGAAGGGAAACTGTAATTAGACTTGAGTGTATGAATGTTCAGATGTGGAGACAAATACCTAAGGGAATTAGTATTTCATTAAAAAAGATGTTACTTCTATATGAATAGTGCTAAGAGTCGAAATTCAATTGGCCACGAGAGGTTTTCTAACAGATGCCTGGGCTTTCAGCAATGAAGGGCATTTTCCAAGACTTCACTCAATAAATAAGGTAAGGAGAACAGTAAATCAGTCTTCACTTAGCTTTGTGATGAAGTTAATAACAGTGTATGTGCAGACTAGTATAAAGCTAGATCAGATTCATTCAAAAATACAATAAACTCTATACATAGTCTTAGATACAGCCAGAAGTAACCAGGCGGATTAGCTTGTTTGACCCACACAAAGCGAAAGACTTTCCTGAATTCTTGTTTGAATTCAAGTATGTTGGTAAGAGTAAAAAATATCTGCTTTGAGAGAAACAGTATTTTAGATACATGTCAAATTCTAACCAGGGATCATTCTGATGTAGCCTGTGGCTTAAATTGTTTAAACAATTTTTGTTCAACTTTCGAAGGATATTCTCCCTTTCAGAATAATAAAAAATATTAAGCTAATTCAAGTCTGCCTGTAACACCAACACTGGGAAGATCCAGAATATTTAGCATTTTACCCCATCTTAAAATTGCTTCTTCAAAATAGAAGAAAATGGTTTTATGAATCTCTGTTCCCTAGCCACAGAACATAACTCAACAGAACTTGCTTGTTTGTATAAAATATAATCTCTTCCTGAAAGCAAATGAAATATTGGTTTTTTGCTACTTATCATGACACACATCATTATAAATTAATGAAAGAATAAAGCTTTTTACAACTGCAGATATCTAACCCAGCTATTATAGGTTTGGGTTTTTTTTGGTCAGTGACAAGAAATATCTTTTCCAAGTTTCTTTGCTGGACTGTAAAGAATTACTTGTATGTTTGTTAAGTTAATGACTGTGACAAAATTCAGACGTTATTACTTCTATGCCATTGTTAGGGGCTTTAAAAAATTCAGAACAATTGTTTTTCTTATTTAGGTAAAGTCATATGCATTTTTAGCATTGTAGGAAGCGAAACTGTCACTACGCAAGTGCAATAGTGTGTGCCAGGATTTTAGTCCATTAGGAGGTACAATGTCGTGTCTGTGCCATTACCACTCTTGTGTTTCTAATACTGTGGCATAGTTGTATAGAATGCTACATAATTCGGTACTTCTGTTTTACTGATACTTTTCTGTTACCTTCCAAATTTCCATTTACTCCATTATCTTTATATTCTTGCTAAACATGACAACTGATCTCCCATGTGAATTATTCTCTGTAGCACATGGAATGAATTTAAAGACTCTGGCTGATCATGTCAACATTAAAATAGGACAAATATGTTGCTTTGGCACAGTGAAGTCAAATACAGGCCACAAAAGTTTGGATTATGCACAGACAACTCCCCTCTTCACCATTCCTTGGTATGCTATCATTTACACACACTCTACAACATTAAAATACAAACAATAAAAAAATTCTTGCAAATATATTTACTTTAAACGAGAAATACAATAATTAGGCACATGAGAAATTTTTAAAGGCAGAAAACAAAATAATTTTGTTCAGATATTGCAGATTTACTGAATTGGAACATAATCCTTGACAGTTTGTACAATCAACATCTACAACACAAATATGTTCAACTCCAGTTTAGTTTAAGGCATCTTAATTTTTTTTTTTTTACTTTGGCCTAAGATAACTACTGTTCGAGTGTTTTCCTAAAACACTACATTTCTCAGCTGTAACAGCATCTGTCATTCTTGGCGTGGAAGCAAGCTCTTGTATGAATGTGAGCAATCTTTTTTTGCTTCTTTAGAAATGCAGGGTATGTTCCACAACTGTACTATGGATCTATAGGAATCTAAAGCATGTGTTTAACGTAATTCAATGCATCTCTCAGATCATGATCAAATACAGCATGCAATATGATTAATAAAATAAACAGCAGACTGAAGCATTTGTACTCTTACAAAGACCTAAAATAGAACCATAAACTTTGTGGATAGGAAAACATAACTTGCATATTCACTTATTTTTATGTATTTAATACAGAAAAGTTAATTGCTACTACAAATATTTTGGTCAGACTTTATACTTTAAATTGCAACAACAAAACCAACAATACTTAGTGCTTTGGTGTTATTCTCCTATGAATTTCCATTTCTACAGCTCTAGTGGCATTTACAGTTCGCATTTTGCATTTCCCACTGACTTCAAATCAGTTTATGCAGCTTCGATAAAAAAAGAAATTTACAGCTTGAGACTGTTCAAAAGATTACTAAACGGCAAAATACAGTTAAAAAAAAGAAAAAAGGAAGAAGAGAGACCATTTGAGATTGAAGTGACTCGAGAAAAGAAGCCTTTCACAGTACTATTTAAAATGTTTCTTTCGCTCTTTGTGTTCAAGAGTTTCACTATGGAGTTTCAATAGTAAAATTTGCTATGTGTGCCAAATAGACTGTGTTTAAAAACATCTGGTTTTCAAGTTTTTTTTCAAAGTATTGTTACTTCTATAAGTATTATAAGTTCTCAAAGTATTACCATTATTAGCATGCAATTTCTGAAACTGTAATTTGAAAAAAAATTACAAAAATGGCAAAACGAAGAGGGCTTGAGCACAATTCAGTTGGTAGGGAAAGAACTTACATTTTTGTGAAGACCTAGAAAACTATCTATATGCATCAGTGTTGTACCAGCAAAACCTATTCTTCTTTCATTTGGAACAAAAACATTTCAGTAACCTTATTTCCTTATTTTAGGAGATTCTCCTTCGTTATACTCCCTCCACAAATTGATACACAAACTTATTTTTAATTTTCGAAAATATGGTTCTATTTTTCAGACAAATTCAGTTTAGAAGATTGTTTTTAAATGGTTCATTTCCTACTTTAGCATTAAAATGGGAGTACCAGAAAATGACTACTTTCTAAACATATTTAAGATCACTGAATTGATATGAAATGTGCACACACGCAAGATCAACAAAGAACCTGTTTTCAGTGATTGCACATTTACATATATAAAGTTATCTGACTGTCATTTCGTGGGAATGTACTTGTACGTGAGTAAATGCTCTGAGAGTTTGCATCATGAATCATGCATTATAGTCTGTACTGCTGGCATCTTGGCATCAGTTTGAATACACAAGGATTTATTTTTTAAGGTGGTAACTGGAGTAGGAAGGCCAATGCAAGCAATCATGAAAGCTGTTTGAACTGCAAACATTATGGAAAAATAACAAGTACTAATATGATGAGAGAATTTCAGTATAAACGTGATGTTTAAGCATGCCTGTTCACTTCACATATGAGCTATAATACATAAATAAAATCTTAAAAGTGCAGCAGGCAAGTGAAAGCTAAGTATGATGTTTGAACTGTAACATAACTTATACTATTCTCTTCCTTAAACCCAGTGTAGTAAAAGGGCATTCATACAGATCAAATATTTTCTGTTTAACAGGATACAAAAAGATAGTCCATATGACTAGTAATTAGCAAAACAGATGTCACTAAAATCTATGTATTTCTAAAAAACAAAAGAAGGAATATTACTTAACATTTCATAGCATTTTAATCTGGTAGCTGCTACATAAATTGTACAGAAAAGTTAAAACTTAGGCAAGTAAAAAAATTACAGAGAAATCAGTGTAATTTTTTTTATGGTTTTTTGTAACTAATACAGGAAAAATAATGCCCTGACAGGTTTGTATGGTTAAACTGTTAAATGATATGAACAAAGAAACAAGTACGTGCACTTTTCATAAATGTTATTCTCCCCCCACAACTCAGTAACGCAAGTTCAAATTGATTAGCATCATAGACCAGAGCTAAAATTACAACTTTTGAAACCTACTTCCTTTCCTTTTCTAGCAATTCCATTTTTGTATCCCATTGACTCAACATTGAATAGCTGAAGATCTGAAATGTAGATTAAAAAAATATTTCAGGAATGATAACAATTCAGATGTTTGCAGCTCCTTGGTAAGTGTACTCAGCAGAGGTTCATTTAGGTGAGCTGTATCTCATGTTGAGTATTTGGTGCAAAAATGACTGCACATCTTTTAGTGATGTGCTTCTCTGAAACGATGGAGAGCGTGATTCTCACAGGAGAATAATAATGTAGCATAATCACAAAACTAGTGAGAATGTATCTACTGATGGAAGACTTAGAGCAGGGCTAGGAAACTTAAGGTGATGGTTCTGTCCGTCCACATTCCTACAAGACAGAGCAGACTGAGGACAAGGATCTAGATTTGCTACATGAGATTAGGACAACTAAACTGCTAACATGACCCAGCTATGCAAAAGACACAAAGTTCCAGGAATCACTAAGGTACATCTAGTGGAAATTATGGTATCATCTGAGATACAGCAGGAAATCATCTGAAACATTATTCAGAATTCCAGTTATCTGTGTTAAAGTGAGGTCAAGATTAAAAGAAATGGCACTCAGATGTCCAAGAGAACAAGGAATCTATCCCATGAGAAGTCAAATAAGATACTATCTAGAAAAACAAAGTCTGACTAAGATTTTAAGAGGACAAAACAACAGATAAATTTGACTAATGCTATCGTTGTAACACTGTGATATAAACCAGGAGAAAATAATCTTGAAACAGAAATTAAAACCCCATCTGAACATAACAACTAGAATGTCTTCCGCTAGGAATAGTACAGTTCAGAGTTTAATTTCTGAAAAGATGGTTACATGAAATGACAAAATAATCAATGATCCAAAAAGCATACTCTAAAAATGATGTTTATAAACCTTATAGGTAACTACTATATTGCCAGTATCCACATTTGTAGGGTTTCTGGCTTTTTCTTCATTTAATAATGGAAAAAGAAGAACAAAAAAGACAATTACATACCTAAAAGATCCTGAAAGTTAAATTTTAATTGCATTTTTATCATTTTTTGAGAATTTATTTGATTGACTTTCACAAAAAAACCCCCAAATTTGTTTCTTTTTCCTCTTTTCTGGCATTTTGCTTCATGCATCATGTATATCAAGACTTGTTCCCAATAGTTCTGGACAAATTGACAACTTCCAGGTAACACCAAAACTTGTTTAAATAATTAGGGAGACTGAGAGGGAAAGGACAAGGGTCTTAAACTTTCTGGGTGAGTGCCTGAATGATGTTACAAAAGAGGCAGAGCTTGCCTCTTCTAACAGTGCTCTGGAGTGAACTCAATGATTTTGAATGAGTTAGCCATGTTCTAATAAAAACAGGCCCTTCAGGGACTTGAACAGAGTTCAGGCACCTCCAAACCCTATCAAAATAAGCACTTAGCTTTCCAAACCAGGAGACTTCCGAGCATGCACAAGGGCCTCTACCTAAATGTGCTCCAACTTGGAATGATTTTAAGTGCCTCTGAGGTTAAGTGGTGCTTGAGAACAGGAGATATTGCTAAGACCTCACTGGAATCTAGTCAGGGAAAATCTAGCCCCAGATATCACTATGACAACCTGTTGGAAAGTCACTAACCTGTGCAAAACCTGTACTTACCAACCATACATTACATTTTGAGTACAGTGTGGTGGATTGCCCCTGGGTGGATCCCAGGTACCCACCAAAGCCACCCGATCTCTCCCCCCTGCATCTGGACAGGGCAGAAGAAATGAAACAAAAGACTCATGGGTCAAGATAAGGACAGGGAGAGATCAGCCCCCAGTTACCGTCATGGGCAAAACAGACTCGACTTGGGGAAAAAATTAATTTATTACCAATCAAATCAGAAAAATGGTAATGAGAAACAAAACCAAATCCTAAAACAAACCACATTCTCCCCATGCCTCCCTTCTTCTTGAATTCAACTTTATTCCCAATTTTCTCTACTTCCATCCTCCCAGCAGTGCAGAAGGACAGGAACGGGGGCTGCACTCAGTTCATTACACGTTCCTGACAATCCTTCCTCCTCAGGGGAGGACTCCTCACACTCTTCCTCTGCTCCAGCATGTGGTCTCTCCCATGGGAGACAGCCCTCCACAAACTTCTCGAGCATGAGTCCTTCCCATGGGTGCAGTCCATCAGGAACAGACTACTCCAGTGTGGGTCCCTGTGAGGTCACAAGTCCTGACAGCAAACCTGCTCCACCATGGGCTTCCCACAGGGTCACAGCTTCCTTTGGGCAATCGCCACCCCTTCCATGGGCAACAGGTAGACCTCTGCTACACACAGATCTTTTCTGTCCTTTCTCCCCTTTTCTCTAAAAATGCAAGTTTCCTCTTCATTTGGGTTTGGCAACTCTTTTTGAGTTTCTGCAAGGTAGCTAAGACGGAAAATTTTGAAGGAGTAAGGTATCTTCCTACCTTCTGTAGTTTCATTAACCAGGTCCCATCCTTTGTATAATCACATATCACATACTTACATTGGCTGAATTTCTGTCAATCAAAATACTTCTAATCATGGAAGACAGCCGAGTTCATTAAAAAAAAGGCAAAAAAGAGCAGCATATAAGGCATATAGTACTTCATAATGAAAACATCCCATTTTATGACCAGCCACTGAGAAATGCTTAAAGGCTTGATGATTCTGCATTGGAGGAGGACTGAGTAAGACGGATGGTAAAGCATAAAAACTCCAAAAACCACACATTTCTGAAAAGAGTCTATGCTGAACTCCTTTTACTCAGAAAAGCCCTGTGGGACTTGACTCGCATAGCTTCTGCTCTTTATGATGTGGTTACCTACACCTGACCCTGTGGTACAGACTCCCTTTATAAGTCAACAGCAAGAAAGAGGTACTTTACAGACCTGATTCCATTCCAGCACAGGCACTTAAAATTAGACAAGACTGATGACAGCCACAGGAAACACTGTACTAAAATCCATGCTGCATTTACTTTGCTCAGAAACTAATGTTCAAACTCATCCAAAGTCTAAGAGTATATTACATACTAAAAATAATTCAAAAAATCACAAAATTCTGATACAGTGGTATGAACAAAACTGAGATCTCTGAATATGATGTTCAAAGGTTTTCAGTGTGAAAACTGGAAGGAGATGTTCACCTTGTACTGCACAAAATTCGGATCAAATAAGTTACTATCAATTAGATTCACAGTTTCCATCTCTGCAAGTAGCTGTACAAAGGTAACTGGATGGGCAGAAACGAAGAAATGGGCTCTGCCATCAATCCCAACATACTGACTTCCACTTACCCAATCCCTTCATGCAACTGTTTCGTCTTCGCCTGGCTTAGACTACTCTTCCAAAGAGAAAGACTGGCAAACTGCACTATATATTTTACACTCAGATGAACCACACTCAGTGAAGCTTTCATGACTGCTATTTCTTTTGTTTTACCTCTTCTTTTATTTACACTATTCCATTCCCCATCTCTCATCTTTATTTCCTTTACTCTTTTGCCTATCATGAATCCTCTGCAAGTTTCACAACATAGACATAATGGAAGACGAAAAATGCTTATGTCTGACAAAACAATTAAGATTCCCAACCCCCTAAACAAACGTCTTTCTCTCCTTTTTCTGATTTTGTCCTTGATGACTACGGCAGGTGGAGAAGGTTTTTGAAACAGGTTTCCTTTATATTTTATACCACGTAACTAAGGGAAAAGAGATTCCAGCAAATCTTTTAATGAAGGATTTACTAATCAAAGTTTCAGATGTTTTCCTCATCATCTTCTGAGTCTAGTAAAAAGCTACACAAATTTTTAAGGGCATTTAAATAATTATAGTAAGACCTTACTGATAACGCAGTGTTGCACCATGGACAACATACAGATGGTTAAAGTTGGAACAGAATAATCAGAGATTTGCTAAGTTATCCCTGCCATAACTGACAATACAAATGCTGCCAAGAATCAGAAAATATGTAGGGTGGTATGCAAATCCAGACTGCAGAAATGTGAGTGTATCTAAGCATAGGTATCACATGTGAGCAAAGTATCGAAGATCCCATTATATTAAATGTTCCAGATGCTAGGAAGCCTGGAAAAGGAAGTTAAAATATAAAATATTCTTTAAATAATATTCCATTTCTCAGAAATGGAACACTGGGCATTTTGCATTGGGGATTTTGTTTGTTTGGGGTGGTTTTTTTGGTTGTTTTTTTTTCCCTTTTGAATCTAAACATGGTTGGTCTCCCCTATTTTCCTCTCACTTGTACTCCACCCCCATAACTCCTAAGTCCCTTTTTATCATACAAACTACTTAGTCTTGAGTTTTTTCTAATAGTTGAACAGTCAAGATAGCATCAGGAAAGAGATTTAAGGAGGGCATGGCATATATAATCTTAAACACATTAAATCACATTAAAGCAGAGGTGGCACTATATTCATTTTGAAAAAGTTATAAAATCGAAAAATTTTAAAATAAAATAGCATGAAAATTTGAAAATTCAGTTAACATACTGAAGAAAGGTATTATTTGCCTGGCTAAAATATCCAATTAACAACACATTGTGTGTAAACATTAAGGCTTTTTCACAAAAGTATTCTTCCTATTTTACAGGATGGTTAAACCAAAACCTGCTAAAGGTGAGGGAAAAAAACCCAATAACAAACAACCCAAACCAAAAGACCTCTGCAAATGACTTCAGGCTTCAGGCTTATGACAAAAGACACTTCTGCATTCTGAAAGGTCTATTCACAGTCTTCATTTTAGTAAAATACTCTTTGGAAGCAGTTTCTAAAACTGGATGTAACATTCACGTACATGTATCTGCCAAGTTTTTAAATGTTTTAGAAGCTAAACTAAAACATGTTGAAAATGACTCATTGTGGTACCAGAATACATACTGTAGGAAATAAGGACTCATTTACAAGTGGGAGAAATGCACTCACACTTCATCTGTGGGAATTCACTAGACTTCCCTTCCAGTAAACATTATATTTTAAAATAATCACGGAAAATATGTTCTTTTAACTGAAGTTTATGAAAAGATTTAGACAGCTGGCGTAAGAAAAGACACTTACAAAGATAAATGTAAAACTGTCTTTAAAAATAATTACTAATTCTGCCAAAAGATATCAATTTAGCAATAAAAAAAGATTCCAATTTTTTTTTTTACTCTAATAGTTAAACTAAAACTGTTTGTAATACAGTTGTTCAGTATAAATAGATAACCATTTGAGACAAAGGACAAAAGGAAGATTCGATTATCCTACAAAGTAAGAAAACAGAGGGTGGGAGGACAGCCCTGGCAGGCAAAAAAATTAACATAAGGTAGCTCTTTTCTAACTTGGAGCATGTCAACTACTTTTGTAGATCTGCACATTTTACAAGTACCTTGCAGAAAATGCACTACTCTAAAAGGTTTCTTCTTTCTTTGAAAAGAAGAAGTCATCTGGCACGGGGATAATAAACCTGAAACATACACCATTTATCTACACATATAGAATACTTTGAAAACAAAAAAAAAACCAACCAAACCCTGACACAGAAAATTAGACCCAGATTTCACAACTTGTGACTGGGAACAGTGTCATAAAAGACAAACCTAAAATCAAAAAACCCAGCCTCACTAGCTTCTATGAAGTAACTGTCTGTAAAAACAAAAATGTTCTAAAGGAACATGCAACAGACAATAAGGACACAGTATTTCCTCACCTGGTTTTAGGTCTAAAAATCTTAGAAATAAGGTATCAACAAAGGCTCCATTCCACCTAATACGGGGTATTTCACAGGGTCATGGGATTTTCATTAATCACACTTTACTTGCCCTTTACTGTTCAGAGACACCCTCTATCACGAGTGTACTCTGAGGTTCAGGAGTCAATTAATTACTGGAAATGAGCATCTTATAAAGACAACGGAAGGACTACGGTTTCTAATTATTTTAACCTACTTAAGAGTACCATTTTGCACAAATAAAACCCTTTCCCCTTCCCATAGTGTTTTGAGTGGGACAAACTCTTCCACTCTCTATAACCCACAACCAATTCCAGTGACCCCAGGAATGAATCCAAGGTAAAACGAGAAGATTTATCTTCTTTAAGCATGCTGACACTTACGATCTAGATTATATTTCTGGAATGGAAAAGCTTAAGATCTCAGAAAATCAGAGCAAACATTATGCAAAATTTCAGACGAGATGAATCAGTGCACTTCTATATCTGTTTATCCATGGCAACACTTTTCACGAAACAATTAGAATATCTATGAAAACAATTCCAGATGACAAGTTTCCACATCAAAGCTTAAACTAGATTACATACATACACACGCAATAGTATTTATATTAAAATGTTAGCCAAGAGCTGCAGCATTTTGACAACATATCCAATATTTAAATTTTAGAAGAGATGTACAAATAGGCTTGTAAGTACAACTATGTACACTCTACATGTACATTATGAAATTCAACATTTCATATAAAGACTAAATGCCTGATAGATATAAGCATTTTATGTAGTGCCCAAACTTCATCTCAAAGGAACCTATTTCTAGTTACATTTATTCCTACAACTATACTGCCACTTGATGGAAAAAGTTTACTTCCTCTTAAGAGAAAGTTTCTCCATTTTGTTTATTCCATGAGTTAGAAGCTAAATAAACTATGGCAATTTTTTTTTGCTGCTGGAGTATCTCAAAGAGACACTATACACACACTGTGTCCGTACCTTCTCCACGCTTGATGAGTCAACAGGGTGGTCTGTGCAGCAATGTCTTGACTTAGCAACATATGTTTCCTTGCTAGTACAAAAACCTACTACTAAACAGGGCTCACAAGAAAGGGTTGGCAGGGTAGGCACATGAACAGGATCCTTATGGATTCTGCCCAGTGGTAAGAACTGCAAGAGCCCTTTATTGCTAGTCGTAATGCCCCTTGACTTAAGTCTTTGATATGGACCCCTCCATTCCATCTTGGTTGCGTTTAGTCAGTCCCCAGGTTCTGTGCCCTTACTGCCCCTCACCAGAGATTTAAAAATCCTCCCACAGATTTACAAATCCTCTCCTTACTCACCAGCAGCCACCCTCTGGAGCAGACCAGCATACCTGCTTTCACACTGAGCTCCCCTTGGAGGCCAATCCAGAACAATGTTCCTGTCTCCTATTGGAGAACCTATTGGTCTTGCTAAAGTTCTAATTCACTTTTTTTTTTGTTAAATCAAAAACCAGCTCCCCCTCACTCATATCATAAATAGCTCAAAGTAGTACCACCCTCTTGCTACCCCTTGATTTAAATGTCATGTCACAGCTAAATGTCACTATGGCTAAATGATGTTTGGTAAAAATGTTCTGGTATCTCACACTGCCACCCTACAGCTACCCAAATCAAGGTATTCCTTAGGAAGCTCTTGAATTCTGGCTAACTATGCCTTGAACATTAATTGCACATTCATTTTTCTGGTTTCACAGAATATTCTCACTGAATTATCCATATAGTCATATAAGCAGAAACAATTATGCCTTTAGACCATTTAGCTAGAAACACGAACAGTTGTAAAAATTATCTAAATAGCTTTGCACTGAGTAAACTGAAGGACATGGCCTTCCCACTATCCAGTACGTGATGCAATACTTCAGTACTGAACACATACAGTCTCAAAAAAAATTTACTGGTGTCCCTGTATGTAAACAACTCTCTGAGTCAACCCTGACAAAGTCTGGGATACACTCTTGAGGCAATCTTATCTAGAAACAAGACCATACAAAAGAGAGATCAGCCCTCCAGTCCTGGTCTTTCCATTCTTTCCTCATCAAGGCACTCTTCACCAGACATGCCAATCTCATGAAGAGAGAAAGCAACAAAACAGCTGCCAAGGACTTGCATGGTTGTTCCATCAGCTGTGAACAGTGAACAGCAGACTCATCAGCTGTGAGCACTACACACAGATATTATACATCAGTCTCGGGAAGTCCTTGATGTGTTTAATTAGACATATTCAAGGCTGGATGGACTAATGTCCGAGGCAAACAGTTTCTTGAGGCTTATGGTGTGAAAGTGCCTTGGCTCACTGATGTACGCTGTTCTGGGTGCCTGTGCATGACCATACTGAGATGGTCCTTCATTTACTCACAGTTCTTCATTCATTCATTTACAGATTAACCACCTATGCTCTATTCCAGAACCACATACCACCATTTTCCCTATTCATTAAGAGTTACTCACATGAAACAGGTGTCACCACCATGGAAATGAGGACCAACATAATGCTTTCTTCAGTTATATTTAACATTTTCTCAACAGTTTCAATGTGATTTTGCAGAAGACAAGCTATAGCCAAAACTCTACCCAAAGCTCTCACTCGTCAATGTTAAGTCTTCATATCCAACATTTCAGAATTTATGATAAGGTTTTAACATCACAAAGCTGTAATTTCCTTCTCACACCACACAAGCATCTATTTGGACACTGTTCTTCCAAAGTCTGCACTTGGGAATGAGTATAGCATCACATCCTTTTCCAGGAGGTAATCAGAATGATTTCACCCCCTTTTCCAGGGGGTAACCACAGACTGAGAACATAATTACACAAGATAATTACTATTAAAAGGAAACTTTTATGGTTTTATTAGTCTTTATTACAATACTATAAAAATAGCCATAATTTGAAGATCGAAATTTTTGTAGAAACACACACAAAGTACAATATTCTCATTTTGAAGAATTTAGCTTTTGAATTGGCTATATAATACACTGCTTTGGTAAACGTACTCAATTAACATTCCTTGACTGTATTTATGGTTATGTTGCTATTTGTGACCTGTTTTTCTTCTGTATTATAAAAAACATATATTTGGGATTCCTATAAACGGGTTCTTTTCTCACGTGCCATTGAAGTGTTAACGCTTTGCGTTACTTAATGCTGGCAGGGACTTCACACACACATTTAGTCCTTCAAGCTCAGATGGTTAGGAACACTCCACAAACAGACATTATTTGCACAAATAACCTGATACATGCAATAAACTTTGAAAAATACAAAAAACCCCAGAGCAATGATTTCTTCAGATAAAAGCTTTCATTTGTATCTTGTCATTACATCCAGTGTAACGTCCCCTCTTCAAAGCACATGCAGTAAAAAGGCTGAGGAGTTCCCTGTGTTTCATCGTTTCTATTCTACATAGAATGACTGGAGTGTATCACAGGAAAGGCATATGTTGCCTGATAAAGCTGGCTCCAACTGCAGCCAAAAGTGTTTTGAGAAAAGCAAGAGAAACTTCTGCATATTCTGTATTTCTCCCTAATCCTCTGCCACTAGTGTTCAAGTATTTCTCACTCGAGCATTTCTTGTAAAGGGATGTGGTTTCCACCTGCAAAGTGATTCTCAAATTTATCTTGAATTTTTCCAATCTCGTTTAGAACCCATGTAAAATTTAGTACCTGAAACATGATTTGGTAAGGAGTTACAAAGCACCCCTACGTGTTCATTCCGGCAGTGCTCGCCATTAAAGAGAAGATGGGCGCAGTAAGTCACAAAAATGGGTGTGCACACGAGGAATACTAACAGTCAAAGCAAAATCATGGACTGCAGTGGAAATTTCAACCCAATAATTCAAGAAATATATATAAGCAGCAGCAGCACACTTATAATGCAGAATCCCTCTTTGAAGGAATTTGCAACTGCTTTCTAATTTGTTCTCAAAGGACATGATATATCTCAACCTTTCCAGGCTAGCAAAAAAGCCGTAAGGACTTAAAAGAGCAAATGAATAGTTTCTTAGGTAGTCAGAACAGCCATTGCAGAATCTTAACAATTTGCCTCTACTAATTGTAATGTTTTAACATGAAAACATTTTGGCTAGCAGGAAATAAAAGGTAAAATGAGAATGCCAAGGCTTATGGAAAATCTTTATGATATGAGGATATTGTTGTTACTACAACTTTTCCAAAGCATCCCTCAGAGGCTGAAAATATTTAGTGAGAACTACTTTTTAGGAGCTGGGGCAAGAGCAACTGAAATAAAAGATTTTTAGAACTATAAATACAATCATTGAACATTCCTTGCACAGTAAGAGAACAAACTTCAAAGCCTGTGTTCCAGATGTAATGAAGCTCAGAGAGGTAAGACCATCAGACTAACTTAGCATTCCTATGAGTCCTGATGTAGATAATTCTTCGACATCAAGACAGTTAAGAGTTATGAAGTGACTGCTTACAGGGCTCAAAGCATTCATTCTGCAAGAACATTATCTTAGCTAAGAATGTAAAATTTTAAGAACTTGATTAGGAATCTAAGAACCAAAACCAACTAGGCATGCCTTAGCAAATGTGCAGTCTTCCCAACACTACTATTCATCTATTTCATCAAATCAGTTAATTAGGTTTTTCTCCTTCTGTTAAAATGCATCCTAGAATTATCCATTAAGATGTAAAGTTCAAATAAACATATCCTCAGAAGAAAAGGAAGAGAGTAGGAGCCTCCCTACTGTATTTCGGTAGAAATACAGGATGCATAGACTATTTTTGTTACAGATTTCAGTGCTGCTTCTACAGCTTGAAAACAAACTAGACCTAGTCACCTAGGAAATGGGACTTTTTCTTTGCTTCTCCATCATATTATTGCTCTTGGTTCTCCTGTCGACTTCTTTGCATTGATTCTGAATTTCCAAGAGGCTGTCTTTCACTAATTTCCATGACATTCGTGAATTTCACACTTTTAGCTGTACCTCATATTTAACTTTCTCATCAGGAGAACGAGATGAAGGTAGTTTTATGGGAAATGTGTGATAGTTACTTTGGCTAGGGCTGAAATCCAAACAAAGTCTAATAATGCCATTGAAGGGCTTGGCTTTGATAGATTCTGATAGAAATCCTAAGTGTTAAAAAATTACGCATACAAATCTTACCACAGAAGTCATAAATGAATACAGTAGCAGCAAATCATTATTACCAAAAAAGCATTTTGGAAAGCACTAACAAATTTAATTGAAACTGAAGATTTAAAGTGGTAGTGATTTTCAAGACCTACCTAGCTCTTCAATTCAAGGGATTACAAAGCACTTCATATATAAACGTAGCAGCCATTTGAAGGGAGTAAGAAGGTCTGACAGTAGTTTTTATCACAGGGTGATGGCAGCTTTGCCCAAAAAATATTTCAGCCAGCAGTTTTCAGAACGGATTTTTAAAAATTCGTTACTGAAATCTTAATTTGATACAAATATTCTCGAAGAGATAACATGCCCTTATTTAAATATTAGTAGTAACTCCAGCACATACATACATCAAGTTAGTAATTTTAGTATTAGAACCCTGTCACTGAAGTCAGCAACATCCAGATTATAAAAATATGTTAACAGGAGAGGAAAATAATTAGTTTTAATGTTTCTGTTAACAATGAGAGTATAATGTAATAAATGAAAATCTAATGATGAGGTTCTTGCATGCTCTACAGAGATTTTAAATGCATTCTAACATTTTATTTATTCAGTAAATTTATCCAATTATCTTCTCACCTAAGGCAGTCCTCTAGGCTTGCGTGCAATTAATAAGAAGATGTAGGGATCATAATTTAATCTAATTAAAAAACCCATTTCATGAATAGAATTTATCCCCTCTCCATCACCTAAAAAGTTTAAGACAGATGACTAATATCAGCATCAACCTCACTCCAGATGAATTCTGAAATGTACCACAATTATGAAGAATGAAAAAAAAACAAGGATAAAAGAGATTCAAATTAAAAAGATTATGGAGAGACTAAAATAAGTCTCTTAAGATGTGTAGTCTGCTTGCAGCTGACTGGAAAGAAAAACATTGAATGTACAAACACAAACATGCAGACAACTTTTTGCATACTTCTCTTAACTTATGAAACATAGACAAATGTCATCAAGAAATGTCAATGATCTTTGTTCGATTTTGTTTTTTATTTGAGAAGAGCATTTCCTAACAGAAATAGCAGCAATACTCCTAAAGGTATTTCTACCTGTAGCCTATCATCTATTATAAATTTAATAATTTTAAAAAACTGAGCTATGTACATCAATCCAGAAATGCTTAAATAATACAAAACATAGTTTGAAATCTTTATAGAACTAAAGATTTAAGGCCCTAAATGATTTCTGTAGTTATCACTCTGACTTAACACAACTACAGAAACATGGTTTAAAATTCATCATCTGTGCATCTGTGAATATTCAAATAAGACAAAAAAGTACACACTTAAAAATACCCTATTACCCAACGGACAGAGGCAGGAATTTAAACTAGCTTTTACAAAACCAAGGTTTTTTATGAATAGTGTCCACTGCAAGGCTGAAGGAATAGCATTTCCACAACACAATTTCCTCGAATACTCATATTCCATTCACTGCATACATATTTTGTTTCTTTGTCTTCATTATTCTACACTTCTCACTTTATCATTACAAAGACAGGAAAAGAAAAATCACCTCAAGTACATCATGTAAGCAGCAACTGGCTGTTAAAGAGTACAATTTTTTTTTTGTCACCAAGAAGAAAAGGTTTTGGAAAATCACACTAACTATGAACTTCCTTTGTGTTCCCAATATTTCTAGAATTTTAAAACCAGTTTCCACTGATATAGCTGAGTCCTGAAAAAAGATATTATACTCCTTTTAGAGGAAATTTAAAAGAAGGCAACAATCAAAGGCAAGAGATGGTTCTTGTAGGTGAAATGCTCTAGTACAAGTTCACTTCATATTAGACCTCTGAGTCCACTTTAAGAAAAGGAATCATTTAAATTTGATATTGCACCTTATAGGAAACTAGAAAATTTAACCATCAGGAAAAAACCCAATAGCAAACCACAGTGCACTTCTTCCTTTCTTGGGGTGGTGTTTTTTTGGTTTTGTTTTTTTTTTTTTTTTGGTGGTGGTGTTTTAGTGGATTGGATGCTTTTTCTTTTGGCAATGACAAGTAACAGATTAACAGCTAATAGTTTGAAAACAACACTCCACGAATACTCAATAGAAGGAAAAGCTGGAACATATTTAGCATCTACACTTAACTGTGTAGATGATGGAGCTGTTACAGAACTGCTGTCCTCAAATACCAAAAAATTTAAGTTTTTTGGCATTGTTATAGGTAAATGAAACATGGATTCTCAGACAGAAATTACAGCTGTATAATGGCAAAGAGAGCAACAAAACACACATCCTGACATCACAGTGATCTACTTTAAGGTTGAAACAGCAGATCCTTTCTCAATATGATTCTTTCATGAATATTATCACTTTGGTATTTTCTTGGCATTTGTAAATAGCTGTTCAGAGAAAACTATCACAAACATGAGTAAAAAAAAAAAGAAAGTAACTACACTTGACTAGAAAATTGGGTATTAGCTACACTTCTGATCACAAGATGTGCCAGGGGCTTTATTTAACCACAATTCAGGCCAGTCAACATTCCACATACTTCTGAAGCTTTCAAACATGTTTGTTTATACAGATTATGATACCAGCGGTAACTACGATGAGTCACCTTGTTTTTACTAAGTAGAACAAGCTGTTATAATCACTAAAATACAGAACTGGACAACACAGGTATTCCTTTTTCATCTTAGGAGTTTCTGGTGAAAATTTCTTTGTTCCACAGAACTGTCATGAGACCATAGTAAATTCAGAATTTGGGGTCTTTTAAGTTAAGGTATTTATATCACCTCCACAAAGTTAGCTACTTTGCAGTTCACTTAGGTAGATGATTTGGAATGTGGAGAAAGTAATGGTCTTGCACCTGTAACGTGGTTAGAAGTGAGGTAGTTTTAAAGAGAGACACCTACATTTCAAAAAAGGCTAGTAGGGGTTTCCCATGCTCCCAAGCAGAAAATAGTCTTCTGAGGAACAATCTACTTCTTAGAACTCCAAAACCCAGCATTAATCAACTTATTAATTTATTTAACATGAGGAGAGTTTTACTTAATTGGAAGGCTTATCACTCAAAAAAGCTGTAAGAGCACAGAAGCATAAGTGTATCAAACAAGATTCCAACATTTCTAATAGCAGGCGAACTTTCCTCCTCAAATAAAGCAACAATATGAAAAAATGACACATTATACATACAGCTGAACAGAAAAAAGTATTTTCTCTATGGTTCTTAAGTTTAACAGCAAATACACAAGAATTGCAAAGTTAGTATTTCTATTAAGTAAAAGTGCAAACTCAAATTATGATATGCAAGACTGATTTTCAAGAGTTTCCAGTGTATATATGAAATCCCCATGTCTTAGTAAATCTTACCACAGTGAAAGGTACACTAGAAAGAAACCCCTGTTGACTCACATTAGCATTTTATTTTGACTCAGAAGATCAGCTTCGAACAAGTTTCCTGGTCCTCCCCACTTAAACAGCTTTGATTTCCAGATTGTGGAGTCACCACCTCAGAGTCTGCAAACTGAATTCCTTTTTGAGAACCCAACAACCAATGTGCTCTAACCACTAAAAGGCATTCAGCATTCCTGGGCCTGTTCAGCTGAACTAGAATTAATCTGAAGTCAAGCCCCTTAAACTCATCATGGATATCAAGTCCCCTGACCCATCTCATTTGCTCTAGAATTACCCCTATCGCTCCACATCATCAGTTAGAAATCACGTTTTTTCAGCCCTCAGGCAATGCTATTTCTTCAGTAGTATCACTACTGCAATTTAGGAGTTACACATAAAAATTAAAAGCTTTAATAAATTTGTTCCTAAGCTTAAGTAGACAACATTTTAACTGGTTACTGCTTGTAATGAAAAATTATTTAGAGCAAAGAAGGTTCATCTAGTACTTCCTTTGAGTAGATGACTAGGTAGCACAGCCAGTTAATGAACTGATCTCTTCCTTTAAAAAAAAATTGTATTAAACAACAAACTAACTCCAAAATTAAAGAAACATGACAACCTTAACCTGAACAACTTTGATTACTGTCCATAGTTTTACATTAGCTCACAGTTTACCACAGCTAATATTCTAAGTTTACAAAAAGTAAGGAACAGGTGTTACAAAACATGAAAGTAAGACTGCCTGCGTACAGGCAAAAAATCAGCCATAGTTTCTTTCTCCATATGAACGGAATTATACATTTTTATAGACAATATATTTTACACATGGAGCATGGAAGACTGAGAAGAGACAGTAATAAGAAAAAAAGTATGTAACAAATATAAATGTTCATGACTGCTCTCTATCCAAACTTCATAAAAACTATTACTGAAGTAATTTCACAAGATTATTTTTTACTTTCAACGAAAAAAAACCCCCACAAACAGGTTCAGAGTTTGACCACTGCTACTGCACAGTATAAAATTTACATTCTCGCTATGAAATAATTATGTTTGCTTGACTCTACAGGATTGTAGAAGAAATACCAAACTTTCATCTTGTTACTGCATTGATAATGGAAAAAATTTACTACCAGAATTCAGTCTGTAACTTCATTTAAACAACAAGTTTGTACTTCAATTTGTTCTTTGTAAGCAGAAAGCTAGTGATTCCTCCTACCTACACCTCCTAGATATAAACATTGTTATATCTTTAGATTTTTAGGTGTTTTTTAAATAAAAGACACTTACTGTTCTAAGAGTTGATCATATTTTCTTAAAGAATCCTTTTCAGCAATAACTGCTCTTTCTTTTTCAGCAACAGCATTATCTCTTGCTTCTCTCAAATTTCTGAAGGAAACAAAAATCATTCTGTTAAGAATCTGTTAGAAAAAAGACTGCTTTGCCTCATTAATTACTGCTCTCTGATCCAAACTTCAACACTACATTCTTCAACTCTTATGGAATGACAGAAGGGTCTGTCTATATTTACCTATTTATTATAGAGGCTTTACTTCAGTTTACTTTCATATATACCAGCAAAGCTTCCAGTTCTGAAATTCTAAAAAACAATTATCAAATCACCTATTCATATGTGCAAACATATAGCTCTAATTATTCTAGAATACCAGAACTAAAAATTACTTATTTTTTGCAGGAATTAAATAAATTCCAATAGTTTTGCTTGGTACTTTGCTAGTAACTGCAGGAATGCTGTCCACCTAGCTGAGATGATTCGCAACTTTTATGATAGAGCAAGAAAAGCTTAGGTGAGCATAGAAATTCTACTTCCACATACAACTAATTGTCTAGTTACTCTTGATAGATAGGTTATTGCATATCATTGGTGTCTCCTGGGTTCTATTGCTGGCAACATTTTTCATCTTCAAAGAACCATAAAATAACATTTTATTACAATCGATTGATACTTTTTCTTTTTTTTTTAACCAAGGATCAGTCAAGATGTTCAAACTACCTCAATTATTACTTCACCAACACAAATGAGAACAGAATATTTAGAATAAAACATACAGTATTTGTGTTAAAAAATTGGGACTAGTTATTAATAAACTGTTATGCTGCAAGCAGGCTACAGATTAACACTGCAGTAGACTGTACTGAGGGGAAGCCCTGCTTAGATACTGTATATAACCCCTGTGTCCAATATTCAGGGTAACACAGCACCAGCCAATCAGCCAGAGCTAACAGTGGTTGTTGAGGATCACATATCTGTGTCATGACTGTTTTTAAGGATTTTACTCTACTGCCTTTTTGCTTCTATGATGAACATTCACTAGCATTTGGAACATATTAGATGATCTTTAAGATTCCTTTCAATTTTGTTTTATCTAAAAGGAATCTTATTCATATGCTAACAAATGTGAGCAAACCCAAGCACAGCTGCAAGGCAAGCTAAAAACATGGCTAGCAGCAATGACTAGGGGGCTTCACTTCAACACCACATTCTTCATCTAAACTAAACTGCTAATGTGGATGCAACCAAGATCCTCCCACTGATAGTTTTTTTTCCCCCTCTCCTCACAGCAACTTTCTGACTTAAGTCAAAGTGAAATTAAAGTCTCAGGCAAGTTTTGAAGAAAAGCAAAAAGTCAAGATATAAAAGAAATAGAAAATCATTACGCCCATGCAAATGTTAACCTAGGTCAGTGTATCACTCTAAAGGTATATAATTTTTGGTTTAAAGACTATTTTCAAGAATAAAAGTTATCAGTGGCACTTTTCTGAATTCAAAGTAATTCATACGAACAGGAAACAGTTACGTAAAAAAAACTAACATCAGAATTATGTAGTAGTTAACTGGCTATTAGAGAATTGTAACAAAATTTTCTTTAAAAATTGAGTTACTAGGCAGAATTTAATGCAAAAATTTAGTGCAGAAATTCAGGGACTGACCTTAAGATTAGATTCTTTAAAACTGACTCATACAAAAATATGGGAACATGGCAATAAATTTCATTAATTTATTAACAATATTTAGACAACAACATTAAGATCAAGCATATTATGTCTTATAGTAGGAGTCCAGAGCTGTATCCTTAAGACTAGGGTAGCGGAAGTGGGATAAAAATTAAACAGTAGGAGAGATACAGAGACTCATTTAGAGAATAAACTATTTTGCTTAGCTGAACAACCAATCAATTGAAAATGCAATAGGAGGAAAAAGGACACAAGGTACTACTCAACCAACAAGATGACAACCACAGATGTGATGCAACTTCTGTTGAAATACTCCCCGTCTACAGAGCCAGGGGACATGCCAGCAACGCTGCAAGTTTTCCACTGTGTGATTGCCATTTCAAAGGATGTGAAGCACCTACCCAATGGCTGCACATAGTGGCCTTATCAGCTATCTAGCCAGCCTACCACACAAGTGAAAGTAACCTTCTGAAATTTGACAGAAATACTATCTAGAGGATCAAGAATGACCATGGGGGAAAAAAAAAGGTGGGATGAGGACAGGTGAGGCAGCAGCTCATGGACATCTTTATTAAGTTTTCAAACAAACAATCTGGCAACTGCCATTTAGTGCACTTTGTCACATCCCTAAGCCGTTCTAGAATGCACAAACTGGATTCTAGTCAGATTCAACCAAGTCAAAAAAGGTGCTCAGGGAAAGCATCTCACATGCTCAAAACTACTAAATTGTGCTTGATCTATGGGAACGGACTACAGCTAATCCAACGTCAAACCTCTTGCAGACATTCACACGCCCTGAGAATTCACTCATGCTTGCTAATGCAAACACAGGCCACGCTTACAACAACCATACAAGTGAAACTGATGCCAAAAAATTAGGCATGAAAGCATCACCTTTTTTTAGTGGCCCCCTCCCAGTTTTTTGAACTGATTCATCCAAGTGTAAAATAAGTGCCAAAAAAACCTCAAAGGAACTATTGATCACATCAGGCTTGGCAAAGTGGCAAAGAATATGAGCGGCAAAGAACATGAGCAACTGAGTATTAGATTAGCTTAGCTGTAATACCATTCCATGCTTTGGGCAGGAGGATGAAATCAGCATCTTAACTTTATTTTCAGCCACAAATAGCATCTCATCACATTACACAAATTCACTGCAAATTGTTTTGCTCACAATTTGAGGTTCCATTTGTCTTACCATCGAGGCAGACTGCCTTATGGTGGGATTTTTTTGTATTTTATAGAAAGAGCATATGCTAGAAAGCCTGTTTTTTTTTTTAGCAAAACATGTAGGCAAATCTAAGGGATTTGCATTTCAGAAGTAATTATTTCAAAATGAGGAACAACACTTCTGTAAAGCAGTTCCAGACACAAATGAAGTATCTTTCAGTAGCTTTCTCAATGATATACAGACCCTTGTCAAATTTCCACAAGGAGTGCATGTTTAAATTCATACTTTGTAATTCAAAATAGATTTGCATACAGGAAGTGGCGTGGATGTATATCCATGTGCATGTATTTTATTCACACTTGCAAAACTACACAATGATGTAATTGTTTTTTAATTAGAACCTTTCCGCTGACTGAAAGACAGCAGAAGTCGTGTTCTTTTTCCACTCTTCCCAGCAGTAACAAAACTACCTATTAGAGGAACAGATGCTGATGCCACAAATATCTTTCAATTACTGTCATTTCCTTCTCCACACGACACGTTCAGGACATCTACAGTGAAGCTAAATTATTAAGCACTCCTCCCATTTTAAAGGAATAAAATGGGGAAAAAAGAAGCTAAAAGAGAAATTCAGTGCCAAAGGTCCAAATCTCTTCAATCCCTAAAGGTTTATGTATGTGCATGTAATTCCATGGTATTCATCGAGATGGCACACATACAAACTCAGTACGCAGGTCTTTGCAGGACTAGAATCTTCTTCAAAAGAGAATTTTACAGTAATTTACAGGAAATCAATGCTTTTTTTGAATCACAATGCCCTAAAAAAGTCTCAATTACATTTATTCCATAAAGGCTTAAGTCTTCTCTCTTTTGGGTTTTTTCTGCCTTATTTTCTGCATCAACACCTTCTTTTCTGGATTCCGGGCACATTTTCAAGATTGCCCCTGTAACTTGGCAGGTAAACGGTCATCCTGTATTAATTAACTAACACTACATCTGAACAAACTTCAAATCACCAATGTTTATGTAGAACATGAATTTTAATAATCCTTTTAAACTGATCATGTTGGATGTCCATCATTTAGTAATAAATATAACAACATAAACTTACTGTACAAGTATAATTTCATTTTAGTTTTTACAAGATTCCCATCAGTTTTACAACTGAACTTAAATTTGTACATTTTGAACACCTCTCAAAGAGTCAGTCAGCTGGGATTATACCTAAGCACAAAACAGTGCTTGGTCATTTCTCCCCCAGTTAGGTAATTGCCTACACCTTACCCACCTGTTTTCACGTTCATACATCTCTTTTGAAGCGCTTCTTAGTTGCTCAATTTCTTGATTCGTTTTCAACCTTATTTGTTCCAGCTCTTCATGGAGTCTCTTTTCATATTCTGCTTTATAGTGGTCTCTGGAAATAAATATATTGCACTGGTCAAAATATCACAACTTCAGCTTTACAGGAACAGAGTTCTTCTTGATTCTACATTTTATTTCAATCTTTAGTCATTTACCTCTCAATGACTTAAAATACTTATCAGCCTATGTTGATACATAAATTAAACGAAAATCAACCAGGAATAAATAATATTTAAGTGTGAATAAACAGAAGTTTTCTGCACAAAGATTTCAAGTTTTTAAAGTAATTTAATATTGATTAATCAAGTAATATTACATTTTTCCAGAAATTCTTTGTCAGCCTCTACTTAAATGCTTATATTAAGTAACCACTTAACTCTTCACTTTCTTCTTCATCACTGGGTAAGGACTGATTAACTTACTGACTTGCAATGCTGCCATGCCACTAGAAGACTTCTTTGTGTACCATTTGCATCTCATACGAGGGAAAAAACATCACAAGAAACATTGAAGATTAAATGCAGTGGAGATTTGTGAAGTCAAACACCCCCAAGATTTAGGAATTTACCACATCAATGTGACATATAAATTATTTAAAACACAAAGTTTTTAAGCAACAGATATCAGAAGATATCAGGACAAAAGAATTTCATTTCAGAGAAATATTGACATCTTTTTGTAGCTTTGGAAGCTCATGACAGATTGCAGGGAATCTCATAAAGAACCTCTCCTACAAAAATAGGGTTATGTTTTAAGCACTTAATAGTTAAGGAATGTCAAGATTTTATTACATCTAATTAATGTTCAAGAATAACCAAATCAGTAATAAAGCAACTGGTAAAAATCACAAGTTTGGAAACAAAAGCACATAATGAAGAAATGTGCATTTACAACCATAAAAGGTTTTAGACTTCATTATTTCCAACCATGTGACAGCCCACAAATTTTAGAAATCAGTATTTGAGCTGGTCAAAACCTCCCTTACATTAACCAAAAGCCGCAAAATAGTAAAATGGAGAACGCTTGCTGTCCAGGTTTTCCTGTTTTCTTTTTATTGAGACACTGAATTTCAGTTGCCCCTTCAGGGTAAAAGTAAACTTACTTCTTCTCCTTCCTCAACTGTGCCACACTATAGCAAATACTATATGAAGACCTTTTACAAAATAAAGAGGTTTATCATAAAAAACCCAAAAAGAACATGATTTCTTAAAACACCATTTCAGAGTAAGACATAAAATTTTATTTAAAATACAGAAGCCCTGGGTGAACATAGTTCTGAGACATAAACGTGAAAAACAAATTTAAAAAACTGAGTGACTACATCGAAAGGAAAAATAGTATTTAAAATTCTTCTGATACAGGCTGGAGCTTGATAACTGATCATTTCAAGAATGCCTTTCTATTTTAATTTAGATAATAATTTTTGTTTTAATTGTCTATCAGGAGAGTCATATTAGCACACTTCCTCTTACTTATGCAGAACACAAGATTTATGGATATACACTAAAAAAAAAAAGTTTGTTTTATAATTAACTTAGTAAACCTAAGAGAATAATTGCCATAAACTCCCAATGCTGAAGTTTACTTCCACTACTATGATCTTATATCAAAGGTTTAAAAAAGTTCATGATCCATATCATATCCCAAGAAAAGTGTTCTGCTTCTAGTTCCATAAATATGGATTAGCTTTCTGAAAAATAAAATTTATTAAATGGGATTTCTGCAAGAAAAAAGGGAAAACAGTTAAATAATCTGTCTACTGATAAAAGTGAACACACAATAACTTGCCTGGATGCAACGTATTTTTCATACATTTCTTCCCTAGCTTTTTTGGCATCCTCTAGCTGAATCTGGAGTCTTTCAAGACGATCTTCTTCATGTGCACAGCGAACACTGAGCTCCATGTTCTGGCGATTAAGATAATCTTTATCTTTTTGCAACAAGTTGAGGGATTGTTGTATGGTTGCCAGCTATAAAAGGTATTAAAAAGAACACTTTAACACAAACTTCAAGATAAGTATTTAACCTCTGTATACATATTTGCAATTTAATTTCAGCTCTCTTCCATGAAATCACCTGAACCAAAGGACTTTATTTACACTTTAGTTTAAGTAAGTTGATGAAGCTGTAAGCTGAATAAAGACCTTATTAACATTATAATTTTACGAGTTTTCATTATTTATTTCCAGTAGTTGGCACCTGAAAAAAATAGTCCTTTCATCTACATCAGTATCTAAATAGTACTGAAGTACTGAATAGCGCTACTGAAAAGTGCTATGTCAGAAATACTGATGGAGAATCTTTGTGCCAACCTGTCACAATGACTACGACATTCTCAGAAACAGAAGTGAAACAAGGGCACCAGGGTGATTACTGCTCCATAAAGAAATGGTAAAACTGCTAGCTCTGGGGCTGATGTATGGCATGATTGCTGTGGATGAGGCAATGCTCCAGGCCCGCCCCAAGGGCAAAGAGCTGGTGTTGCTACAGAAGGCTGAACTGATGCCAAAGTAGAAATAAGAGTAAGTTGAGACCAGCCATCTTTGTCATCAGATCAATCATGTTTACTACACCAAGAAGTTGTGCGAGATACAGTAGTCTCCATCCATTCAAGGTGAACACAGCTAGAGAACAGCTGTCTGCAGCCAAAGAGCATAGGTGCACTATTGCAAGGTGGCCCAACTCCACAACCATAACAAAACACAGTTTAATTCCCTTAAAGAATTTTGCCATTTAAGCTCCTGAGGATGTCACATGCCAAGTTCAAAGAATGACAATTAGTAACTTATCAGAGACATGTCTCCTAGAGACATGTCTCCTATAAAGACATCATGTACATGGTTTAGACAGAATTCACCTTTTCTAAGTCAAAGAAGGACTAAAGGTTACTGAAGGAAGATACTGGAGACAAAGACATGGAGCAAGTAGTTAAACAGATGAAAATTCATAAAAAGCAGTGCTCTTAGAAGCATGCTCCTCTCCATCAGCCCCCTCACTGAACACCATACTCAACTCAGGGTGAGGTATAAATGCCTGTTCTATACTTT
The DNA here is from genome assembly GCA_013398015.1 of Oreocharis arfaki. Lineage (NCBI taxonomy): Eukaryota > Metazoa > Chordata > Aves > Passeriformes > Paramythiidae > Oreocharis > Oreocharis arfaki. The sequence continues at coordinate 433,497 of VZRR01003601.1, read as the reverse complement.
ATTTAAGAAGAAAAGTAAACACAACCTCTCTCCAAATAACATGTTATATGTATATCCATAGAGAACAGACATCATGGACTATTACACAAAGAAAGTAAGCAGTTACTGCTTCTATAAACACTCCTCCTCTGGAACAAGTACTGCATAAAAACTTACAATTGGATGCTCTTCCAATCCAAGACTTGATACTGCATCAGTATACAACAAAACCAGGACAGACCTTCCAGGAGATTTAAGTAATCACACAGTTTGAAGGGGTATTTTAGTTTAAAGTAGTGCTACTTTTATTCACTCTCTGATTAATTCAGTATAAAGTTATGAAAAAAAGCCATTGTTGCTGCTATTCTGCAGTACTTGGTGTGTACATACAAACTTGATGTACAGGACAATACTTTTTTGGGCATTGTTGTATGCTAAGAACAAACTTGACTTCTGACATCCTCTAACAGTGCTAGACTGAGGAACAAAGTGACTAACAAAGCCTGCAGACTGATACCAAAGAGGTATTTTCTAACAGCAACTCAGTTTTTTCCCTAACGTTTCTGAAAATCTCTACAGCTACCTGTAAAATTAGGCAGAGCAATGCTATCTTTAAAGTGGCAATTATAGCCACTATTCTATCTGTAACACTGTCATTTACACAGAGACACTAGGGAACATCATGCCTCCTGGATACTCTCAGGAGTAGCCTGTCTCATTTACCCAGCTGCTGAAGTGTTAACACACGAAGATCTTCCATATTATTCCTGCAGGGCTCTGCTTCCCTGGTTGAACCCCTGCCTGCCCATGGGAAGTGGAAAATCAATTCCTTGCCTTGCTTTGCTTGTGTGTGCAGCTTTTGCTTTGCGTATTAAATTGTCTCTATCTCAACCCATGAGTTTTCTTGACTTTTAGTCCTCTGATTCTCTCCCCCATCCCAGTGGGATGGGCAAACAGCTGTGTGGGGCTTACTTGCCAGCTGGGGTTAAACCAAATCAAGAATACTCACAGCATTCATCTTCCACTGGTAAATTTTCCCCTGGGGCCTCCCAGGTTCCTGAGCTTATTGGCAGAGTTCAGTCTGTCTTTGCTTCAGCCTTCTAAGCCACATACCTAGGAAAATGGCACGTATGTAACGGCTAGGAACAAATGGGAAGCACTTGGCCAGTGTTGAGGGAGATAGCTGATGCTGCTGTGAGGCTGACCAGCCGTTTGAAGTACCATAGCAAGTGATCAAGGCTTCTGATTACCAGAATCCTCCTTCAAGGAGGAGCACTCAGTTGGGTTGGTAAATCTATTCTCAGTCCCTGCAAGGATTATGAAGCAAATCCCACTGGAAGCTGTATCCATGCAAAGAGAGGAAAAGGTTACTAGAAAAAACTAGTAGGAATTTACCAAGGCCAAACCTAGCAAACCTGACAAAAATGTTAGCTCTGTGGATGGGGGGGACCACTGTCCATGTCATTCACTTGACCTTTTGTATGGCTTTCAGCCACCTCCTGTAACAGCTCTATGGAAAAACTGGCAAAATGCGAATCAGATAGACAAACATCAGTTGAACAAACTGAACACGGGACAGAAATGTGTCTTCCCACCAAAGATGGCCAAGTGGTTACAAGGCTATATTAGAAACTATACAGACAATGGGTTAAAGAAAATTATTATCCTGTGCTCCACACCTGTGAGACTATATTTGGAGTGCTATGTCCCATGACATGCATGCCCTGAAGACATGCATTAACATACTGGAGCAGGACCAGAAGAGCTCTACCAAGATTGTCATGAACTGCAGCACACGATGTACAAGGGGTTTAAGAGAAATACCTGGAACTTTTTACAGAAGAAAAATCTGATCAGGGAAAATACTATTGTTATCTTCACCTATCCAAGTGGAACACATAAAAAGAGCCAGATTCTTGGCAGTACATAATGACAGGACAAGATGTACAGAGAAAAGCTGCAGCAACTGATTAGTTTTTATGAATGCATTTTCACAAGAGGGCAGAAAAACACTGGAACAGATTGTCTAAAAGGCTGTGGAATCTCCATCTTTGGAGACACTAAAAACTTGACAAAAGCTCTAAGCAACTTGACCTAATCTTGCTCTACACTGCATGAGCAGGTTGGAGCAGCTGGTCTCTTGAGACCATTCTAATTAAATTATTCCATCATCCTGACAAACTTGATTAGACAAAGAATCAAATTCCCGAGGTGAAAAAATACACAATTACTAAAGTAAGAACTTTATGTTTACCTCTTTTGCTAAGTCATTTCTTTCTTTAGTTTGTGTTTTGTATGACACCTCTAGTATTTCATGCTTCCTTCTGAGTTCTGACAATTCATGTTCAAATACATCACGTTCACTGTGAAAGCAAAGTGAAACTATTAGATGCATAGTGTAATGATCAAGATTCCTGTGCCTTTTTAATTTCTCAGCCTTCTTCTAGTTCACGACACTGACTTCTTCAAACCAGTCACTCACAGAACAACTGGTGATAATCTTACCTTTTATAGTTATTAACACCTGGAACAGTATCATATGATATGAAACAACTTAAGATTATTTAAATACTCAGAAACAAAAAAAAAATCTACAATACTCAAACTCCCATCCTAAATTATTTCATTCTCCTCCTATTATTCTTCTTTAGAGTAACTTTGGGCTATACATTTCTCCTCTTAGCAATGAACTTTAGGCACCCTTATCCATCGTTCTAGCTTTAACAAGCTTCTAACGCTGTTTCCCACAACATCCTCTTTAATCTTTTGCAGACAGGGAAGTACAATGAAAAAGTGAAGCAATCTCATTCCCATCTTCCCAATACAGCAGAAAGCAATGTATACTTGTCCTCAGTAGGTACTCTCTCCTGCAAACAGCGCCTTGATACCAGAGTGGGTCGTCATATTTAAAATATACATGACATACACGACACCGCTGCAAAAATTGTGCTGGTGCCCTGAGTAAGAGTGCTTTACATATGTACAAAGAAGCATCACTACGTCTTCACTCTCACCCTGTCAGAACAGTGAAATGAATGAGCCAGTATGAGCTTGCAGCTTAGAAAAAATCTAACTAATATTATATTAAGCATAGCATAGCTTTAAAACTGAGATAACTTGTAGTACAGCAGAACTAGAAGATTTGACACAGTGTTTTTTAAAGGCAGAAGCAAGTCTGGAAGTGATTTACTCCTGCAGTGCTCCCAAATATCCTCATGCAGTTATGCCAACAGAGCTCTCGCCTCCCCTTCGTCTGTGCCGACCCAGCTGAATACAACCTACTCTCTCAAATACAGTTTTGGCACGTTCATTCATGCTTTGCTCAACTCAAGGCTATTTTAAACGCACACTGTTGAACACTGGGGCCATTCACAAGAAAGTTATTACAATCCACTTATTAAGATGCAGTTGCACGTGGCAAGCAAACCATAGCATCAATCCATCCTATTTGCAACAAGATGCCAGATAGATTCCAAGGTTGTTTTAGTACATATAGCTGTGAACCAAAAATGCTGTGAACCCAGAAGATAGACTCTCCTTCAAATGACTTAGCGGACAAAGCCATTTGTGCCAGTAACTAGGCCTGAGTTCATTCCATACGAACAACTAAGGAGCTGACAGGATCTTTTCTATTCATAATCCCCATTTTTAAATCCATTTCACAACAAATGTGCCAAAGACCAGACTTCTTGCCCTTGAAAGCACACTGAAAAAGCCATTTGGAAGCTGGACTGTGAAGTATACATCTATGAGTACATTTACAAGAAGTCTATTTTCACTATCTTGCAATTGCTTTTTGCAAGATAGATATTCAAAACATTGGCTATAACAGTACAATCTGTATTTTAAAAAAGTTAGACACTGGAACTTCCTGCAGTTAAACCAATTCACTAAGGTAATCCTAAGATTATTTGACAGAGTTCTCGTAACAGCCCTTTCAAATTTATGGCTTCAAGGAGATCTTAAGTTGTAAATATTAATTCCCAAGGTCCTGCCTTCCTAATTCATGCTGTAGGCAGCAAAGAGTAGAGCATAGGGCCTTTTGTTAGATCACTGCTTTTTAAACTATGAATAAAAAAAGAGTACTTGTTCCAAGATGCTTGCCATCAACAGCTCCCACTTCCTTAGCTGCAACAAGACTGCTAGGCTCTTTTGAAAACACAGTAAATCTGAAAATATACACTTTGAGGAAGATAATTTGATGCACTGGTTTTCAGAATGTTGTTCATTTTATGTCTGCAATATACTACAGCAGGTAATTGAACCATTAGCGTACGAGGTAAGGAAAAATATCTGTGGTGCACGTAAGTCAAAAATAAAACTAAGAACTCTAGTCAATCAAGGTTGATCTTTATTAACATTTGCATGTTAGTTGACATTACAGACTGAAGTATAGAGATACTTACCTTTTTACTTTATCATAGTTCTCTTGTCTGTAATCACCTTGTTGAATCAACTGCTTGGTATCAGCCAGTTCCAGTGTTAAACGCTGGCATCTGACCTCAAGCTCTGACCGACTCCTCCTCTCGTCTTCATAGCTCTAGGAAGTGAGACATTTTGAAATGATCACAGCTACACTGACATTTACTTAAAGTAATTACCAACTAAGTTTTGTGAAAACCTCTCACGACTATTCAGGTGGTAATATTTTCATTTGTCTCAGTACTTGGAAATTTAGCACATCACAAAGTAACCAGCTATATCGATACTCAACTTGTATTTATCTTATTACAAATACTTCATTAATGTACCTATTTTTTCCAGTGCATTTGTCCATTAGCACAACTTCCAAGACCAGCAACCCTCATACATACAGCTGGTTATCTGCAAACCTACACCAGGAGCACAGAAGTCACACCACCTTTACAACAGCTTCAAACAAGTGAAGATACTTGTCAAGTTACTTGCTAGTTGATTTGAAAAAAAGAAAGAGCATGGTTTGTTCAGCAAGTTTAGCAACATCTGTCATTATGCGAAAGATTTCAGCCAGTTACTCCCAAATTGTAGCTATTGTATCTGGTAACTTATGTTTGCTGAAGCATATCATGGAAAGCTTTGGTGGAAGAAAAAATAAATTAAATTTAAAAGTTTACTTAATGGTCCATCAGCATTAATTTCCATTTTCCCTTCTTTTTCCTCCTCATACACTTTTACAGATTTTTCTGGAAACTAAAACAATAGAAGCAAAGCAAGAGAACACCCAAAGAGTATTCAGCTTCTAGAACATTTGGTATTCCTTTTGAAGATTGACAGATTTCCTAACCACACTCATTCCCTCCAACTCTCCACAGGAATAGCAGACTTTTATACTTTAATCCCCAATCTAGACTTCCATTTTTCAGCTTTCTACTAGGTAGGTACTTATTTCACAAACTCACCTTACTTGTCTTAAATATTGTACTACTTAGCAATTATTTAGTAGCACAGGATTACCACTCAACAAGAATGACCAAAATAATGCTGCTCATTCATTTATACAACGTAAAGCTAATGGACTCCAAAAAGAGATGTTTGTTACAAATTTGAGAATATCCCTGGGCATCTAGATCTTTTCCATATACTATTTCCCAGAATACTTCTGAGTTCAGTTGTTTATTGCTGTGATTGACAGCAAGCTCAGTAATGGATGCTTGATGAACAATAATTCTATCTGGTTATTACGAATGCACATCACAATATTATTAATTGAAGGTGAGCACAGCCAAAAAATGTCATTGCTAAACCAAGAATTTAGCCACTGCAAATTACGTTTATTTTGCAGTAAAAGACACTGTATGAGCACATAACTTTTCAAAATTGCTGAAAGCTATGCTTTATACAGTTATAGGAGGATAATGGCCTACCTGGTTTTTAACAGACAAGTAAAGTTCAGGGCAACAGCATATACGGAGTGTATGACACAAGGACACTGATAAACTTCATAGACATCATCAGAAAAAAGACTGACAGAATGCCTTCTTGAAAAAACACATCTAAATACTTGTAAGACACTACAGAAAACTCCCTAATCTACTAAAGATCCTGTAACTATTCTGTAAATAAAAAAAGAATTTTTTGTTTTATATTTCACAGACCTACTTATCTCCGTTTCTACTAAAATCACTTTAGGTCGCAAATCACAAAAAAATCGCAACACCCAGAAAAAGTTTTAATGAGGACCCTGGATGGTTTACCATTAAGAACACATCATCTGTAGACATGATTGTTATTCATCCTAACACATACTGGTATATATGGTCTACATTTACCCTAATTAATGGATACACATCGAGCAAACTAACACCAAAACACACTCTCTTCTTTAACCAATTCACATGTCATTATTTATAAAGATGGCATTATCATAATGGTAAAGCCTCTGTCAGATATTTTTAAAAGGTGTTGTGCACAAGTTAGCTAGTAACATAGTTTCAAATATGCAACATAATGGTGCAAGTACCCTATTATGCAGTGCAAACATGACTCATCCTGCAATAGGAAATGTTGGTAAGGGCACTTAACTTTTAAGTGCAAATTGAAAGATTAAGCTTAGAATACAATTCTTCTGTGGATATCCTGTGCCATTCTGCTGATCATATCATGCTGGAATTCACACACCCTTCACTCTGTGAGCTACTGAAGCTCCTACATTATTATCCATCAAGCAGCTAGAAGACAACTACCAAAAGTATAAAATTAAATTGGTTAACCCCTGGACAAAGTTGTCATAGACAGCTTTAAAGCAACAGTTAACAGAATAGCTAAATATCTGCAAAATCAGTTCCTTCTAATACCCAAGACCTAAACTTACCTTTGAATTGTATTAATAAATCAGTTATTAATGTCATGTTAATGTCATGTAACAATATGGTAATTCCAGGGAAGGTAAGTTAAATTCTGCTTTGGAAAAGTGATAATCAGACCTACCTTAATTATAGAGGTCTGTTATGTTCATTTTTTAAAGATATAATATAATTCCTGAAGAAACACTAATTACACTGCACAGGTCATTGTTTCTCATCTACCTAATCTTAAGGTATTGAAGTAGTATTTTAATCACACGAAAAAACATGACAAAGCAAGCTGATACCCAGTCTAGGCTGTAAATAGGCTAACACACAAACACCCTTATGTGATATGCATATCTCCAAGTAGCACATACACAAGCTTCTGGACTTCCATAGTAATACATCTAAAAGACATACAATCAAGCTGCCTCTGCTTAGGCGGAAGAAGCCTTGCCTCGTATGTGACGAAGTTAATTTAGTTTCTAACAATGTCCAAATATCCTGATCTGATTTTAAGATCTCTGCAAATGGAACAGCTTTATCTTTCCACTTATCTTCAAAACATAGCTTGAACATCTTGATAAATAGCTTTTTCCTGCTGCAGCAAAAAGGGGCTTTCAGAAGAATCAAGATACAGAGCTCCAACAAGGACAGAAAAAAGGTCCTGGAAATAATACCAATAATAATAAATAATAATAACTTAAGCAAGCTCACAGACCTTAAAATAATTAAAGAACAAATGGAACTTCCATACACTGAATGTGATTGTGATAATACTCCAAACACTTCATGGCTTTTCTTTAGCCTCTTATTAATTTTTGCTTCTGCAGGGAGCAGAAACTCAGACTGAAGAGATGGTTAAAACAAATGAAACCCCAAACCCATGCTGTGTGAGACAGATAGGCAACCATTGCCTGAAGAAATTCTTGACAGAGCTGCCTAAGAGACCCAGTATTAACCAGTACAGGTGGTTTCTACAAGGCATTAGTCAGTCTGCAGTAAGAAGTGCTCCATTTGGTTTACAAACACTGTCCACACATGGACGTTTCAAGCAGGAAGATTCTCAGCTTGCCTGACCTGCACCACTTAAAACCTAGAAAATGAAACATCTAATGGCAGACCTCAGTTTATCGATATTAAGCTTCACTGCTATCCTCAATCTGGAATGAGCAGCTGCTTATAGCAGTCACTGAAATAAACACCTATCTGAATTTCAAGTGCAAAATCCAGGTGAAATACTTTTTGAACTAAGTTAGTGTGACATATAATACATGATAGGGATTAGGTGATCTTTCAAAAAGCCTTTGGAGATAAGAAGATAAATAGAAATGCAGGGAATAGATTCATCCGCCAATCAAGCAGAAGCAGGCACAACTTCTTTACACTGTCTACACATAAGCTTGTGAAAGAAAGTGATCCTGCTTTAAAAATGCTTTTCAAAAGATCTTCATCTTTGAAGAATCACTTACAAAAGCCAGCACTTTGTTCATATCTGAAGGTGCCTAAAGGCCCTAGACAAATGTAAAGCTACTGTACTATTGCAATGTGAAAAACAATTCCCTCCAGTTATCTGGACGAGGCGCTGCTCCTTCGTAAAGATGACATTTTGCTTTAATTGTTTACAGACTCTGCATTCAAAAATTACTGGTCAATATATCATTTATCGGAATGCAACTGCCTAAATGTCAGGAAGAAGCTATACATAACTGGATAAATAAGACATCTCTTTAGTGACTTGCTATGAAATTGGTAATCTGCTTGTAGATAGGTCACTATTTGCCACTAAAAATTATAAACAAAACTGTTGAGCTACTCCAAAATAGAGAAACTCTACCAGAAACATATGAGAGAAAAGCTTTGGAGTAAGTGCTTCTATAGCAAAAGAAAGCGCAGGAATAAAAAATTTACTTCTCTGGATCTGAGTTCACCAGAATTTTCAGTGAAATATTCTCAGGTGAAAAGGATCCTTGAAATCATTACAGAGTAGTGTAATTAAACCATCTCGTACTTCTGAACCACAGCTAGCAGTCAATGCAAGCCATAGCTATGTATCAAAAGAGTAGAAAGGTACTGGATAGAAAACGGAACTTACATAGATATGTTATTTCCTTGAGTCTTGGAAATGTTAAACTGCTGCCTCAAGCTCATAGCTACAGGCAGAATATCTTCTTTGCAGCTGTTCTCTTGAACAGTACTAATAATAGCAAAAAAAATAGACAAGTATTTCACCTAAGACCAAGACTGCATCCATCTCAAGAGGGTTGTGAAGACCAAACAATCAAGGCACTGCTTGAAAGAAGTGGCATCAGGGAGCTGGGGAAGTGCTCTAGAGTGCAGTCTTTACAGATACGCAAACTTTAGGAGAAACCTTAGAGATCCCAGTCCTTTTGGAGTAGCAACAACAGCCTCAATTTTCCAATATTCAGATGTATCTAGTGCCAAGTGATCCTTTGAGTACAAAAGCTTAGTTTATTCTTTGAAGACTATAGATACGTTTTCCCTCCAGCTGGAAAACATTATCACAGAGAAAATTGTTAGCTATGTCTAGCAAAACCTGACAGCTTCTAATCCTGTTTCAGAGATGAAGCCCTAGAAAAGATCTTTGTCCTACACATAACCAGCTTTGTCTTAGGATAACCACAGCTTTCAGATACTCTTATGCTATAAATTTTATTGTAAATCCTGAAGGAAATTTCATATAAAAAATAACTAAAGAAAAGGAAGTCCTGATAAAACTGTATCAATACAAAATTCCAAGAAAACATTGCCAAGAAACTCCCAGCCAGAAGAAGAAAGTAATACTTAATCTTCTGGAGGTACGAAGAAAAGCAAGATTTCCTTCCCGGACACTCTCCCAGCCTTGAGAGAAACCCACTAGTAGTAAATTACATCTGTTTGAAGGAAGGTTCTAACCACTTTGGAAACATACAACTCTGAAAATAGTAAACTGATGTTCAGCATGGGAATGCACACATCAGAAGCTGGTTTTATTTCTGGGAAGCTCCTGGTAATACACCACTACAACTGGACTTCCTGCTCTATCTTTACCTCCAAGGGTGGTGGTGCCAACATTATTTATACTTGAAGTACTGAGCACTGTTTAGGAGGACTAAAACAAGCCTGCACCATAATTTAGTAACAAGTCAGTCAGCACTGCAGTACAAGAACAGGACTTTGACCAGTTCCACTGCCTTCCCCTGGGCTGTGGCTGCTGCACCCAGAATGAGAGGAACTGCACTGGTCTAAATCACAGATGCACCAATCGTATACAAAGAGCCACTAACTTAGCAGGTGTACAGCACAACCACTTACACTGACTACTTTAAAAACAGAAAGCAGCAGAACAAGTATCTTTTATCAGACCATGTTCCAGGGCTAGAAACCAGTCTTCACAAACCATTTTCTGCTACCAGTTGTCAGAAACAAGCTCCCTACCCTACTGGGTCTGTGTTACAGATTCAGCAGCCTTTAAGGGCTAAGAGCAGCAACACACCAAGAGAAGTTTACAAAATGGTAGAGTCAGCATGGTTGTCTTATTTGATGAATTCATACCATATTTAAATTTCCTTAAAGTTGACTTAACCTATTAAGACAAGTTTGAATTTTCCTTCAAACTTTTTCCATTCTTGGTTGGCTAGATAGGCTTTCCTATGAGTCTAGAATAAATTGTCTCATATTTCTTATGACTTTATTTCTGGTGAATACATACATGTATAAAACCTACTCAAACCTAGTCTGTCAGCCACAAACAAATGGAAAAGCCAACAAAATCCTTCTCCCTCAAGACATTAATAGAAAGATTTGGGCTAAACATTTTTTTTTGTTCCTTTCTATGTCCCAAAAAGAGGGAAGAAACCCATGTTGAAACTCATTAAGAAGAGCCTTAATTATGCGCAAGAGTAGAAAAAAGAAGTAATGCTTACTCTAGGAAGTAGCATATTCTCACAGAAGAAAAAAGACAAAAACCAATTGTCTTAACTTCAGTGATGACTGTATTTCAAACTTCTGTACTACTAGTCTCCTAAAGAAGTTTTAAACTCAGAACAGACTTTTTTGATAAACTACACAGAGAACAGAAATACTGCAATGATTAGAGAAAAATTGAAATTTACGGAATACTGGATGGAAACCCAGAAGAAGGATTTGCAGAGTATAAATTATTAAGTAAGAGGCAAGAAACGTCAGCAACTATATTTCATGTACCTGGAAAAAAAAAACTACTAGAATACAAAAAAAAAAAAAAAAAATCCAGTAGAAGAAGAGTGTAAGAGCTTAGGAAAGGCTCTGAACAAAATTTTATTTCCTACTGATAAATTTCCTTGCAATAAAGCTTGACCTTATCGAAGAGCTCAAATAAGTTACCCCAGCAGTACACCTTGAAATCACTTCATAAACTGCAAGAGATGCATAGGTATGTCAGCTCTGTGCACCAAGCACATTAGAGATTCTAAAGTACCCCCACATCCTGATGATGCTCCTCTTACTTTATTATCTGAGGCACCTTGTTATAGTGACACTCATCAAGTCACAAGGTAAAACTTGAACTTGCCAGAATCAAAACACAGAGACTCTTAAGTCTCTCCATAAAAGAAAAGCACAGCACACTTCAAACTCCGAGAAACAGATCAGTGGGAAAGGTGGATACTGCCACCATGTGGTGCAAAAAGAACAAAATTAGAAATCCATATTAAAGAAAGGTCAGTGTCCCAAGAAAACTGTTTCTAGCTCAACTTTAATTATTATCTACTATCTTGTTAATTTGCTTCAGCAGAAGTTAATATAGATGTCAGTCAAATCTCAAAGGCCGAAATCCTCCTGTACAATTTTATTAAATCAAAGCACATTAAGTGCTTTGCACAAAGTACAATGAAGGAAAAAGCTTATGCAAGACAAAACTTACAGCATTAGTTTAATCTCAGTTATTACCAGAGATGGTGACATAAACTAATGCTGAAGCACATAAATGCATAAATTTTACTGACTACTTTCCCTAATTCAATCAGAATGAGAAATGAAAATACATGAATTTCACAAGATAAACTTGTATAAACAATTTCTCCTTACACCTGGTTTTTCTGCAAGAAAATTTCACAGGGAAAAAAAGACAGTAACTAGAATACATTCTCAGAAGTAGTAAAATGACAGTGTTATTTAAGCCCCTATTAGCCATGACCTGGATAAATACCCTTTGGGCACCTGAAACTGTTGTCCCAACTCCAGATTTATGCAGAACTAAGCTAAAATACAAATCACCCTAGCTATATACATACCAAGAATACTATAAATATCCATAAATACATTAGAAACAACATGCTCCTTACACTGTTTCAATTCCTTAGGTCTTTAAAACTAAAAATTAGAAATATTTGTATAGTTTGTTCCTCTACTTCTGGTGCTTATATCTCACCTGAAATCCAATTATCTCTTTATTTAGTATAGAAAAAAAGAGGAAAATTAAAACGTAAAGAATTGAAAAGCATAACAGAGAAGATGCAACTCCAAAGAACTCTTAAAAATACGTTTTTATAACATTAAAGCAAAAGGTGAAACAAACAACTACCAAGACACCCCTGTCTCAAAAATTATACACTGAACCATCATGGTGTCTTCAGCTGTTGTTGGGTGAATTTCCTGTCCATCTTCCCCACCTTGAAATCTTGCCCTCAGAAAGCACAACACAGCTGGTAAGAGATTACCCTGAACAGTCTCATGAGCAAATCTTGCAGGGTAGCCACAGCAAAAAGTTAGCTGTTATACAAGGATATATATAGCTTATTTCCTCTTTCCCTCCCTGCCTCCCTCCCCGCCCTCCTTTCCCTGCAGTAACTTTTATATAGCAAAAAAAGCTTTTCTATTTTACACATCAATAATGATCTGGAGAATTGAGATTTTCACAATATATGTATTTACAATTTCTAAACTGAGGTAACTAAGGAGTACAGACCTCTGCCAGACACTTCAGTTGGGATCTGTACCCACTCAGTTCTTCTGCTAGACTCTCCTTTTTCATCTGTAGATCACTCAGCTCTTTTCTTAAGGAATGGACTACTTCATAGAATTGGACCTAGAAGAAAAAGGCAGATATTCAAAGTTGAAGCTGACAAAATTGCAATTGCAAAACTACAAACCTAAAAACACATCAGCACAACATTTCATGACAATAATTTACCACATTATTTCTAGGGCATGACATAAAGTTAAAGATTATATTGCTGTACAACTAAGGCAGCTTCCACTCAGGCTGACCAATCAAAAAAATACAGTTGCTAATAGGCCACATGGCCCCACGCATTTCATTGTGCCAAACCTAGAACCTATTTGATTAACAGCGTAAAAAGAGGGAAAAAAAACCCCCAAAATGAACAAAAACCCAAACAAACCAAAACCCTATTTAGTAATAACCAAATTAACTTGATTAACTTCTCCCAAGTCAAGAAAATTTTTATCGGGTGTGTAGAAATGGAGAGATTTGTTTTGTTTTGTGCCAGCCCAGTGTGCTGAATTTGCACAAAAAAAATGCAAGACAAGCGCAGAGAGCCGGAACAGCACATAACCAGGAAGAACCACGACACCCCTCCTCCACACCTTTAGCACTGACAGGTTGCTATACGGATTCAACTGCATGAGGAAACTAAAGCTCTGAAAGACTCGACTCTGCTAAATTAACGTCCCAAAACCTCAAACTTCTTACAGGATTTAAAAAATTTAAAATCTGTAATGCATACTCCACTCTCTTCCCCCACTCTAGTCATAGGCATAGTCTCAGGCAAGTAAGTCTCACATCCATAGAATTTTTTCAGAACTTTTCTACTGATCAAGAAAAAAAGACTAGAAAATACAGCAGTAAAACCACAATATCAGTATTAAAAAACAAAAAGAGACAAAACAAAGAAGAAAGAGGTTTTTTTATATACACCCACATACACGTACACCAAGGTTATTACTCCCAGATTAACCTGATACCTTAAAATGTTGCATTTGAGGGGGTGTGTGAAAAGAATAAACAATTAAGCACTGTTTTCATGCAAAACTTATCGCATACCCTCCATCCCTAATGCTTTCTTTGATATATGATTAAAGAAGACATACAGACAAGAACGCACAGATTAAGTAAGCATTCAAGAGCAAGCTGTACTACACTTCCATGCAGAAGGAAGATGGGTCTCTATTTTGCTACCTGTAAATAGCAGAAGACAAAGAAAAGTTCCAGGTGTATTTCATATAACTGACAGCATACAATTCTAAAAAACACAGAAGCTATAGAAATTTGCAATGCAAACACAGGTGTAGTATGCTTTATACAATAAGGCAAGCACGCAACATGACAGAAAGATTATTATTTCAACTGTAGCATCTGATGATTCAATTGGTCATTTTTTAAGAAAAAAGTAACCTTGATTATCACTAATTGGTAACCATTCAAAGCATTGTGGTTTTTTTTTTTAAACCACACCTGCTTTTCCAGTAAGTTCTTGTATTTTTACTGCAATTTCCCTAGGAAACATAGAAAACTTGTGCCATCACACCACGATTATTTCCCAAAACACAGCAACCTTAAAACAGATTTCCCAGTAGAAACCAAGATTACATGGGATACAGGCACCAAGCGTAAACGTATTTACACAGCCTTCTCAAGAAAAAAATCACTCCATGGTAATAAGAAAGTGTAAATGAATGCAGCAGATGAGGGTGAGGTTGTAGCAGTTCAACTGTTGCTGCTATTTATCTGGTTTGATAGCAAATAAACATTCATGTAACCCAGCAGTCAGAGCACACACTGCCTCTTGCCAACTCAATATAGCAGAAACAAAACTTACTGTAAAAGGGATTTCAGAAACAACCACGTTTCTTAAAAATTACATATTTATATTGATGTAACAGTTACCATTTTCTAGGCAATTTTAAAAAAACTTCTTAGTATGCGACTTCTTAGTATCCACTTTCTATGGAAAACTAGAATGAAGTAGAAGTGGATGGGTGCAGAGGATGGAAAAGTTGGCTTCTGTTAAATGAAGTTATGTGAAAGCAGTTGCATCAGTCAACAACTGCCTTCTTAAACAAACACCAACTGAGCTGCAGTTAGCAAAATGATACACCTGAAAGACATAGCAATTAAAATCAGTTCAAACAGAATTTGCTGATATAATTTTTAGAAAAATTTGCTGAATGTTTTTTTACAATGGAGTACACAAGAGGTTCACTTTACTGAACAAATTGAATTGGTGCTTGGTGGCTGAATCATTTAACAGCATGAAGTACTTTAAAATTTCACATACACTGTTTCTAAAAACATTTTAGAAATGACTAAATAAAAATCTGAATTTTCACATGTAAGTTCAAAACAAAAAAGTATGATTTTAAGCAAAAGATGCTTAAAATACAATTTTTCAGTTGTCATCATAACATCAAACATTACCTAGGCTTTGTTCTAACACGTGACTATTGCACCCCTCTGTGGAAGAACAGTGAAAAACATCTCACATTTGCTTTAATTCCAGTATTTCAAACTTACAGTATCTCTATATACAAAATCTGCATTTAAGCTCTTCCTGCTGTTTGTCCAGTACACCTGGTTTCAAATAAAGTCTAAGCATTATAAACATTTTTACTTCCATCCTGAAGAATTGCAAGGCAGTATTTTATAATGAATAAATATTAAAAAAAAGAGCCTGAAAATTTCTTGCTCAAGTTATCTAAGCAAACAACTTTCTTGAGAAGAAAAAATTTACCCTAATATCAGTAGGCTATATTATTAGTGTGTACATAGATCTGCAGTCAGAAATTTTAACTGCCTGAGAAATGCACAATTCCTCCTTAGGCAAGCAAAGCAGAAAACGGCTTTCCCTTCAAAGTCCTTTCCCTAGCCTTCGGGAGCCAAATGGATGCACAGACACGATATACAAAATAGTTCTGTAGCCTCCCAGCATCTGTATCAGCTGCATCAAAGTAATGATATTGCACTATCAAAGTAATGATAAACAACCACCAAGCTTAACTGATACCTTTATGTTCACACTAATCCTCTGCTAAAAGTTGAAAAAAGCAGAAAACAGCACCTTACTACAATACATCTTTAGAATGCCTTATCCAGAAAAAAGAAAGGTCTAAAAATTACTTCTTCAAAAGAAAAAGTAATGTGTGAAGAAAAAGGCGGCTTCACTGAACATTTAAGTAGAGGAGCTTTTGTCACAGACAAAAATAACATTTACTGGTTGAACACAAGAGTAAAAGAGAAGGTTAAGGGTAGAAGGTGGCTGCTACTCATCTCTCCTGCTTCACATCCTTTTGACAGCCATTTTCTACTCACAAATTAAATTTAAGTTGTCCTGTGACAGCTTCACTTAAAGCAGCTGACAAGGTTACTAACTTCTGGTATCTATCCTGCCTGGCTACAGAATCTTTTATACTGACTGTCAATCAATTCCTGAAGTCCTGAACTTCCTGCACACCAATTCCAATAGATCCATTGACATGGATTTCAATTTCTGTTAAAAATCTGGTTTTTTCGACCATGGTGATGCAGGAATCAACAAAACCTCCTGGAATACTTTTGCAGAGGGCAGTGGGTACAGCAGACAGGTAGGGGGTGATAACCTAACAGGCCCCAAACTACATGTTCTTGTTTATCCCACAGAGCCTTATGATTTTCCTAACACTTTCAAAAGCCCAGCTTTTTAAAAGATGCTCAAAAGAACATGCTTTAGATAACGGTGACAATTTTTACTTCTCTGTACATATCTAGAGCACGTATACCATGACTTTGATCCAGAGAATTCTTTCATGTAGCATTTATACCTCAACAAACGTACTAAGGTTTCTAACACTGTATTACTTACAGCTTCCTTAATAATAAGCTGTAGAGATAAGTACAATGCTAACACTTTGGTGAATGAAGGTTTATATGTCTAAATCTTCTTCCTCCTCACAAGTCAGCTGGGATGCTCTGGACACATCCCACAGTCTTTTTATTGCAAACGAGTACACCATGGCCTCTTCATATACCCACAAGCCATAATTAACAAACATCTTAAATCAAGAAAATGAGTCTTAAAATACACTTTAAGGTACACTTTGTCTCCTATGTTTAGTCAAATAGGAAAAGGACATATGGAAAGCATAAGACAAAAGTAAGGGAAGTTTGCAAGAGCCATCCCAACTTGTGGTTCTGGCAAGACAAGTTTCAAATTCTTTTTTTCAGCCTGTTGTATTTCATATCATCAACGTGTGCTCATATTTTAATTGTAACATCCCACCTGCTTAACCTCCTTAAAATACGTCAGCAGTTCTACTCTCTTTCAAGATACCAAAATACGGGATTAAAAAATTCCTCTCTTTACTGGAACACAGTCATAACAGACTGACCCAGAAACACATCTGCCTCTGAAGGTCTTTTATTTCTAGTTGGTGATGAAAGAAAACACAACCCACCACAATTTACAGCTTGTGGTGGGTCGACCCTGCCCAGCAGCCTATACGGCTGCTCATCCGCTTGCTTGCCTTCCCTGGGAGCAGGACAGAGGAGAGAGT
Organism: Oreocharis arfaki; assembly: GCA_013398015.1. NCBI lineage: Eukaryota > Metazoa > Chordata > Aves > Passeriformes > Paramythiidae > Oreocharis > Oreocharis arfaki. The sequence goes on along the minus strand of VZRR01003601.1, from coordinate 416,224 downwards.
GAGAAGAACAAAAGCAAGAAAACTCAGGTGTCGAGTTTTCTAAACAATTACTTAAGGAAAGAGAGATGAGCTTAGAAAGTAAAAAAGAAAGAGAAAAAGAAAAAAACTCACCACCTCCCAGAAACTGGGGAGACTGATCAAAACTGATACACAGCCAGTCTCTAAGTAATAACCACCTTGAAAGCCACCACCCCCCACCTCCTCTTTCTTTCTCTACCTCCAATTTATACTGCTGAGTATGATGTTATATGGCATGCAGTATTTCCTTGGCCAATTTGGGTCAGCTGTCCAGCTGTGTCCCCTGTCAATCTCATGACCATTCATTGCTTGCTGGGGCACAGGGAGGCAGAATGGGGAAAAAAGAAAGCCTTGATGTTGTGCAAGCACTGTCCAGCAACAGCCAAAACACTGTCTTAGCCACCAGTGAAAATCACAGCAAGATTTGGACTCCTATGAAGAAAAGAAAGTTGACTCTGTCCCAGCCAGACCCAAGACACAGGTTAGATTTTAAACCAACACAAAACCCAATACTCACTGAAACATATTCAGGGATAGAAAGCTGATCTTCAGGAAGAGACTTTAGCTGCTCATAGCACTCATCTGTTAATTCCAAGTCTCGCAAGCTACGACGGATATCTCCAGCCCTCTCTCTCAACTGATGATTTGTTTCCTCCAGTTGCTTCTGTCTCAATAAAATAGTTTCCATTTCTTGTTTCATTAGAGCCTGATGTTTCCTTCAAGATGGATTTGAAAACAGAAGATATCAGGTAGTGAGTAACACAAGTGACAAAGCTTCACAATAGCCTGACAAAGAAGTGAGTTCTGCTCATTTTGTAGAGGGAAAAATTTACAAAGATTAGGTAATTAGTGCCAGAATGTCTACCACCATGGTTAAACAGTCATATCAGATACAGTATATATAAAAACCCAGGAACTTTATAGTCATTGACAATACAAGCTGAATCTGAGAATAGACAATCTCCACATATGCTGACTTGAATTTACAAACCGAACTTAATCTACCAATTAAAAGGTTAAAAACATGAAAAAGCAGAATCTATTTCCACACAAACCCCAAGGAAATAGTATATCACCAAATAAAGCAATAGTAACTCGAATTTGTATCTTACCAAGTTTCAGCACATGCACAGTCATACACAACCCTTAATTTTCTAACCTGTGTAACATACAAAGTTGGAGTCCTTTATTGAAAAAAACAAACAGCAACAAACCAACCACTAGTACAACAAAACAAGCAGCCTTACTTCCAGCCTTAAAATACCATCACTACTATCATCAGTGATAAGGTATTATATAGCAAGATTAACTGCACATCAGTTAATGATGTTTAGAAGTGCTTATTTCATTTAAATCAAAGACAACTAACCTGCTTTTTAAAATTATTTTTTATCTGTAACCTCCTGAAAATATATTCAAATTACAGCCATTTCTGCATTACTTAAAAAGGAATAAAACCAATACTAACTAGTACTACAAGGCAACATCTACCCCACTGGTTTCAAAAAGATAACAGGAAGTCTGAGGTCAGCAAAGCAGTCACACGACACACTCCATGGTGTGTACAATTCTATTACACAAGAATGAAAAGTGAAGTAAAAGACTGACAAGAAAACTAATGAAAAGATTGGGAAAAGTAGTTTAATTTTTTTATGCCTATTAATAATAGTTTGCACATCAGTACTTTTTTACTGAGCACTCCTTACCTGAAGTAACTCACGCATGGCCAGCATAAAAATATTCCACTCTGGTGTATCTAAGCATATAGAGTGACAGACGTTTTCCTGACAATCAGCTGATCTTAGTTGAAAGACTTTGCTGGAACTAATCTCAGGTCTGGCTTCACATCCCTAAATCTGTTCTAGCCTTACTACGGAATAGGACTTTGAATTAGTCACATGCTGTAAGCTCTACTTTAACATGAGACTATGTAACTAATGCTCTTCCCTTACAGCTGTGGAGATACCTAACTGACAAAGTGATTTGGAGAAGCCTGCTAGCCAGGCTGTTTTTCAGGCTAACTCCAAATATTTCAGAAAAACAACATGAAAAGTGAGTTTCTATATCATCAACTGAAAGCATTTCTGACAAAAAAGAAGTACTAACTGGAAAAGCTAAACATTATGCACTTACCTTTTTAAAATCTTCTATGCTGCAGTTATTAAAAATTCTGTTTAAACTGATGGAAATTCTGCCACCTCCACCTAGCCCTTTTGTTCTTTATTGGTTTTTACTACTTCTTCTTACTAAATTTTGAATTTAGGTAACATGAAACCAAACCCACAAACTTAAGCCAGTGAGAGTTGAATTCAAATTTACTTATATGTAAATCAAATATGTAAATTCAATTTTTAGAATGAAAGCACTAATATAATCTGCAAAAGAAATCCTATTCCTGCACCTAATAATTACCTGTTTCTGTTAATAATCTATTTATATAAATTCAAATTAATTCACAAATATGTTAAAGATGATGAAGTTCTTAATTTCACTTCCATCATACCTGGCATCTTCTTGCTGTAATGCCAACTGACTATCCAGTCGTAAAGACAACAGCTGCTTTTGATGGATTGCATCATTAAGCTTCTCCTCTAGCTCCTCAATCTAAATATAAAAAATGTGAGTATAAAACAAAGTAAGTTACCATACTAATTTTGAAAAAATATTTTACAAAAAGAACAAGTTGAAATAAAAATGAGAAGATCCCAATACTGCGGGCAGTGCAATAATGGCTGTCTAACAAGACCTCTAAATACGCTAGGGCTTCACAGAATATGATACAGACTTTGTCCCAATGACCTAAAAATAAAAAAAGTCTTAGCTCTTATATGGTTCTTTTTCAGTCAAATAGCTATTTGTTCAACTCATTCCAAGTTAGGCTTAAACTCTGAGGAGGAAGCCATTTATATGGCACACACAAATGTGGCAAAGTTTTTACACCTTTTTTAAGTTCATGCATTTTAGTGCAAGCAGTACGCAACAAAACCTACTATTAGCATGTTGGTATATTCTAGCCCCATCTTCAATAACAAAGCATTGAAGAGTATTCAGATCACATTTTTTATTATTCCACTCAGGTTCAAAGTATTAGTATTCCAGTTCAGGTTCAAAGCCCTGCTGTGCTGCTAAGATGAGTGACAGATTTTTTTTTCATTTCTGAAAGAAAACAGGTGTTTTTCCTTTGTATTTAGGAAAGGTAAAAATATTTCGATTCCCCTTCATATATTTGAAAGTATAATGACTTGAACAACTCAGCTAAGTTTTCTATATCTTTGTTTCCTTTTCTTCCCATTAAAAAACACAAACAAAACACACCAAGAAAACCCCAAAACCAAGTGGATCTCCATCATGTAATCTAAAGAAATTCTCTCCAGAACAGAAGTTTCTATCATACTATAAAAGCACCAAAACCAAGAAAACAGTGTATAATGAAAGGAGAAAGACTGCTTACCTTGGTCAAATATTCAACTTTCAAGTTGTCAATCATCAAGTTTTTTTGTGATAATTCTATTTTAAGCAGCTGAAGATTATGGAGCAACTCCTTCCGTTCAATCAGCTGCTTAGTGATTTTTACAGTACCTTCTCTCTCTTCAGAGGAAGAAACATCATCGGTTGGTACCGTGGTTTCCAAGCTGATATCCTCAGATTCCAAGGAGCTAGAAACATTTACTTTCTTCATTACCTTAGAGCTTTTATGTGACATTTTCTTCCACTATTCGCACAGCTTTTTTAAGCTATACTTTGAGATGAGCCCCCTGAAGAATCAACTGCAAGAATCAAGACAATTAAATGAAATGTCACTATGAAAACCTAACCAGTTAAATTAGACCACTAAGCAAGCGATGCTTCTCAGTATCACGTGAACTTTTATTTTCACTCAAGCAAAACATTCTGAGAAGCTCTGAAGGGGGCTGCTGCCTGAGGAACCTCTTCCTAAACAATCATTACCAAGCGTTTTGACTATAGTAAGCTAAATACCAGTGTGAACACCAGTGTGAATCTAGCTTATCACTGCAACGCTGTAGTTAAATAAGGATGTGCACGTTGTCAAAAGCGCATGCACGGAAAACTCCCGAGACCTACGAGGCGTTTACAGCGCCAGAGAGCACCCTATAAGAGGCACACCACGACTTGCTGGAGAAAACGGTAAAGGAATACTTTGATCACAAAATCACATAGGTTGGAAAAGACCTCCGAGATCATCGTGTCCAACCTATGACTGAATATCCCCTTGTCAGCTACACCATGGCACTCAGTGCCATGTTCAGTCTTTCCTTAAGCAACTTCAGCTCAAGGTAACTCCACCACTCCCTGGGCAGCCCATTCCGATGCCTAATCACCCTTTCGGTTTAGAAAATCCGCCTAATGTCAAACCTTAAACTCCCTTGGTGCAGTCTGATGCTTTGTGCTCTTATCCTGTGGCTGGCTACGGGGGAGGAGAGCCCGACCTCGACCTGGCTACAAGCTCCTTCCAAACCCTGCTGGCCTCTGCCTTCTCAGCAGCAGCAGCAGCTGCACTGTTTTTACCAGGCTGGTTGACCCAGCAGCCACACGGACTTGTACAACCACCTGGCACAGACCCCGGGTGTTACTTACAGACGGCGCTGCTCAGAGCCCAGCAGGGAGAGGAGATACCGCGCTCGGAGCCCGGGCCAGCGACAGCCGGGCTGCCCTGCCGCGGGCTGCTCTCCGGGGCCGCCACCACCCCTTCCTTCCTCCCCCCACAGCAGCCGGGGGCAGCTCGGGAAGGGGAGATGCTGTTCGTCCCGCAGGACGCCCAGAGCTGCTAAA